>CAJINV010000011.1:1308523-1379789 GCA_905178155.1 Amoebophrya sp. A120 | reverse complement strand
CCAAGGATTTTTGGATGTAACAGCGCTTACTGTCTATGTCTCCTATTCTATCGACATTATTGAAAGTGAAACACTAACACAGGCTTCCAGTGGCATGCAGTTGAAGACTACATACGGGTCTCGTACGAGTACTTTTCTGCATTTGATCTGCTATTCTTAAATGCTAATCTACCTTGGCCTACCTGACCACCGTATTCCCTACGCCGTTCATTATAAAGCCTAAGCCATACATTTTCATGATTGAGTATCTATAGACAGGTGGACTCAACTCTGTTTACTCTTCAAAGCGCGGTCAAGCTTCCCTGGAATTTCATACTCGCTGCAATTTCCTCGGCTTTTTCCTTGCCACACAGCAACCCCACCAGCGTCAACCCGAATTCCAACGCTGTTCCCGGGCCTACCGACGTCGCCACTTTTTCGTCCACCACTACCGTGGTGCCCTCGGGCGCGAGCTTGTCACCCATCATCTCCAGAAATTTCGGCGCGGGGTAGCAGGTGGCCTTTCCGGAGCCAAGCAGCTCGTGACTCGCGAACACGACGGCAGGGCTGGCGCAGATTGCGGCATTCAACATTGAGGCGGCCTTGCGCTCTTGCAGAAGCGTGACCTTTTAATTGATTTAAAGTGGGAGAAAGAGTAGTAGCTCGGGTCACCAGAACACTTTTGATTCATTGAGCGACCACAGCATGATCAGCATCGATAAGGACGAGCAGGAGCAAATGTGTCCGTACTTTTTGCTTTCATCGGTAACAAAAAGATTTTTCGTTTATACCAATTCTTTGCACTCCGCAAAATTCGTTGCCCCTGGCATCCCACCTGGCAAAGCGACGCAATCAAACTTCTCGGCTAGGCAATCTGTGATCAGTTTGTCACATTTTATCACCGTTCCTCGCGCGCACTGCACTTCCAGCGAGCCGGGCATCACCGAGGCAATGGTGACCTCGACACCCGCGCGGCGCAGCGGATTCCATATTGAGATAGCTTCCAGCTCCTCCGAGCCGTTCGCAAGGGGAACGAGACAGGACGGCATGATTTTTGGGTTTATCTTCAGGGTTTTTGTAGATGATGATGAAGAAAGGCAAAGCGGAAAAAATGGATGCGAGGCGAATGAAATGAAAAGGGCTCCTTGATGTGTGTTGTAATTAAGTACGCCTGAGGACCACGCTCTTTCGATAGAGCGCCGCACTAGAGACCGATAGGGGTGCGTCACGAGCGAGCGGCTAACTTTCGTTTTTCGGCGGATCGGGTCCTGAAGAATCGATCTGTGAGTAACTGAGGATCAGCACTATGACCTTATGTGACGAAAGATCCTTCTACACTGCTGTAACTTGTAACTTGTGGAGATTTTTTGACATTGCTCGTTATCGGTTTGAGTCTGTTATAGTGAATTTATTTGTGATTGACATTGGAGGAATAAGTCAGTTCTTATTTTTAAGAAAAGTCGCTGCATCTGTAGTAAATTGAAGTCTTTGAATCGTGAGCAGAATTCGAATTGTGAATAAGAGTAAGTACTTAGCTGCACGACTACTTGCTGAGAGGACAACTCAAAAACGCATTCTAGAAACGAAGAAAAACGGCAGCTAGCTGCGCGATTGCTGTGCACCCCTTTTGTTCTCATTCGTTTCGTGTGATCGTCGCAGCCGCGGGCAGCTAGACGGCTCCATTGGCGGACTGCCGCGCCTGCCGTTCTCGGTTTCGTTCGTTCTGGATCCGCATCATCTCCAGGGCTTGCTCTGTTTGCTGCCGCAGCGCGCGCATCCGCTCCATCTCCTGATCCACCTGCTGCTGCTCCGCCCTCCTCGACACGTCGTCCACGATCTTCATCGCATTTTTGTTGACGCTTTTTTTCGTCTGATGGTGATGATGTTTGCTCCCCGCTGCGTTACCCGCCTTCTCCGTCTCCCCCTCCTTCTCATTCTCCCCCTCCTTCTCCGTCTTCTCCACCAACTTCTTCTCCACGTAGACGAAGGTCGAGCCATCCGCATCCACCACATCACTCACCAGCGCGGCCTTCTGGTCCGCCTCATCCTGGGGGGGATGTTCTGGGTACCGCGCAAATTCTCATACGCACGGACGCACCAGCTCAAATGATCGTCCCCCGGCAAGGTCATCGGCAAGGCCAGCAACTGCGCAGACACATTCAGGCGCTTCCCGCAATTCGACTTACACTTACGCGGCATCTTCGTCCCTTCTCACACTGAGTCTGAGCGCTACATCGAGTTAAGAAACCTAAACAAGCGCCGAAAAGAATACTGCACTCCACTCTGAACGTTCATATGATCTCCTCTCTGTGCATACTTTGGATATCAAATAAAGGTGCAGAAGCATCTCATCTTTGTCACCGCCACTGCTGATGATCTCAAGGATTCCAATGAGGACTCAGCCGTTGCCGTTCTCTCATGTTGTAGTCGCTTGACGAACATGCACGACACGCATTCTGCCATGTGCTGGTGTCATCTGTGTATTCGCGATGTTGATCGTCCTCGCCAATGAAGACCACGTGGGTGTGGTGTAGCTTCTGCTTACTATACTTTGCTGACTATCATGCGATAGCATTAGCAATATCAATATCTAGAAAATGGCAAGAGCATCGCTCGGTTCTTTGTCTCTTCACCCTCTGGGCAGCCTGGTTACATACTCTCCCTTCGGCGGCACTTCGACCGCTGCTACGCCCTTGGCCCGCATTTGCGGCCCAAAATTCGTTTCGACGAATTCCATGGTTTCATACATCATATTCAGGCAGGGCGCCTCCTGCCACGGGCACCCGGCAAAGTGCCGGGCGTAGTCGCCCGGCTGCCACTCGTAGGCCTGCCAGTCCTAACTTGCAGGGGGGACAAACGCGTTCAGGTGGGATTGGTGCACGAAGACGACCTCTTTTGGTAACCTGTGCGATATATGGAGTTTTGGTTTTACAATGAGGTGGCTACCGAGAAATACGGATCGCGTATGCGTCGGATCGGAAAAACCGAACGAGAAACATTTCATACCTACACCCCAAGCGCAAGCCCAACAACATCTCATTACATTACCTGAAGTCGTCGGAGTAGTCCCACAAGGTCATGTTGACAATTTCCATGAAGAACATGCTCTGGTCCCACGCTGTCGTAAATGGCGACTTCGTCACTCTTGACAAATATTCCATCGACCAAGGGGTATTTTTCACCGCGAACACGCCCGTGTTTATCCCGCCGGTGTCCTCCGCAACGATGAAGTTTACCGGCGAGGATTCTTCTTGCTCTGCCGCTTCTGATTCTGATTCCGCCAGTATGGCTTCCGACGAGGCTTTTTCTAACCCTGCGATATGCATTGGAAAAGTATCGCATTCGTAGTAATCGCAATCATACATGACAAGTCTCCATCTTAAGGGAGATCCGCATTACAAATTCCATTTCTCATGTTAAGCTACTTTGTAATGCGATTCCTACTAGTACGATATTTTTGCACAGCATATGCGAAGGTTGCGAGTAGGTCCTGCACCGTGGTGTCGTAATCCGTGAAAAACGCGTCGCAGTCGATGAAGAATACCCAATCTGTCTCCGGGTGCTCGGAGAGATGCTGCATGACCGCAAGGAATTTGCTGTAGTGCGCTTCCACGTCGGGCGGGGTTAATAACGATGTGTGGAGGAAATACCCGTTTAACCCGGTGAAATCCACGTACTGCTGGTGGTTTTTCGGGCTCATCTGCGATATATGCATTGCAAAAGTATCGCACTAGTATAAACTGCAAGACAAATTTAATTTTTTTGAAGAAAAAAGTTGGAATTTGTAATGCTGATTCAGGTATGGAGTCTAGGTTTGTCATGCATAGCTGCGGTTTAATATACGAATGCGATACTTTTGCAATGCATACGGTAGCGGGGATTCCAAAACCGTGTTCGAGGTGTTGTCCGGCTTGTAGACGCAGATGCTGAGGACGTCGATTTTCAAATCTTTATTTCTCGTAGTTGTATTTCTATCTTTCCATCTCTTATACTCCCGCGGCTTCTCCATCAGGTCGCTCGTTAAAACACTCAATCCCAGCGAGTAGTCCATCTGCATCCGGGGGTGGAACCTCTGGAGTTCCTTTGGCGGTTTTTCCTTTCTCTCCCGGTATTCGCCGACCACCGACCACCAACGGGACATGGCCGAGAGCTTAAACATATGAATTGCAAAAGCATCGTAGTCGTACTAGTAAAGTATGAATTGCATTACAAATTTCCTTAGCACGAAAAGTAGAATCTGCAATGCGGATGTGCCTTACGAAAGAGACTTGTAATGCATGACTGCGATTACTACGAGTACTACGATAGTCATAGTTTTGCACGGGATAAAACATGTTCCCGATCTGCAGTAACACGCGCGCGCGGTTCCGGTGCCCGATGGCGAGAGCCAAGTCCGCGGTTTTCCTGCAATGCGCGGTCAAAAGCAGCGGGCACTCGAACGCGGAGTAGGGGTGGTCGGCGAGCAGTTCGTAGATTCCCGTCATGTAGGTCAAGAACGCAATCCCCGGCCCTTGGCCGTCCAAGTGGAGCGCTTGCATCGCTTCCACGCCCTTCATCGCCAGGGTGTGCAACGACTCGACGAATTGGGGGCGGGGGTAGGGGATGCACTCCTCCTCGAGTAGGTGGAGGACGGTGTCGGCGATGGACTCGGTTTTGGTCTTCATCGCCGGGATTAGGGTGGTGAAGAAAAGGTGGGAGGTGGAGAGGACGAATTTCAAAAGGGACAACATTTTGGTCGTGGTGTTGGAACTGGAATGTACTGCTACTGGCTTTATGTTTATCTTTTTTCAACCCTGCCAAGGACAAAGGGGTACAACTACAGAAGCAGGGCGCCGCAGCTGTGTCGGGGTTTTATCAATACAAAAGTTGCAGAACAATCAAAACTACTCGCGGAGGTAAGTATCCACTAAGCGGCTCCTATGGGGGAAGACAGAGCCACACAAGAAGGAGCTCCTACTCACTTCCATCAAAACAAAAGATCATCTCATGATCGGGTCGCGCTCTTGTGAGCAGCTTGATGTGAAGATGATCCAAAGACGGCGGAGCAAAATGCAAGCGGAAGGAGACAATCAACATAGACACGAAAAAAGAGCAGGCTGACATAATCTTTGAAGGATGAAATAGTCTAAAATCAAGATCAACTACGAAAAAAAAAACCGATGGCATGGCACGAAGCCACTAGATCGCTGATCAGTGTGTCGTGTCACGGCGATACAGATCCAGAAGCACAAAGAACAGAGGAATGATAATGAAGACAACGATCACCTCTATCACTATTCTTTTTCCCCGGACGATGATCAGACTGGGAAGGACCTTCCCGCTCCTCCGTTTTGTTGACGAGGACGGTGAGAGCAGTGCTCGCCTTTTTGAAATTATGATGCCGTACCGCTAGTACCTATGGATAGGATACTACTGCTGATGAAGTAAAAAATGTTCGTGCTCTCATCTCTGGTCGGTGGTCCGTAAGAAGTCTTCTGAGTATTCCTATTGTAAACCGCAATGAAGCTTGATGTCGATGATCAACGTGCGCAATTGTTCTTGGTCCCACCCCCTCCATCACGACCAGAGAAGTATTGTAGAATGAAAAAGGTGTAGTAAGTACCCGTTTAGGTTTCGTCCCTGTGACGCAAAAAATCCACAAGCTAGATCCAGCTGTGCACCCGAAGCAGGATCATGCCCGCGCCGAAGAGCTCCCACACCTTGAGCCACTTTCCGATGGCACGCGAGCTTTTCAGGATTTGGGAAAGAAACTGCTGAAACTCTTCGAAAGCCGTGAAACCGCAGAGCTTTTCACGAAACGTCACGTACGAAACGCCGTTGTATGAAATGCAAAAGTATCGTAAACTAGTATAAATCGCATAACAAATTCCGTCAGGATGAAAAATGGAATTTGTAATGCGGATTTAGGTTAGGAGGGAGATTTGTAATGCATGATTGCGATTACTACGAGTACGATACTTTAACTTTTGCACAGGATACGTTGCGCTTCAAACTCATCCGCAAGTCCTCCACATCAACGTCGTTGATGTCGGTGAGTGCCTGTGTTTTTCGCAGCACAGTTGCTTATCACGCTCTAGTACATCTAGATGCAGTGCCTGTCAGTGTCATGCTGCATAATTTCCATTTACAAGCGATTCGAGTTGTTCTACAAAAAACTAGAAATACTGCGTCTTCCGGCGCTGGCTCATCGGGTTTCGTTCCCATGGGCGTTTTTTGCAGGCCGGCGAGCGCGAGCAAATCGAGTATTCTCGCAGGCGCCCGGCCGGAAAAGTGCTGCACAAGCAGGGAAACATCCTCCGGAGCGACGTTCACACCGACTTTTTGGAACACCGAGAAGATCTCGGAGTGCGACAAGCGGCCGTCGTGGTCGGTGTCTGCTTCGCGCATCAGCTGAGCGATCGTCTGGGAACCGGGGAGAGGGGGAGGACCACCTGTGGAGGTTTTAGTTTTTGCGAAGCAACTGAAATCGCTTCGCGTCGGTGCTGCGCAGTAGACACGACTATCTATAGTACCAGAGCAACGTATCTTGATCTTCAATCATGCCAAGGGGTTTACAACAAATAATTTCTATTTTAGCAAACAAAGCCAATGATGATATACGTTTCCCCTCGTCCTCTGGAGAGGAGTCCGCACCACCAGAAATCGCTGCACTGCAGCCAGCCAACATCTCCACTGCTTGCGCCCGCACCCGCAACCGATACAGCAGGTTCTTCAGGTTATCGGGCAAGCCAGCGGACTTCTGAAACACGTCGGACGACAAGCGGTTGTGCACTTTGTGGAGGTTGTATGCAATACAAATTTCCTGCACACGTACAAAATGCATCACAAATTTCGTTAAGTAAAAGCAGCAACTTGTCATGCGAAGGAGGTTTGCAGGAAATGTTTGTGTTTGTCATGTGGAAGCTGCCATGTTGGTACATTATGCACGGAAAATTTCCTGTGGATAGGTTGGAGAGATTGTGGTCGATTTTCTTCAACACTGCCTCCTGCTCCTGGGCTTTCTCTTCTAGTTTTTCCAACTCTTTCCGCAGCTGTTCCTTCTTCTTCACTTCCTCTAACCTCGCTTTGAATCTCTCGTAGACCATCCGGACCTCTGCGTGTTTTTCCTGCAGTTGCTGCTCTACCCGTTTGTACTCCTGGTGTTATTTTTGGCAACATAAAGAACATTATGTTTATGGTGCGCAAACTAAAAAATGAATGGTGGAAAACAAAATTTATACGGTTTATTTCAGAATCAGATTCACGCGGGGGCTCGATGAAAACAACATAGACAAATCCATGTCGTCCTAGTACCTCCAAAAACAGCTGGTATTCGGATTCCTGCTCTGCCACTTCGTCTACGTGTTTCGCCTTTTTCCTCACCAACGCGTCCATTTCCATGTTCTTGCTCTGCAGCATGCCCTGCAACACAGCGATCTCTTGTCTTGCGATTTCCCCACCAGAGCCTTGTTTCGACGAAGAACTGGAACTGCCTCCGCCAGCACTACTCCCGCCCAAGCTCTGTTGATAAGCTTGTTGCAACCTGTGGAACTCGTTTTGGTAGCAGCTCAAGATCGCCTCGAGCTCGACAATTTTCGTGAACAGGGGCTCTTTCTTCAGTTCCGCTATTTTGCTGTCCTTTTCCCGAAGAACGTCCTCCAGCTCCTGTCTTTTTCTTTTGTAAAGCGGAATCGCGTTCGTGTTTGCTTGCGACAAGTGTTCCAGCAGATTCACCGGTACCGGGACATTGTTGCGATTCGCTTTTTATCCACTGCAAATTTGTCTGGGTCCGGGAGCTTACATTTACCTATGCATATTTTGCATTGCCGCCCGTGATGCCTGCAAGTATCGCAGCTTCTTAGATGGCTTCCTGATGCCTAATCCACATGAGAAATGCCCTCTCCGCGTAGTACAAACTGAGTCCCTGCTCTTGTTGGTCACGCAATAAAGATTTTTTTCGAAAATTCCACAGACAGCGTCACAAGTTCCAGACTTTCCCGACCCAGACATATTTACATTTGGTAATTTCGTCACCTCGAACAGGGCCTTCTCCCGTCTTTGCACCTGCCTCTCCATCTGTTTCTGCCGCGCGGCGAGCTTCATGTGTTTTTGCTTTGTGAGGTGCGTGTCCTTCTTCGCGGATTGCAGTTGCTCGGTGAGATACTTTGCTTTCCCCGCGCCGGACATCTGGCTGGGCGGCTTTTGGCTGTCGCTGTAGATGCCGAAATTCCCGAGGATACCGCCGGTGGGCCGGGCACCGAGCTGCGAAGGCCTGGAAGTTTTTGTATTTTGGAGGCGGTTTCTCTACTTCGTTCCATCCTTGAGCAAGCAGCTACACCTTTCAAATCGAATTGTCTCTATCATTAAGCAAGCACCGTGCAACTTCTTTCGTAAGAACTACACCTGGAATCCTTGGCAGCTGCCCCTGCCACGCCACCGCCAAGCTTACCTGCTCCATGTTGCACCGAGCCTCGCCCCCCAGCAACCGTGTCCCGACGGCCGGTAGCGCTCTGGGGCCGCGTGACGGTGGGTCGCGAAAATTCCACCGAGGAGCGCACCTGAGCGCTCGCAGGCCTCTCCCGCTTTTTCAAGTTCGGGAGAACGGAGGACATGATGTACAACGTAGGGGCTGGTGTGCAGCTTTCTTTTGTGATAGATGATGCCGCGCTCGCAGTCGCAAAGAACAACACGCGATAACGAAATGGGGAAAGTAAAGTTTTGATCGCTCAGTACTCTCCTTCGCTGCCACCTCTGGAGGCATCCACAACTTCTCTCTGTCCCTAACTCAAAAATTTTCGTGAGGAGTCTTAACAACACCCAACACCTGTTCCTCTCGAGAAACAGAAGGGGACCACGACGGAGAAAAGACGCGTCCTCGCGGTATTGAAAAGATTGAACAGGAACTCCGTTTCGCACGAGCGCCGGCAGATGCTGAAAAACCAACTTGAAGAAGATCGAGACAAGAGTTTTTCGCTGTCAGTTTGCAGGTCCTTGTTTCAAAAATTCCGTCTACAAAAATCTAGTGCAGCCGTCACACCGGTAACGGCGGAGTAAATTTGTATTCCCTTGATGAAGAAATTGCAAGTGTTTTTAGTCGCAGACGATAAAAAGTTATGTCTTATTTCCTAGATTCTCCACAATGAATCAATAGGGTCGCCTTTGCAAAATTTGAAGTTTAATGGTCAAGGTCCTCGTCAGGAGAGGTTGTTCAGACGAAAAAGCTGCCGATAAAAAACGGCCGCAGCTCGCTGCCCCAGGACCCAACTTAGTTCTTCTGCAACATCAGTGCGCTCTGGTTTTCCAATTTGGTCGTCCCGAGCGCGTCGTCAGATTTCTCGATCATGAACTTCGGAAAGCTGCTGGCCAGGGTGTAGCTGCCAATCGTCGCTTCGTCGCCCGCTTCGAGGAGCTTTCCGTCCACAAAGTCGTAGAGGTGGTGCACTTTGTGCTTGGACTTGGAAAAAACGTACTCCACGCGCTTCCCGCTTGGCATATGCATTGCAAAAGCATCTTATTTGTACCAATCGCAATCACGCATTACAGATCTACTTTCTTACCTAATTCTGCATGAGAAGTTCCAACTTTCTTCTTGACGCAATTTGTCACGCGATTCATACTAGCGCGATACATTTGCAATGCATATGGCAATCGGAAGACCAATTTCAGCTTCTCCGGGTCGTCGTTTGCAATTTGGCCGATGGCCTCCAGCGCGGCGACGCGATCTTTCACGCTGGTTTGCCTGTCAGAGGGGGATGGAAAGAGTTTGTAGTGAAACTTAATTATGTTTGTGAAATATGATGCATTGCATGGCATCAAGTATGCCTATGCCATCACATGAAAATAAATCATGCTCATGCAGCAATGATTGATGTGAGAAGCAGTTACATAATATCATGTATCTAGTACTTTTGTTGCTCGGCCGCAACCTTCCGCGCTTCCTCCTCTTCTGCCGATTTTCGCAGAGCTTCCGCTTCTTCCCGCTCTGCCTTTTCTCGTTGCTCGCGCATGCGGTCCATCAACATACTTTCCTGCAGCTCCGCATCTTGTTGCCTGAAGGAGTTGATGCATGATGTGGCGACGAGTGATTTGTTTTTGATCAATGATTTGCCGACAAAAGAACAGGTACGCTCAACATCGTCCATGCAAAAGTCACGATCCATCTACTAGTACTACTGCCTAGCCTTTCAAGAAAAAAAAACTTCAGTACGCTCGCAAATCTCTGCTTGCCATCAAGGCTGGGTCCGAGGCGGCCATGGCTCGCCGCATTTGCTCTTCTTCGCTCAATCTCAAATGTAAAAATGTCATGGTCTGGTGGAAGAGTCATACTGTTTCTGCATGACACAGAAGGTCTGGCATGGAAGCTCGAGCATCACAGGCTTCGAGAAGCTTCCGCAATGCCGAACCCGCATGACAAATCCCCCATTTTGGTGACAGAAAGTGGGCAGCTTTTGCTACCTATGCATGAGAGATTTTTGTGTGTTCTAAAATGCGCATCACAAGTTATTCTTCCAGACCCAGACATATTTGCATTTGATACTCAAGTTCACCTGTCCGCCCTGCATGGACTCCGCCAGCGCCCGCGCCATCGCGGCTATCCTGAGTAAAAACGTCCCCACACCATAGTCAAGATGGTGATTTTGCTATACAAATCAACAAGTTTTGGCTGTTTCGCATGACAAGTCTAGACTCGTAGTGTAGTGCTGTTTGAGGTAGTGCAGCCGCATGACAAATCGACTACATTATCCTGATTCCAGCATCACAAACTTCCAGATAGCATGAGAAAATCAATCGGGTGCTCGCTTCTTTAGGCGAGCGAGTAACTGTTTGAACGTACTATCTATGCTCCTGCTTGTAAATAGCTGGTGAATAGTAAATAGCATGAGAAAATCAAAATGTCTCTCATGGGGATCCGCATGAGAAGCATTTCGAGCATGCGTTTTTGCATCACAACTATGGGGTGGGGACGTTTTTACTTAGGATAGCGGCGTCTGCCTCTTCTTGCTGCCGCCGCCGATCGTCGAGGAACGCGGCTCCGCCAGACGACGACGTAGCACCAGCATTCGTTCCCGCGCCCGCATCAGCCCCCGGAGGGAAAAAATCCCCACTCCCGCCCGTTTGGACTGAAGACGCGCTGCTTCCGCCGCCAGTGCCCCCATAGGCACCTCCAGAAGCGTTCGTGGAGGGGGTTGCGCCGCTGCGGCCGCCGTAGGGACCAGTTGTTGCGCCGGCGGGCAGGTGGTTGGGGTTCGCGGAGGCGGCAAACATGTCGTTTTTGGGAGCGGAGCTCCTCGAAGCAGCTGCTGGTGGCGCAGAAGGAAGTCCTGTTGGTGCAACGCCGTCGGCTTGATTCACAATGTTGTTCAGAAAACTGGCCTGCGCGGACTCGGCGAGGACGCGCTGCAACTCCGCATCGTCTTCGGGGTTTGTCATGTTCTGGTCCATCATGCCGGCGGCTCCCGGATCGATATCAAATGCAAATATGTCGGGGTCTGGAAATTTGTGATGCCAAAGTGTGCATGATGGAAGCACTTTCTTATGCAGGAAAGCATGACAAGTTTGCAGAACGCTTTCCCGTATGAACTCCGCATGAGAAACTTCGTTCTTGTACGATAAGAGAGCGCGTCGACTTTTGTTGGTCATGCAAGACAGATTTCACAGGAATATAAAGCCAGCATTACAAGTTCCAACTTTCCAGACCCAGACATTTTTGCAATGCATAACCGATCAGCTGGTCAAACTGACCCGCGGGTCTCATCGGGTCGTCGTCGGGGGATATGGGGCCTGTGATCATTTTGACTGTTGTCACAACTGCGAGTTGTGCATCATCAAATCGATTATGACATGTAGGCAACTTGTTCTGCGATTACTTACCTACAACGAAAACGTTGTGCCCGCACTTGCATTCGTCTTCTTCTTCACCATCGAAATGAATAAGGGGGAGTGCTAGAAGATGAAAAATTACAGTTACTCCGATGCCGAAGGACTAAGAACATCATTATAGAATATCAGTACCAAAAGCTGCCGGTGCCCGCATATTCTCGGCGCCGCCAAATGCCGGCGCTGCGGGCGGCATCGCGGGAGACGGTCCGCCCGCGCCGCCACCGAACAGCATGTCCACCGCCCGCTGCACATCGTAATTGGTGGATTCCAGAATTTGCGACGCCACATCGGGATCCACCTTGTCATCGGTCATGCCTAGTAATTGCATGAGCGCATTGTCCTTGTCTTCCTGCGACACGGCGGCCATATTGTCTGTCAATGATCCAGCAGCTGCACCAACAGAAGAGGTCGTGGGATCAACCAGCACACCACGGCCGTTATTGGCGGCGGCAAGAAAAGGCAGCTGTTGGTGCGGTGGGGTGTAGGCTCTCCTGGCCGCAGCGAAAAAGGAGGTATAATTGGTGTTGATGTTGAAAATAGAATTCAAGTCGGCTAACAAAAAACCACAACTCCAGCACAACAGTTTCACGCTGTTATGAATGAAATATTGGGCAGTAATTCTAGTTCTACTCTTGCACCGCTCCATGGTGGCAGAACAATGATGCGATTATCGCAAAGGCTTAATATGCGAATTTTCTCAATTTTTTTTGTAATATGCAGGAAAAGTAATTTTATGCGAGTAAGTTATTATTTGCAGCTCGTCCAGCACCTCACGCTATGATTTGAGTCTTTCGTACTATGATCTGATCAACAAGACATAAGTAGAATGCAGTTTAGTGGATTTCCGGTTCCAATTTATTTCCTGGTAAAAAACCAAATTTTGTTTTTGTCACGGCAGGACAGAGGACTGAAGGGTGGAAGTGCAACTCTTGAAAAAGTGCACAAGAATAAACCAGCACCAGTAGCAAGTGAGACACGATGCTCACAAAAAAAATTACGAAGAAATCCAGGGCGTTGCAAACGGCGAAAAACTACGTACCTTTCTACTAGTATCTATAGCAGTAACAGTTTGTGCGGCAAGAACGGCGCTGCGCGAGAATTACAATATAGAATTGCGGTGGAAAACGACCGGATGACACCAAGGGGTAAAAGTGTGTCCGGCTAAAACAGCATAGTCAAACACCGTCGGGTAATGCGCTTGCCACGTCAGATGCCATCTTTCTAATACCGTTGATCATCTAAACGCCCACCCACGGAAGAGAGATGAGGGCGCATTCGGTGGAAACATTCGCGAATAAGTAAGCGGCGGCACCAGCACCCACACATCATTGATCCTGCACCTGCATTCCTTGTTTTGGGAAGCTCAAGAGTTTTCTCTGGAAGGTGAACAAGAACACGAGACCTTTCTTACAGGAATAGTACCAGGGGGATCGGTCCAGGTTCACCTCTCGATGGATGCTGCTGCGACGACACCCGCGAGCGCTGACAGGAAAGCCGATTCTATTGTGCTGCACCTTCAAATTGAAAGCTTCCTCTCATGTCGGAGTTTTCTATGACAAGAATGACATGCGATTGGTCCTTGTTTCGGGTTCCGAAACCGAGCGCAAAGGTAATTCGTAATTTGAGCAAAATGTTTTGGTCGCAAGTGAGCTGCGTAGCTATAGTACTATCATGGATCGCTCAGCCGAAGCTGGATGTCGTTTCAATTTTAATGATATCGCAAGTTGTGAACGTGAAGTGTCGCTTTGTTTCTGATTGATTAAGAGAAGTATCTTGGAGCCTATGACAGGTTTTTACTAGCACTAATTACAAGATATTTTTGCCTTGATACAAGGAAATCGAAATCTACATAAGAAGCGCAAGTAGTTCTCTACTTTTTGCAAGTGCATGTGCATCAAACTATGCGCAACATAGAAGAAGAATCACATTGACCATACCGGCAGCGCTGCAGCAACATGCACAGGCATTTATAGGCATTTGTGTCGTAATAATGAAGCGGGACGACTGCAACTGGGACAAATACAAAAACATATCATGCACCGGCTTGATATTTTTCTTGCTTCTGTCCCGATTTTTTGTGTCCCGCCTATTATACACGTATAATATACTGGCTGAGACCACAAATACTGGTTGAATACTCGCGTCTCAGTGGCAAAAAGACGACTGCCATGATCGTTGTTGATGTACACACTGCAGCTGCTAAACACGCAGTTCTTGTTGAAGTACTTGAGTTTGTAGTACATACCAACTCTACCGATAATTTCTCTCATCAATTTTGTTGTACATAAAAATTAGCAGTACATTGAAAAAAATCTTCAGCACATACATTTCGTCCACAGAACCATCATCTTCAACGCCACCTGTACCGGCTAGGCCGCTGCGCTACACGAAGAAGAGGCGCTGGACGAGGAGGATGTAGCACCATTAGTTCCGCTCCCCCCGGCAGCTCCGGCTCCTGGCTGCTCCTGTTGACTGCGACACGACCCGGTCGTGGAAACGCCCTCGGCGTCAGACCCGTCTTCTTTCGTCGTTGTCGTGTTTGCGCCGGAAGTAGCGTCGCCACATGTTGTACTATTGTTCTCCGCCGACCGTTTCACCACGTTCGCGAGGAGCTGCTGGAAGATCGGGGGCATCGCAGCTAAAGCCTGGGTGGGGGAGGCGGTACTACAACTAGAGGTGTTGGCTGCGTTAATGTCTACAGTTTGTGGGGTAGAAGAATTCTTATTTTCCGGTTGCTGGCGGTCTACAACTCCGTTTAACGTCAACGGCGGGACTTTCATCGGCGGGGATAAACCACGCAGCGGACCAGGCCCAGTTGTTGTAGAAGCTTTTATTTCTTGCCCACCGCCAGCCTCCTCTGCGTCTTCGTTTCCCCCTTCGCTGATCCTGGTGCTCGCTAAAATCTGGGTCAGCCCGCTGCTGTTACAACGACCGAGGGCCTGCTCTCCTGGGGGATTCATTTTGTCGATTACTGCTCCACTGCTTCCGCCATCGCCAGCCGCTTGCGGAGTTGCGTTTCTATTTTCCTTTTCTGACGGACTCGTCGTAACTACACCTCCTGCGAGAACATCAACTTTTGGCGTTGTACTGCTGTTGTTTTTCTCTACTTCAGCGGCAAGTTTAAAATTCAGCATTTTCTGGTGCATTTTTTCTTGCTCTCGGTAGTCTTCCAAAATGCTCTTCCGCTGGTAGAATAAAACGTAGGCCCCGGTGTTTTGGTTCAAAACTTGCTCCTCCGAGTGCTCGGTCACCCAGGAGTCGTTGAATTCAAACCACTTGTCGCTGTGTTTCGCGAAAGCCACGTAGTGACCCCCGTCCGCGACGCCGATGTGTTTCACAACACCCGTAAGCTCGTACGTGTAGTCGACACTGCTCTCACTGTCGATCACAAGGTCGTTTAAATCCATCCGGGCCGGGTAGTCTACCGGTGTGTCGATGCGCTCCCGGCACCATCTGAGTGATATCATTTGTGGTGCGGGAATTTCGGCTCCTGTCATACGAAACTCAACATGGAAAGCTTAAAGCAAGTAAGTACTTACTCATATTAAGAGTCTAGCTGCTACACGTCCACCATCTTGAAGGAGAAGCAAAAAGCTCCTTAGTTATAGTTACCTGTTAAACTGAAAGCGCTTCAAGTGCACGACGAAGACCGGCGGCAGGCGGTAAAAATCCAGTTTCTTGTACCCCGCCACCCGCTCGTCGCAGCGCGGGCAGCGCCAGAAGTCGTCTTCGCCCAGTTGCTCTTCCTCGGTGTAGAGGTCGAGGAGTTGGTGGAGCCGCAGGTTCCCGTCGAGTTTGCGCTTCTTTTCCGAACTGATCTGCCGGGGGGAGGGCAGTTGTCCAAGCTTGTTCCAGAAAAACTCAGCGATCTCGACACGCATGTACTTTTTACCTGATAATACGTTGGATGTAGTTCTTGAGACAATCAAGATGTAGTTGCACTGGAAGTGATTCACTTTTTAATGTTATCCTCGCTGGAATAATTAAAGTCTGTGCCGACCACGCGCTTTCAAATCATGCAACCGAACGAATCAATCTCCCGTTGTCCGCGGCTGTGCCTGTAGCAGCAGCGCTGCTGCTTCAACTAAAAAAATGTAATGAAACAGCCAGAGCCCCTCAACCATCTTTCCTACCTGGATTCTCCGTTTCCGCAAAAACGCGCTGATCGTTGATCTTGCCATTATCCTCTCTAAACTCGAAAATTTCCTTGCTCCCGTCGTTTTGACGTTGGAAGTTCCGCGCCAAAAAACTTCCGATCCTGGACGGCTTCGCAGCCGACGTCGCTTTGAACAGTTTGAAGGGGGGAAGCTGAAAGTTGGCGGGAAGTTGTGAGGATGTGCTAGTAGAACGAGATGAGGAAGACGAAGATGTGGAAAACCCGACACCTCCCGTCCCCGTTTCGTTCTGTTGCATGAAGTGTTCGGTCGCTTTTTGCCTGGCCAATTGGAAAAAGTCCCCGCAGGTGATATCTGCGGGCGCGGAAAAAATCAACGGTGGGATTTTGGTTTGGTTCTCCAGGATGAGTACGATGCCGTTTTGCACCCTTGAAGATGCCGGTTCTTGTTCCACGAACGTGGAAGGTCCGAGATAAAATTGTTCTTTGTCGTTCGGAGAGTCGGTTTTCATTTTCACGTCTTCTTGGGCAGGATTTATTTGAGGAATTTGGTTCATCGATAAAGCAGTAGAATTCTGATCTGGCATCTCCACGTTGTCGGAGGTGGGACTACTTGATGCTGTCATTTTTCCAGATTCTTTACTGGCTGCTTGTTTCTTAGCAGCGTCGTCGTCGTCCTCATCACTGTCAAAGTCGCTCCATTTGGCCATTTCTGCGCGCAGTGTCTTCACGACTACCGGGGGCCCGGCTGGTGCTGCTGGTTGTACTAGTTGTCCACCACCGGGGGGGAGCTGCGGGCCGATGGCCGACGCTTGTTCTCCTGCTGCCGGTTGTTCCGCCGCTCCGCCAGCAGCTGCTGACGAGCTACCACCATTTGTAGTAGTTCCGGCACTGTTTAATATTCCCATTTCCTGCTGTTTTGGTGGGGTCAGCGGACTACTCCCGCCGAGTAGCACCGGGCTGTGCAACACGTCTTCGGAAAAATGGGTTTTGTCCAAGACTTCGTAGATGTACAGGACATCCGTGCTGCCGATGCTGTCCACGCAATCCCGGGGCTCGTAGTACTTTTTCGGCCTGCCGTTGTCCACCTCGACCACCAGTAAATTTTTCTCCAAGGACCAATGCTCCGCGATGTTTGGGTGGGTTTCCTTGATTTTCTTGACCAGGTCCGCAACGGAGCCCTGCTTCTCGATGTCAACGGTAATTTGGAGCAGGTTGGGGGATATTGGCGCGACCGGGGGTTGGGATGATGAAGGACAAGAAGGAACACCAGCTGTGTTAATATTCGCGTCATGGTTCGACGTACTATTTTCCAAAGGGATTAGGTCCGGCAGGGGCTCCGGGGATGCCCACAAGTCATTGCAGCTATAGCCACCCGGCGGGGGCAAAGCCGTGTAGGGACTCGGTTCTTGCTGTTGTTGTTGAAACAACTGGTCTTCGGGGAGCAGTGGGGGCATTGGGTCGAACAGGTCATTCGGATCTCGCATCGCGGGGAACGGCTCGCTGGTGGGCGCGACCAGCTCCCAATGGTCGTCCAGTGGAGGATGTTGTCCTCCTGCTGAAGAGGAGACACCAATGTCACCCGAATCGAGTGGAAGGTCCGGGAAGTCCTCAAGGCCGTCATCTTCTTGCGGTGCTCCGTTATTTCTTACACTTTTTCCCCGGGAGCTCGAGGAAGTAGATCCTCCGCCAGTTGTGCAACTACTAGAGCTACTACTTTCCACCTTCCGCCTTACAACATTCACTGTGAAAGTGACGAAAGACGTTTTGTCCCGCGCCACCATCTGCAAACTCGTCGCCAACACGTTGGAAAACGTCACGGACACCTTGTCGCACTTCGGGCACCGCACTTTGGACCGCTCCACCCCGAACAGCATCTCGTCGAGGAAGCTGTTACACCTCCGGCGGTTGATGTCTAAGGTCGCGTCCAAAATTTCCTGCTCCGGCCGGACGTCGTCGTCGGGGAACTCGGCATAGGGTTTCTTGCCTCGCACGGTGGACGTGTCCTCCTTCAAGCTGTCCACAATCGCCTCGAGGAACTCCATGGCGTCGTGCTGGCCGAAACCGCTATGGAAGCGTCAGGATTGAAATCGTCAAAGTTGAAGCAGATAGCAAGCCTGTTGAGGGGTAGACATAGAGCTGCTAAAGCAGCATGACAAAAGGCGTCTCTCTTACCCAAACAGCATTACAGACTGGATTTCGGTTCGACCCAAATCTGTCATGCGCCAAATAGAAACTGGGCTCCAACTGGCATCCGTTTTATGCATCGCAAATTATTTCAACTTTGACGATTTCAATTCTGACACTACCATAACCGCAGAACTGGTCGTTCACTCGTCCGACTTCCGCTTTGAAACCCTTGGGGGCGACCTGTTTTTTTTTTTTATTTGCACATATAACTAACAAGTTGCAGTTCTTGTATAGCATCACAAAGCTTCGAATTCGAAAGTTAAAGCAAAGCGATTGTCCTTAAAAGGAAGTACCTTGACATTCTCCGCTTGGTTCATTAGTTGCAACAAGCCTGCGAAGCAGGTCGCGGTCTTGCCCTCGCTCTTCCACGCGGTTTCGTTCAGTTGGTTTTTGAACAGCCCCTGCACAAAGTAGTCCCGCAGCAGCGGCAGCGCGGCGAGGCACTGCAGGGAGGAATTCATGTAGCACGTGTTCCCCAAATTTGCCAGCCCCACGGCGCCGACCGGCTGCCCCGGTTTTTTTTCTCCCTGGGTCGCTTGGTCTTCTCGCTGGGCGTTCCAAAAACTGGAATTGTTGTTGCCAGTTGTAGTATTGTTCCAGTTGTGGAAACCCCCGTAGGTAGAGCTGCTAGAAGACGAAGTGTTGTTGTTGTTGATTCCGAAGCCCATAGAACCAGAAGTGTTGTAAGTATTTGTATTGTTCGAGCAAGAACTCGACGCAGCATTCATGCCGTTGAAAAAGCTTTGTCCCGCGTTCATCTGCTGTGAGCTGTCTGCCGCCGGCGGAAACTCCCCGGCCTCGTCCGCCTCCTCCACAAGTACCGGATTGTTGTCGTAAATGGTCAGTTGCTGCAGCGATTTGTGCCACCCGAAATTCTTTGTTGATTGTTCTTTCGAGTTGTTTTTGTTGGCGTCCCCTACCTGATTGTTCTGTACAACCGAGTTGTTGTTCATTTTGTCCGGCTTCGTCAGGCAATCCTTCGTTTTGTTTTTCGAAAAGTAGTCGATCAACTTTAGCTGCCGCTTGCGCAACAGATTTTGTTGATCAAAAGGTGAGGCCGTTCTTGTTCCCAATCCTGCACCAGAAGTGGCTCCTGCTTGCGTTGTATTCGTTGCGTCTGATGTAGCGGGACGAGCAGCAGGACCTGCTGAGATAGACGCAGATCCCTGCTGCTTTTGGTCCTCGCGTAGCTCTTGGCCATAACTACAATCTTGTGCTGGCACAACAACTCCTGCTGCAGGTGGTGCCATCTCCATCTCGTTCAAACTGTCAACGCATCCGCCGTGGTTTGCGGGTAACAGCGTGATTTTCAGCGCAGGAGGACCACTCGGAGGTGCAGCACCAGCAGCAGCAGAGTCAGGTTTTACTACTCCCTCCTGCTGTTGTTCCTCTTCCAGCGGCTGGAGCAAAGCGGAGCATGAAGATTGAGGCTCCGACTCGGTGTCGTCTGGGCGTCTTGGGAGCATCTGGGGACCCACCATGGGGGATGGGGTTTGGAGCATGTTCACATTGATTTGTTGCGACGAGGTCGTTTCTACTGCAGAGGTGGACTGCTCTACTCCGCCTATCTGAGCGTCGTGTCCTTCTCCTTGCAGGTCAACAGCGCTAGCACAAGAAGTACCTCCCGCCGGAGCAGCTCCTGCTGCAACCACAGCGAGATGACCACCGCCCTGTAGCTCCGTGCTGGTCGCAACAGCTGCACTCACGATCGGCAGTTCCGGTGGATTGTTCATCTGCGCACCGGTACTATTATCGTCCGCAGAAGTCGATGATAACTGCACCGGGAGTTGCAGACTCGGTTCTGCTGCTGGCTCGATGCCCTCACTGACTGTCGGAAGCGGTTGCTTGTTGTTACCGTGGTCGTTGTTCACTTTGTTGTCTAGTTCTTCATCTACTTCCATCTTGACAGAAGAATTTTCGTTCGACGGTGTTGCAGCGAGGGTACTAGTTATCTGTTCCTCAACCCCCACCTCCCCTGTTTCGTCCACAACTTCCACGCCGATGATTTTGCCCAGCCGTCGTTTGACCGCCTCCGCGGACGCGAGCCGGGATTCCAGGTAGAAAAAGTCGGGGATGTTGGACTGCGGCTTCCAGTTATCCTCCCGGGTTTCGTTCTTGTTGAATTTAACATGGTACACCGGCAGACTGTACCCGTGCAGCTCCAGCTCCGGGTGATTGGGGTTATTCTTGGTTACTGTTCCAGACGCAAACCGGTTGGTCATCCCGATTGTTCCCCTCGGAGATGAATTATGCACGATCGGCGGCGGCGGATCGTTACCGAATAGGGACTGCGACACCGCAGCCTGGCCGTAGTTCAACATCCCATGTGCTGGCGGCGGCATTCCGAAGTTCGGCTGCGGCATTACTGCCGTTGCCGTAGTTTCGTCCGCATGATTCGGTCCTGTAACTAAACCGTCCATCGCAGACGCAGTCGGCTTTTGAACTTCTTCCGCCTTCTTAGCATCAGCTGCAGCTTCTTCTTTTTCACTCTTCGCAACGGAGGACACATCCTCTGTCCTCAACACCACCTGGTTCTCTTGCAGTAACACGTGCACATTTTGGTCGTGACTGGTGCTGGGTATCGCCCGTCGGCGAATGCAGTAGTCGAAGTCGTAAAGTTCCGCGAACTTCTTCCAGACTTTTTCGTGCACCACTTCGAACTCCTTTTCCTTTAGGTCTTTTTTCAGCGGGTACAACGCGCACCGGTCGTGGTTGTCGTAGCATCCCGGCTTTTTCTTGTTCTGCAGATTGCTGAGCAATTCGGTTTCCGACCGGGGGAGTGGGGCGATAATTGTTGTACTGCCGTTTATCGGGTTTCCATTTTTATCCACATCATCAACCAGATTTATGCCAGCACCAGTGGCGGGAGCAGGAGAAACTACCTTCTGAGGCGGCGTTGTCTGCTGCTGCTGCTGCATCGCGGCACTGCGAGATGAAGAAGAAGAGGAAGAACTTGTTTCCTGCGGAGATGATGATGATGAGGAGCTCGTGGTACAACTAGTTCCTGGCCCAACAACCAATGCAGATGAAACCCCAAGCGGTACACCTCGCTGCGCCGACAACTCGTCTGCGAATTCCGTGTCGCCGGCCTTGGCGAGAATACCGGGTGGCGAAGTCGACTGCTCGTTCATGTCGGTGTCATACAGTGCCGGGAGTTCGCGCGGCGGGGAAGGCGTGCAACCGCCCATGTGCACATCGTTATCACAAGAACTACCGCTCGTGTTCACCATCATGTGCTTTCGGTCCATCACCGGAGTTTTGTCATGGTCTTGGTTTCTGCTTTGCGCATCATCTCCTGCCGCGGGGGTTGGTGGAGTCGCGCAGGTGTAATAGTTGGCGACGTTGGTTTCTTGTTGGTCTTTCATCGCGCAATTACCATCTACTTCACCAGGCCGATGATTATCCTCTCTGGGTGTTGATTTTCCCGATCTGGTTTGCGTAGCGGGGACCTCAATAAAGTGGCAATTTGCAACACCCGCGAGCTCAGGACTAATGAATCGCAATGGATCACGTGAGCGACACGGAGGCTGTTGATTTTGATGATCATGGCGCGGAGAAGCCGACATATCCATGTGGTCGCGGTCCAGTTGCGATGCCTCAAGAACACCGTTCGCATTTATTTTACCAGTTGCAGCTTGAGCACCTCGACCTCCGCAGCTGCCATCTCCAATTTCCAGCGGTATGTCCAGGAGCTCGCAGTTTGCGACAGGCCCCGGGCGATCTTTGGTCCAGACACGTGGGGAGGCGCAGGAGGACGCATCCATTGCGTTGGGGTCCGCTGTCTCCCGCTTCGGAGACTGGGCCGCCAGGTCGCTTACCTGTTTTTTGTTAATATCGTAGGTTGTTTTGATGTATACTATAGGTATTAGCAATAAATTGGTGTCAGCAATGGATAAAAATTGTTTGAAGATCTGCTGTGCCATCGCATGATGCAAACGATTTGAGTTGAATTATTTCAGCTCGAAACACGACTGCAGATGAAATAAAACCACAGTACCACGGGGAAAGAATAAGAATTGAAACCGCGCAAAACTATATTTATCAAGAAGTCACTGATTTTTCTCTACTAGTAAATACCCATTGCTGCCAGTCCTTGAACCACTTGGTCGACACCAGGTAGTAGTACTCTCCAACTTTCATGGGCAGCGGTTTCTCCGCCGTGCCCGGCTCGTGCGTTATCCGCAGCTCGTGAATCATCTGTCTTTCCAAATCCCGCTGCGTCGCACACGTCAAGCTACTCGCGCGGGCCCGGCGGAAATTGTCGTCGTGGGGGGTCGTGTCCAGAGGATGTTGATTACCGGTAGAAGTAGTCGCAATAAAACTGCCAGGAGGGACGACCGAGATGACCGGAGGTGCCGTACCAGTTGAATAAGACCCGGGCATTGCTGGCCCTTTTTCCTCCTGCACGCTGATTTCAAATTCCACGTCGTCATCCTCTCCCGGTGAAGTTATCCCGGTGTCGGGACGATGCAGCTGGAGGTGATCGTGATCATCATCACCATCCTCCTCGCCAAACAACGCACTAATGCTATCATCCTGCGGAGTGCGCTGGAGCTGGACGGAAAGGGAATTATTAACCGAAGCTTGGTTGCCATGACACAACGCCGGACGTCGAAGAAGAGCTGCACCAGCATGGCCACCTATCCCAAGTAAGAACGTCCCCACCCCATAGTTGTCATGCAGATTCGCAATGACAAGCAAACTTGTGATGCGCATCCCCATGAAAGGCATTTGCAGTCGTGTTTTGAAATTTGTGATGCTGTAAACAGGATGAGCAGCTGGGTTTCTAATGCGGGTGACCTCGCTAACCTGCACTACACTACAACAGACGGCAACTTGTCATGCACTACAGCCAAAACTTCTGGATTTGTGTTGCGAGATCCCCATCTTGACTCTGGGGTGGGGACGTTTTTGCTCAGGATACCACCTTCTCGATCTCTACTTCCACCCGCCGCTACCGCAGCGTTGTTCTCCGCAGCAGTTAATACCGCTGCTCCACCGTCCTCCTCCGAAGTGCGTCTGCTTTTCGCCGTCTTGAAGGTCGCATCGCTCTCCGCATTAGACACGCCACAAGAAGCCGAAGCCGAACCACTTGGATGATTTTCATGATTTGGAGCTCCCCCTCCTGCGATTGTCAAGTCGATACTGCGGTCGCTCTTCGGCGCGAGCAGGGAATTGATACTACTTTCGGCAACTACGCCTCCTGTTGCAGGTGACGCTGCTGCTCCAGCTCCCAGAGGACGTCCTCCAGGTCCATCTTCCACTTCTAACCCCGGTGGTAGACTCGGAACTACGCCGAGCGGCGACGACAGTCCTGCTGAGTTGAGGAGTTTAGAACTACTACTGGGAGGACGAGCAGGTGGTCCACCGCGGGAGGCACCGCCCACATGATCGCTGTCCTTAGAACAACTTGTTCCGAGGGGGGCTCCGTGCAGTTTATTGTCCTGCGGCGGTGAGGGAGTACCCGAAGCAATGTCCGCGACCACAGTGTTGCTCAGGCCAACGTCGTTTACCATCGTGTCCGATCTGTTTACGATTAAAAAAATCTTTATCGAGTCGTTGTCGTCTCCTGCTGCAGTAGATCGGTCCTCAACATGTGTAGTCACTTTTTCTTTACTATATTAATATCATCTGGCTCATCCTGAAGATTTTTCGGCGTGCAGCCGCAGTGTTGGGGTTTTTGATTTTTTACTTAGTATGTATGCTTTTATCTGAATCTGGTTGCACATAAACGCAGTCCGGAAAAATGAGAATCGTGGTTGCTTGTCCACGACTTGTCGTGGCTGTCTTAATTTCTCATCGTGTGGCCGCCCAGGTACTGATGTACTCAAATGTAGTTGACTGTGTTATTCTTATGTAGTGCTAGTGCTGCAGCTGCGCATCAAATACTTAAACAATGGGAACTTGACTACATCAAAAAAATCCCGCGCTGCTGTAGTTCCGCCTGCAGCGAACTGCTGTCGATCGCCGCATTTGGAACTAGAAGTAGAACTACTACGCCTTGCTAAACGAACCTTCTAAAAACCTGGACGGTTTCTGCTTCAGTTTCACAATGATGTCGTCGCTGCTTCAATGGGGTGTCACGGAAGATAAACAACATTGATTTGTAGTCCTTCAGAGCAGCAGGAGGAACAAATGAAATCACCTCTTTTGAAGACGCAAGTTCACCTAGTACCCCGCGCTGATCACAACCAATGCAGATATGAGAAGTTTTTAATTTTCCTTTCGTGATTTTTTGAGAATTTTCTCTATCACCTCTAAGGAAGATCGCCTCGCTCAACATCCATTTGGAATTGGACAACATCTCCCCCAGCGGCGCGCACAGAAATGATTTTTTCAAGAGCTTCATTATGATGCATTCAAGATGTTGATCCTGTTCCTGACGGGGGTCTGGTATGATTATTTGAATGTCAAATTATAACCCCGGCAAAAATTTGAGCTGAACAAGATAGAACATGTGCCTCCTGAACGCTACTCATAGGAAGAACCTAAAAAGATCTTCACCGCAGTGCGCGCTTTCTTGTGCTGGGATTTATTTCTTTTTACTTTTTTCACTTTTTTTTTTGCAACTTTTCTTCGTTTTTTTTTTTTTCGCTTTTTTCGTATTTTGTACGTAGTCAAGAAAGTGCTGGTTGTGATGCGACCATTGCACCATTGGTCTGTCTCTGCGATCATCGACAGGTGGAGGCAAAGTCTTTCGTCCCGGGAGGTCTCGAAATTATGTCGAAAAAGACCGACCTACTGCACGAGAGGCAAAGTATATGAGCTGCACCAGAAAGCGCCGATGCCGAATGGAAGGACGACGATGACTTCTCACCGCAATGAATTAACTACATTTTGAATTTTGTTCGCAGAAAGTGGCAAAATTTTACGAAAAATATTGAACCTGGTTCCTGACCGTATGCTGAGACGAGGACCATAGTTGTATGGGGGGAAAAATAAATACAGCCCTCGCACATAATATCATGTCGCTGTCGCTCGCAGTTATGCTTTTCTGGACAGGAACTTCGGTTCCTATACCTAAAGCATTGTCAGAATAACAATAAATTTGTAGTCCCTATGACTCTTTAAACGTAAAACTAGCAGCTGTTGACAAAGCAACTACAGGCTGTTGCTCTTGCTTGTCCACGTCCTTCACAGCCGGGCACTGGAATAATAATACTATATGCTTTACCAGTACTCGCGTTTAGTAAGTTCCACCTACCCGCGGCAACATCAAAGGGCGGTGAAGAACGAAGAAAAAATACTTATACCCGATTATTAAAACGATTTTCAGATTTCTGAGACGAGGAGCATGATTCAGATTCAGAAAATAAAAAGCTAGAGAAGTACAAAACGAGAGAGCAGGTAAAAAACTGGCAGGACCAGGGGCTCGTGTGTTGAACTACAAGTTGATGCCGCGCAGTCGAGGTGGGGTCGTGGGGACGAGTCGCCGCAAAGAAAGCAATGGCGATTTTCATGTTGGGTCCACCGTATAAATTACGAACTCTAGAAGCGCGAAAAAAGGAAGATATAGATAATCTGCCGTGGGGAATTAGATAAAAAAAATCACGAGTTGTCAAATAAAAGGCTGCTGAGCTGCGTGTGGTCAGTAGAAATGATATTAACGGTTTTCTTACTTCCGGAGCAGTGGCATCTAAACAGAAGTTGTGGAAAACATAAATCGTTCGTCACTTCCCAACATCAAACCAGCGGCTCGCCTATTTATTTCACGCCGCCGGGGCAGCGGCCGTTGAGGTTGTGTTGTTACTCGCGCTCCAAGTGAGATTCCCTTTCGGCCCGCCCTTGTTATAGGTTGGCGCTGCTTTCTTTCCCTTTCCCCACGTTGACTTCGCGGGAGCCCCCCACGACTTTGCAGACTGCCACGGCGGTGCCGTCCAGGCGGGTTTGCTGGGCTTTTTGCCCTTCCCCGGATTCATTGTTACAGTGCTAGGACCTTCGACGAAATACTCCGGACCACCCAGTTGCTTGGCGGACAGCGTGACCTGTTGTTTGGAAAATCATTGTTATGCACCAGCAGCTTGCTCTGGTAGTTTTTATTTTCATACAAAAATACTTATGTCTAGAATTCCATCGTGCATAACATGACTCACGGTGGTACACACTGCGGCTGTTTGAATTTTCGCTCCTAGATTCACCATACCATCGTGTGTAACGTTCGACTGCAAGGTATGGAGCCAACTCTTCCTCCTGAAGAGAAGACTCGATGCTGCACGCTGGTCAAATCCTAAACTGTAAAGCGAAATCCGCGAAAATTCAAAATTTTATTTTTATCGTGCTGTAATGAAATAATGAGCGTGGAGAAATAGCAAAATTCACTTCCTGTTGGCTACCAGATCAACCAGCGTCGACACTGTTTCGCTTGACTACCTAAACCGCGAAATTTTAAAATTTTATTTTTATCCTAATGCGGAATCCGCGAAATTCTAAAATTTTATTTTTATCGTAATTGAAAATCAACAGAAGCAGCGACGATACATCCTGTTGCCCATCAACCCGAGTCGCGAAGCTATACTTTCTATTTCCACACACGGAATTTCAAAATTTTATTTTTATGCAAAAGCAAAATCCGCGAAATTTCAAAATTTTACTTTTATCTCACTGCAAAGAAGCTTTATAAAGCTTGAGCTTTCACGATCCCGCGTAGTACGAATTGAACCTGATGAGCTCTCCGACCCGAGCAGAAGCCTCGGATGACCTAGGTGTGAAACTGCTCGTAATTCCATCGTGCAAAAGATTATGCCCGAGGGTATGGTGTAGAGAGCTTCCAGTCAACTGCCCAGCAACTCGTGCTCCTCGCGATACCGAGCGCTCTTCTAGATAAGAACTGAACCTCCACTCCCATGATCAAGGAATAAAGAATGATCGAAATTCTGGTCACAGCACCTCCTACATTCGAAAACAGAAACACTATCACTATCTATTAAACAACATTCGTAATCGTACCCATCCGATGGCCTCGGGATAGTTCTTTGCCGCTGGGTGTGTGATTGGCATGCGGGTGACGAAGCCTCGCGTCTGCCCTTGGATCTCCACTTGCACCTCAGGACCGGTCTGCTCCACTATCTCCCCTTCCCGAAGCTTCTTGGTTTCCTTCGATTGCAGCTCTTTCGTTTCCCGCACGATTATATCCTCCCGGCTGGCTTTCCACTTCTTGAGGCGCCATTTGCCACCTGTGTGTTTTTATACGGGGTCCCTCGGGAATAAAAACAGGATGGAAAGTTGAGGCCTATCGGCATGAGATACGCAAATTCATCTCATGCAAGACTCGGACTCATATTCGAGTTCGCCGTGTAGCAGGCCCTTGCTCGTGGCAAATAAAAGATAGAACTACTACTGCTCATCTTCTACTTCTCTCACAAAATCCAGTATTATACCTTTCCCGTAGCCCTTTCCGTGCCCACTGCTACTACTTGTGGTTGTGGGAATGATTGTTGGCTCTACGTAGCCGAGACTGCCCGGTGCTATGCCCGGCTGAGCAGAAATCATGCGCGGCGCGGCTGCAGCGGAGACTGCGTATTGCACTTGCTCCGGCGCCATCACCACTTGACCAGGGGCGATCGGCATGTAAGTGCCTGATATTTTTTTTTCGGGGGAATGGTGATAAGGTTCGAAGAGTGCGACGCTCTTTCAAGGTGAAGCGCGACAGGAACAAATCATGAGCCAGTTTCTCATGCTGCAGGCGAAAGGCGAAGCAATATTTTGGATGAAGTTCTTTTACTTTTTCCCTATCTCTACTTTAACAGAAATTCAAATTTTAGAATTAATACCGTTCCCTAAATGCATCACATGTGTTTGCGGTGGTGCTGGTGGGCTTTCTACCGGTTGCTGCAGTATTGGCTGCACTATTGCCTCCTCTATCCGGTTTGTGGTTGACTTCTTTTCCTTCTTCGCCTTTTTTTCCTTCTTGTCCTTATTTCGCTTCTCCTTTGCAGGTTTCTCGCGCTTGCCCGCGTTGTCCTGTTAGATCAACAAGAAAAAAACATCTTCACTTCATCCAGTTCCTCGTGCAAGCATCTACGACGCATCATGGCAAAAAAGAAAAAAATCTGCTGCGTAACAAGAAATGCCATGGCCAATGCCATCATGAAAAAGAGCAGCACAAATAATAGTACCTGCTTTTTTGTTTTCTTTTCCTTCTTCGAAACGTGCTCTGCTGGTGGCGGCGCATCCTGACCTGAGTCTTCGTCCGCTGGCCTGAACCGCTTAGTCACGGTGGTGCCGTTAGCTGTTGAAAATGTTGAAACGTTAAACGATATAAAACGCAATAAATATTGGCACAAGAACCGTCGAGCGGCCTGCCTGGCTGAGGTTACGATCTTCGTAAGCAGGTGTCAAACTGAGGAGTGAAAATTATGGTCTTGATCGATATCGTTGTCCTGCATAGCAAAGCAAAAATCAAAATGTCGCTATAAACCTTTATACCTTGCCCGCTCCGATTGTTCCCGACGCCTTGGTCAGATATGTCGCTCACTTTGTCCGATGCTACCTGCCTGTCTTCCGAGTCGGAACGGCGTCGCTTCAGCTGAATCTGTAATGCAATTTTTCAATAAATAGAAATACCCTCACAAGTAAGTCTGTGACGCTAGGGCATGCAGCACAGACAGCATGGGTCATGCAAAACGCGCCTGACAGACGACGAAACACAAACAACTTAATTATACCGCTGGCTTTTCCACAGCTCGCTCCCTAGACCTTGACCTGGAGTGACTTGGTCTGCTTTTGCCTCCCCCAGCTCGCTTGGGCTCTCGGTCCCCGACTTTGGACTGTTTGTTCACCTGATAGTGATATGGAGATCGACGACGTGGTTGATTTGATTTTACTTCATGCAGATCTCCGTGCAAAAGGAACAAAAACAAACAGCGAGCACGACTGTGAACAATTTGTCACCGCCACGACCAGGCCGACGTCGTACTTACAGATACAGCGTTATTGCAAAAATAAAAGAGAAAATGAAAATGGAAATGCATTTAGATGCATTTGCATCCCCAAAAAACGATAACAAAAAATAAAAAGTATCATACCCCGCCTATTGCGTCCTTAAACAAATTTCCGCCGGCGGCGCTGAACAGAGCGTTCGTGGGCTGCACGGGTTTTCCCTGCGTCAGGCTTACTTGCTGCGGTTCGTCCTCCTGAAGCTTCATTTCTTCCCCTATCTGCTGCATGTCGCGTATTATCTGACGACCCCTGTAGTTTATGATATTTTGCGAGTTTTGGTCGTTTTCCAGCGAATTTTTGTATTTCGTCTGTCACTGTCATGGCTTGTTGTACTGGTACTACATCCGCTTCTACATTACAAAAAATTTTTGCACTGAGACATTCACATTGCAACAGAGCAAAACCGCTCTGGTGATGTGTTGATGTTGCTATATGCTATGCAAAATCATCCCACAAACCACGCAGCTCTGTTTTATAGAATAAATTCATACCAGTCCAGAATTTCTCGCGCTGCGTCCTCGTTTCCGATGATGCTGGCAAACCCAGACACCAATTTGTCGGAAATTTCATCGTCCCCGTTTATTTGCAAAGCTTCGTTTTCCTTCCGGTTTCGGATGAACTTTTTTATTTTCGCCAGCTTCTCCGTGGTTTCGCTTCGCTCCTTTTCCAATTCTTGAAATAGAATCTCTTCTTCCTCCGGCATCCTGTGCAAAAGTATCGTACTCGTATTGGTATTGAAGTCATGCATTACAAATCTGTTTCTTAAGGTAAATCAGCATTGCAAAGTTTATTTCTCATGCTGAGGAAATTTGTAATGCATTTATACGAGTACGATACTTTTGCAATTCATATCCGGAGCCAGGTCGCCGAAGATCGTCCAAATGGACGACTCATCGTCGCCGGGTGCGAAGGCGGCCATCGTGATTTTTTGCTGGGCCGAGTCGGGGGTGAAGTAAGAGGTGCTGTTTCAAGAGAAGAGATTGATTGTACAACTAGCCGCCCGCACTATCACAGAAACCGCCAGGAGCGCGAGGCGCTGATCGACTGGAGGTCCTGACGAGGGCGTGCTATTGCTCGACAGCGTCGCTTGTCCGCCGAGTCTCAGTTTGCTGAACTGAGAAATTCCAGGTTCTGTTGGTCTGAAATTAGCTGTTGTGCACTTTCAGTTTTCGGCTTAGCAGGTCGACACTAGATGAGGACATGACTCTTCACTTCTTCATCGACGGAATATAATTCGTCTAAATTTGTTCGTATAGGTGTTGCTAGTAAGGCGCAGCTTTTCTAAAGGAATTGTAAACCAGGATCGAGTTGGACAATAGGACAATGATCCTGTAGCATAACGCGAAGTAATGAAAATCGGGCGCTAATATTAAAGGGGGAATGTGCGGCGCAGAAAAGCATTCTACTCGTTTATTCAGTGATTAACGCTTTTTGTATAAGTAGTTTGGCCGCAGTGCATCTGGCTTTCAGGTCTAGAAAAGAGTCAGTTTGATATCTTACTATGCGTCGCGACGACCTGTGTAGGACAACATCAAGAATGAATGGGAAACAAAAATGAGTTTGTGCAAAAATTCTGTGAAAAACGGCACGAATTATTCGGATAAAAAGGGCTTCGTGCCGGTCTTGTTTTCTTTGTTTTGTGGATCGATCTCGATGTACTAAACGCGGGAACTTGATGATGCGTCTTGTGAACCATGAAAGAACTTGAGCAAAAAGACGAGCCATAGTACTACCAACATGTGAAGGATAAGGATCCCAAAATGCGTCGTGTCAAGGTACTACATAGATGAGCTAGAGCTTGCTCGCGAGGAACAACAATGGATGACTTCGCGCATGGCAGGATGCAGTCTTGAATGCGCGGCGTTTGTCGAGAGCTTGCACATTTTTTTATTTTGGAGGACGAAATTAGTACTACTTAGCTTTTGTAGTTTTCCAACAATTTTTGTACATGATAATTTTTGAAACCCGACGAAACGGAATAAAAACAACGGCTTTATTCTAGTGTACACAGTGCGTATTGCATTGAAACAGAAAGAGATGAAATTGAAATCGCATCGGCGACAAAAAGGTATACAAGGTTAAGGATTTTTCATAAGCGATCCTCCCATTCCACTCCCATTTGATGATGCCATCAGGTGGTATACAAGATAGAAACGAAATTTGCGTAAGTAAGATAAAGAAAAATGGATTGTATTTGTACAAGGTTAGATTTTGCAAAAGTTTAGTTTTGATATTTGTCATAGATACGTCTGATCCTGATCGCAGTTTTGATGTTTACGTTGATTCTATTTCATCTATTCAGAACTTTCTAGGAAATTTTGTTGACAATATTGAAAAATGTAAAAGGAGACCTGATCTCTGTGCAAATGTAGTTACTAAAAGCGACACTGGTCGTTCGTGACAAATTGTATTCGTATTCGTATCATAGAAAGAAAGATCGTCTTGCTTGTGTGTGAAAATTTGAACGAGAGACATAGTGGTAGACGTCCACTCGGTACTTCTACCCGCTCGCCCTGCAGCGACGTCTACTTCTTATTCTTACCGGGAGACCGCGTCGCCGTCGCCTGTGCGAGCGCTGGCAGCTTGATGTCTGTTGATGTGTGATAGTAATTCTTTTCTGTTCTCATCTATTTTACGATGCATAACATCACTATAAATGCAAAAGCAAAGCCGTAGCCGCCTTTTTTTAGTTACTGCTATTTTTACTTCGGCCACGATAGTACCACATTTTGAATTGCTACGGAGTCAATGACTGTCGTCATCTTATTTGTTTGGGCCAAAAAAAAGTACATCCGGAGAGCTGGTGGTCGTAGTTTGGGTTCGCCCTTCTGGGCTTCCTCCTCCGCCCGTACTGCTCCAAGACCGAGTTCTCCTCGTCGTCATCCCCACCACCTCGATGAGGGTTTCCACCGTGATTTGTTGCCAGCGTTGCAGTGCTGGTGGTGCTCTGTTTGTAAAAATTTTCATGCGATGGAAACATCACAATATTAATTAAGTTCATCTTATGCGTGCTTCTATTCCACTACACAATTTGCTACAGATCGAATCAACACGATCAACAAGCAGCTCAACACAAGATGAACCCTGCTCAAAAATGATAGCTGCAGTTGTACCATTATCGACGCTCCCCCTGCCAGTGGATCGTAACTAGTGCTGCTGTCTCCATCATGTGGCCCGCCGTCTTGGTCGCCCATGGTCTTTCCTGGTGGCCTATCAAATGCAAATACTTGTCTGGGTCTGGAATAAACTTGTAATGCTGTCGTGTGGCGAATCAATCTGAATCTTCACGCGGACACACACCTCCATTGACAGCTGAGCATGGCAAATTTTTGAGGAGCTGCTAAGTAGCCTAAGTGTTGTCTGTCTTGCTCTTGCAGAACAAACTGCATCAGAAATAACCTTGCATTCTCGCAGACCGACCACCCAGGACGACAAATTATATTTGCATTTCTATTTGATATGGCCCTTTGCGCATGAGAATTCGGTAGTTCCAGCAGTCCACGAGTCCTTGGCCCATGCCCTTGAGACTGCCGATGTCAAAGCCGTGTTTTCGTGCGTAGTGTGCCACATCGCGGTTCTTCAAATCCTTTACTGCCAGAAGCTCCTTTCCCCCGTACCGCAACAGTAACTTGCACATGTCGAGATCTGATGTGATATAATTTACTTATTTGTTTTTCACGTGTTGGTGTTCGCAACACTGGGTGGAGGTAGGGTTGCCCACGCATCATTCTGACATCAAACACGTATCAATGAGCAAACAAAACTTCATCCCTCCAATGGTAAAAATCATAATTATCAATGACTCTACTTATTGCTCTTACCTGCTCGATTCGCGGCGTACAGAATGCAGGTCTTCGTTACTCCTCCGCCCCATTCGGAGAACAGCAAATCTCTCCCTGCCTTCTGCAAGGTATGAACTGCAAAAGTATCGTACTCGTATAAATGCATTACAAATTTCTATTTCCTCAGCATGAGAAATAAATAGAAAATTTGTAATGCGGATGTACCTTAAAAAAAAGATTTGTAACGCATGATTGCAATACGACTACGATGCTTTTGCACAGGATACAATGCGTTGTAGACCCAATCGTGATCGCCCTTGATTTATCGAATGCAAAAATGTCTGGGTCTGGAAAGTTGGAACTTGTGATGCCAGCTTTGCTGGGGCATTTGTCATGCGGAATAGGCATCAAGAAGCACTCAGAAAATCTGTGATGCTAGGGAACACATCACAGACGTCACGGGTCATGTAAAATCTGCATGACAAGGTGCAGTCTTCCAGACCCAGACATTTTTGCTATCCATATGATTACCCGCCGAACGAGTTCCTGCTCCAAGTCCCCGGGCTTCAGTCCTGGTGTTGGCTTTTTCTTCATGCCAAACCTGTTGGTGTCGATGCGGGCCTCAGCCTCGATTTTTGGCAAATTGTACTTCTCCGCCAACCTCTGTTCCCGGTTCAAACTCGACTCGCTGGCCTTCCGCCCCTGGGAGTGTCTTCGGAGGTGTTTCACCGTTTCCTGCCCAATAATTGCGTGTTTCTGCATCGCCCGCTGGATTTTCTTGAACGCCTCTGCACCGGTCGTGTCGCGCGCATGTTGGGCAGCATTTCCTGTACTGGTTTTGTTCGTTGAAGAATTATCCTGGTTGATTGGTGGAAGCCTGTTATCAACACCGAAGCCACTACCCGCGGTGCTGCGGTGCTGGCGCCGGAGGTCCGGCGGAGGGGTCGAGATCGACCGATTCGGCTGCGAATTCACCATTTTTGATTTGCTTTTTAGCGCTAGAATCGTTTCTTGCGTTTCTTGCTCTTTATGCGAATCAAACACTTGAGATTCTCCGATTACTTTTCAATAGTGACAAATAATATTTCCTTCTTCCCTATTTTCTGTGCGGCAAGGCCATAAGTACCAATGAACCTACGTCCCTTTCGCGAAAAAAAAAAACACGTCTGTTCCCTAAGAAGTTGTTGAGACAAAGTGATGTTAGCATTTGCTTAGACGACGATACTGGCTGCATACTTGTGGTCAGAGGTCACGTCAAAGTCAGGCGACGCAATGTTGTAGCGCGTACATAATATCATGCCGACCACAGCTACGAGTACGAAAGTAGATTTCGAATTCCACGACGAATGACCAGTAATATTACGAACGACCCAGACTGAGACCTACGCCAAAAATTATTAAAATGCATCTTCAAGCTCAAGCTCTCTCGTCATTCTACTTCACATCTGGCGCTACAACGACCGCTTCTCTTTCTACATCTGGCGACGAGCAGCCAGCGCTTCTCGAGGTCCGGTGGGGGGGTCGAGATCGGCCGGTTGGGTTGCGAGTCAAGTGTTCTCACGTGGCCCGGCCAGAGCGACACGGTGCGATTATTGCAAAAAGGTCAAGAGTAGGACGAACACTTTTTACTTGAGTTGTCAGGGGGATAGCCTTTTCTTTTCATTTTTCTTTGGTCGCTTTGAGCAATTTCAACACGGATTGATCATGAACAAGCGATCGCAAGAAAGGACTAATGCTTGTTGTCTGCAATGGGCTTAGCACCGATGGCAAAGAGATCCTCGATACCCGCCCATGGCAGTGGCGGCTTTCCATGTTCGGCAACGAATTCGGCATCACTCTCCATTTCTTCAAGTTCCGCGCGCCACCGCTGCGGGATGCCGAGTTCTTGGAATACTTTATTTCGTGGCCCATTCTTGACGGAGAGTTCATGGCGAAGTATATGGAGGCGGTCGTTTAAGGCCGTGAAGTCATAGACAACGACGTCTAGTATTCTTGTAGTTCTTTCAGAAGTTGTTCGTTCATCTGGTTCGCCAGCATCACTAGCTTCGCCGTCACGTGCTGGACTGCGAATGCGCTCCTCAAAAGCAGGGGGTCGTTCTTCCACAGGTACTGGAGGTGGTCCAGTCGAGGCGGTCTCTGTATGGCTTTGGGCCTCTTTCTTGGCCTCGCCCTTTTTCCGAGACAGCACGAAAGCGTCCGCCACGACACAGGGGGCTGCACCAACTTCCAAACCAAGTGCGTCCGGACGGACGAGCAGGGGCCATACCATCTTCTGTACAATGTATTGAATGTTGTAGAGAATGGTGTCAACAACACTGTGAGTGCGGTCAAGCATCTCCTGTGTGCGTTTGCGATACGCCTTTTCGGGATCGGATGGAGGACCTTCGTTTTCGCCCCAGTAATCCGTCCACAAAAATTCGTTTACCCAGTTGAGAGTGGCCTGCGCACAATGATGAGCTATCGCCTCGGGTCCAAATGCCCTATCGCTGTGCTCTAGAGCCTTGCAGAATTGCTGTATTTCCTGGCTGCTTTCTATGCGAGCTTCATCACCAGACCGGTACAGCAAATTTCGCACCACCGCGCGGATCCCTCGTCGCAGCGCCTGTTCATTCACGGCATCTTCCGGCCAACCCGGCAGCACAGCAGCAGCAGCTACCTGTTCCGCCGCTTCGCAAGGAGTCATGTTCGAGATGCTGATGACTTTGTCGGCGAGCGCATCAAGGAGCTTGCTCTCTTGCGGTGGATCACTTTCGAGGCTCGTGTCAATCTCTTCTTGTGTTGAGGTCGCCCAGTACGTGATGCCCTGGATGTAAAAAAATCGAATCCGTATTTCGGTCGCGAACTGTGCTCTCTGGGACCACACAAACCACCTGTCCACGCCAGGCTTCGAAGTGGTCGAGGTTGAAGATGATCTCGCATGCTTCGCCCACTCTGGTTCTGGCAATTCAAAAACTGCGATGAGAAGGGTCAAAGGGACCCGACCCGGTTCGTCCGCTGGTTGGTACCTGTCAGGGCATGGAAAGCCGGGAGTCTTGCGCCTTTCGCACTGATACTGATATTCTTCCAACCCACAGGGGAGCCAAAAGAGATGACCGTGATATCCGTAAAGCCTCTCCTTATCTTCGGTAAATCGGGCGTAGTGGTGCTGGGCGTGCGTAATGATTTCGTTCCATCCTTGATCGTATAAGAAACTACGTGCCTGCTCCATCGTAAACTGTCCGAGAATGCGCGCCACTCGGCTTTTCCATTCACACCAGTCTTCTTCATCCTGAGCTTGAGGTGATTTGTTTTCGTCCAGTCCTGGTCGTGAAGTCGCTCTTGGAGCAAAGATGTCCGAATCAATTTCTTCAGGCCCGGTGATGACGAACTGAAAAGAGGGAACCCGGTCAAGAACCACCCTGCTTGGTACAGTTGTTGTTGAAAACGCCGGCTCGTCGTCCACGCTCCCGTAGTCGATGAGCGCCTGAGGGTCGAGAAACTCCTGCGGGTGTTGTTCCTGTTGCTCAACATCTGCCGTCTTGTAATGCGAACACTCCTCGACTACGTCATCATGGCTTAGGCTTTGTTCCGGCTTACAATCACCGTCCGCAAGGGATGCGTCGTCAACATTCACCGCAAAAGCGTCAGCACTCGCACTGCAACACGATCCCGGGAGGACGTCCTCGCCAGCACCGACGTGTGCATCGTGTCGTCCGTTCTCGTCGTCCCCCTCCTCGTCGTCCACAACCTCCAGCCATGCCAGCCGGTGCAGTGGGGGCAGCAACTGGTCCTCATCGAAAAAGTCGGAAATCAGGTCGTAAGACGACAAGTCGCCAACAGTCACCACCTTTGTTGGATCGACAAGCTTCTCGATCGGTTTTCCAGTGATGTTGCAAATTCGAATTTTCCGTAAGCAGCACGGGGGCGACGTCCCACCAGCTGCGGGCGTCGGGGTCATTGTCAGTGCTGAACTAGTAGAAGGAGATGAGCTGCTTGCAGCTTGCAAGCAGGAGCTGGACGTCGCTTGAGTTGTTCGTAGCTGCGAGCCGCATTTCCTGGTAGCATCAAGAGCTGCAGGGCCAGCATCTGGGCTCGGCGCAATCATGGTCATATTGCACTGAGCAAGTGCTTCTTCCGAGGGGGGCGAAAGGAACATGACATAAATGTTGTTGACAAAATCAAAATGAAAAAATGGAATCAAAAGCACGTTTCTGGACTTTCTAGTTGAGCCACTATCAGTTGGAAATGCTTCCTTGTTGTCCTCTCCTGGATGCCTCGGAAAGAGATTTGGATTTCCATGAACCCGTTCAGAAAATCAATGATGCCGCAAGAAACAAGTGCCAGGAAATACAAAATCCGATTATATTATTCATGAGATGAAGACATGAACATAAATGAAGATATCCCTGCAATTTATGGCGACAAGGACAAAAGCCAAAATTGAACCATCGATGCATCGTTTTCAACAAAACAAAAAATGCTGCGCAGTTTTAGGCTGTAGCACGCTTCCTCCAGCAGGAACCTCGGTACGATTGTTCACTGTGTAGCTGTAGACGACAAAAAAGAACAAGTAAAAGCGCTGATTGTTATTCTTCTGTTATTCTTCTTCCTGATGTTGTTGACTGTCATCTGCGCGTATACAACAATAAAGAGATCCATGGAACAGCAGACGCAGATCCTAAGTTGGACAATGACGGTTTGTTTCGGTTCCATCCAAGAACAATACCTGGCTCAGGGCACTGTGGCTGCGCCCATAATTGTGCTGCAGTCACGAAAACAAATCTGAGTCGTGTATGCATGTTCATCGTCGTGCTTTTTGCTGCAATACTGATTTCATTTTTCATGATTTCCATCACGGGAATTCCGTTTCAGTTTCAGATTCAGTCACCTCGCACTCAGCGGTCGTGTAATACGCGACACAATGACATCAATGACAACAAGCAGAATCGAGCAAAATCATGAAAATCTTGTTTAGCATAGTTGTTCTCCGGGTTGGAAGATATCATCAATTGTCCACTGGAGGAGCGCAAAGAAAAATAAACGTTGGATGACGAAGACGAGCAGCTATCGCTATTCACTATATGGATTCTCTGTTTCACTTTCAGGGTCAGTATACTGCATACTGATCTCCTTTCTTTATGCATTCACATGGATCGCATACTTCTTGCTTTTTGTGTACAAATATGGGCTGGCACAACTGAGCCAGGGTATGGATATGGCTGCTCTTTATTCACACTGTCAAGCGACGGCAAAAGGAAATGAGGTTTTAATACGGTCCCTACGAATGTTTTTGTATTCTGTTGAAGTTGATAATAATGTAAAACTATACAATTATTGATAAAAATGCTGAGAAGTAAAAATGAGAAATGTGGATTTCTTAACGTTCGTTGTGGTAGATATTAGTCTCGAAAGCGAAACAATCAAGGAGTCCTTGGAGGGCTCGAGCAGGACAATGAATGTGCTGGTTGAGATTGTAAATGTCGACAACCATAAATAGATCTTTGTCGCATTTAACTAGAATTGACGTCCATCTTCCGCTTTCCATTTCCATCCCCCCCAGCACCGGCGCGAGCGCCGCACCGCCTCAACCGTATCAGTATGGGCGTTCGCTTGATATTCACATCTCCATGAATATTGGCAATATCTGTAGCATGTTGCATGCGTCGACGGTTTTGATTCAAAGTGGTCCTCTGCCTCTTCTTCGATGTCCGCATCAGGCCAAATGAAGAAAGCAGCCTTTCGCAGCGGCTTGTCGCTGATGGCCCAAAAATGCTCCATGTCCTTCCAAGGGAGAGGAGGTGCAGTCGGGCCAATCAGTCCTAATTGTTGATACCATTCCTGCTTCCAGTGATCGCATTCTGTTTCCCAGGTCAAACGTTCTAGCAATTGCCTCCATCGCTGCGGAATTCCAAGATCGTGCAGGATTTTGTTTCGCGGCCCGTGAATACACTGGTACGCCAAATCGTCCAAGCGCTGAAGGACTGGCGAAAAGTCATAGATGTAATTTTGTGCGCCAGCTGCAGTGGCTTTTACTGCGTCCGGTGGTGCTACCTCTCGTGCATCATCCCCGTCGCCAAGACTCTCAACCTCTGTCTCTGTCCCGTCACCATCAGGTGGGGTATATTCTTCAAAAGTTAAACTCGGTCGTCGATGTAGCAGATGGGGAGGCCAATACGCGTCAAAAAAGTAAAAGCCTTCGGCGATGTTATCGTATCCCGGAATCATAGAGCCGAGAATGTCCCATTCCTGCGAGATTGAGTTGTCGAAAGAAGCGGCCGCGGCTTTGCTGCGATCGATGAGCAGCTGTGGCATGATGAGATGTTTGATGAGACGCTTCATGTCCAACAACCTTAAGAGAACCACTGTGTGTAAATCCCGGACGCAGCGGCGGGTGTTGGTCCGATAGTGCGTGAACGGCTCGAGGCAAAGCGGATTCCACAGTTCCTCTTCTTCCCCATATCCCCATGGCCAGTTATGCTCCTCCAGCCACATATCCGTGTAGGGCCAGATGGGTCCCTTCAGGAACGAAATGGCGGCCTCTCTGCACTTGTCAGCGATCCCTTTGGGACCAAAGTCGATCTCGCTTAACGCCTGGCAGAACTCTGTAATCGCAGCTGGTGTGCTGCAGCTGCCGATCTGATCGTCTCCACGACGGAAAAGCTGAACCGTGGCACGGACCGCATAGCGCAGCACTCGGAGATTAACAAGTGGAAGACCCCTAGAGCGGCGCCGGCGCATCACCATGTCTGCAATGTTTTTTGCGGCCACGCCAGGTGTAGGCTCACCGTGCTTCGACACCGCAAGACATTTCTCGCAAAGAGTGTCAAGAAGTCGGATGCCCTCGGTCGGTTGCTGCCTACAATCGGAATAACATTCCTCCCCATCTAGGAAGTAGAGAAACCCATCCGCGCGAAAAAAGATGCTGCGCAGGGATGAGACATACTTCCTCTTCTCCGACAAAGCAAAGAGGCTTCCTTGCGAAAGCTTTTCGTGAAGAGCCCACTCCGCCTCTGACAGCTCCATGATTGCCATAACCAGCGTCACGGGCACCTCAGAAAACACATCATACCTGAAGTGCGCCCCATGCCCACCACGAGGCTGGTGCTCCTTTAGCCCCCATGGCAGCCACGCTTTGATGCGAGAGTGCAGAAATTCAATACCTTCGGAGTCGGACGAATCTTCGGCGAGCACTCGCCAGTTTTGCTCATAGAGGAAGGTGCGTGCCTCCTGTAGGGACAATTTGAGAAGTATTCGTTCCACACGGTAATGCCAGGCCGCAATCCTCCGCGCATTTATGTAATCCTGATCGTCCTCGTCCTGAGGAGCTTCATCAACTTCGCCAAGAAGTCGTTGCTCGACGTCTGCACGAGCAGCACCAGCATTTGCGCCCACCGGACTGTTCTCAAACTTAAAGAGTTCAGCGGCGTCGAATTCTGGGCTAGTCACGACAAACTGAAAGGACGGTGGAGCCGAAAGGGAGTAATCGACTTCAGTCTCCGTGGGGAGAAACGCTCCTTCCGGGTGGGAATTACAATTACTCTGGATTGAGGAGCACGTCGATTGGAGTGCGTCGCCGTGTTCCTCGAAGTCGCCACTACCTTCGGAAGTGCTTCTATCGACCTCGTGTTCTTCCAGCTGGATTTCGCCGAGATCAACATCTTCGACGCCCTCGTCAAACTTTAGCCACGCCAGACGATGCACCGGTGGAAGTAGCTGGTCCTCACCAAAAGCGCTACGGATGATATCGTGGCTCGATAGATCGCCTACCGTGCACACTTTCGTCGGATCGACGAAGACGTCGACAGGATTTCCGCCAATATTGCGAATACGGATGAGCCGCAAGGCATTTCTTTGCTGCTCAACAGGATTTATTGCGCAGGAATCGGCACCGGACCTCGTGGCTAAGATATTTTTCAATGTGGTCTCAGTAGAATTGGATGCGAGGTCGCAGTTGGTTGGTGGAGCAACGCTTGAGTCCAATGCGGATGAGGACACCGAAATCGACATTTTTACTTTTCGGGAGTGCTAAATCAAAATTCCCCGGTCAAACGAAAAAAGTTGTAAAATCTTCAAGCAAAGAAGTAATGCTTTGGTCTCCAGCAGATGTTTCAGTTTCTTGTCCCAATGAAGTTATCACAGATTACACCAACAAAATCCAACAAAGTTGAAATTATCAGGAAGATCTAGCGAGCACAGAAGAAAGAGAAAAGATTGATACAAGTACATCAACGCAAGACCATCTACTATACATGTACCGGGCGACACTTCGCTGTATAATCAAAATATCGAAGAATTTGAATTATTCGAGTGGCCGACTAGCACCGACGACGAGTAGATGAACGATCAAAATTACTTCTATTTGATCGACATACTGTTCGTACGGAAAAATCCCGGTCCTTCGGATCATCTTTTCTTTGTGAAGATGTGAAACAGAGTGGTGCTACTCCTGATGATGATCATGATGCTCCTCTATCTTGCTGTGGTACGAGCAACGTGAATGTGCATATTATGCGAAACTTCTCTACACGATTTCGTACGACCTCCTTGCCGCAGCGAACATGTGAGAGCGGTAATGGTGAACTGTGCCCTGGCCTTTACTCTTCGGTGCACCGGGTCACACACGTGCAGAAAGTACCTTTGACCCCTCTCAGTCCAATCACAACTTATGTATGCTATCCTAATCGTACTTTTCTGATGTTATCCTGATTCACTGTCATCTTAGCAACAGGGAGCGTTTTACTTCTTTTTCTTCTTCACTGCGACATTCTTCGCTTTCCCCCCACCTGCTCTTTGTTTCTGCGCGGCTTCCTTTTTCGACACCTTTTTCTTCGTACTGTTGAGCTCCTTCTTGTTTCCGTTCTTGCCCTCGTTCTTTGCGGAGTCTGAAGACTTAGCGCACTTTTTACCCTTGGTACCTCCACCTGCGCCTGCAGTGCTCAAAGGTGTTTGCTTCATCGACGTCTTCTTGTTCGATTTTTTCCCTGCGGCGACAGACTTGTTGGATACTTTTGCTGCCCTAGCGGAAATTTTCTTCATTCCGGACGCCGACTTTTTCATACTACCCGGCGACTTTTTCTTCAACGCACTTCTAGCTGCCTTCTTCACGACCGCAGAAGACGAACAAGACGTGTCTTTTTTATTTTTACTGCTGCTCTTCTTCTTGTTCTTGGTGCTTTCAGTTCCTCGAGGTGCGGCAGCAGCAGCCTTTTCCTTTTTCTCAACTTTCTCTTTCATTGCGGTGGCCTTGGCCATTGCTACCGCTTTGGTTTTCTTCTTCACTGCGGCAGTTTTGCCTTTCGGTTTTTCCCGATTTTGTTTTTGCTTCTCCATCGTTACTGCAAAGGGCCCCGCCTCCGCAGCGGAAGATTTCTTCATGGCACAAGGCTGCTTTGCCTTTCCCGCTATTTTCATTCTCGTAGTCTGCATCTTCTTCATTTGGGCCGGCTCCGGAAGCTGCTGGGGGATTATATTGAGTAACTCGTCCGAAAAACTGCCAATGCCGTCGAGATTATCCTGTAATTTGAATTTCATATTCATTTTCAAGAATCAGTTGCAACAATATAATGCCTTATACGAAAATGTCGATGAAATTGCAAAATGGTGCTCTTTATAACTGCGCGCAAGTATTCATAGCACTATGTTGATGTCGTAAGTAGCTTTGCTTCCTCTTTGTAAACTACACTAATACATAGATACTACTGGCAGGTTGTTACGTATGGTTGTATGCTGGTAATCCACAACATGCACACAAATAGGCATCCACATTCTCCTCGTCGTCAGCAAACGCTTCCACCTGTCTTAATCTGGCCGATAAAGAACTACTTAGAAGAACGTATACCGATTCTCCCTCTTCCACAGCCCAGTGGTGTTCCACTCCACTCCAGGGCAGCGGTAGCTGGTCCCCGTACTTCTCCTCGAGGGTCTTCCGGAAGTTCTGCGGAATCCCGAGCTCGTGCAGAATTGTGTTGCGCGGTTCCAGGTAGCAGACCTCGGCGAGCTCGAGGATGTCGCTGATAAGCGGTTCGAAGTCGTGCACGTACACTGGAGGAGGAGGAGGAGGAACGACACTTGCTGCCGCCTTTTTCTTCTTGCCCTTGTTTTCTCCCACAACTCCAACGTCGCGTTGCTTAACGTGCGGCTGAATCAGGGCACGGAGGAGCGGTTCGAGGGATTCCAGGCCCGGCTCGATGTATCGATTAAGGTACTTCACAACTCCTCGGTGCTCCTCACGGTAATGCGCCTTGTAGTCGTCGATTGTGGGCGGCGAATCCTCGTCGCCCTCCCATTCGGTGCCTGGGTTCGCGAGGTATTCGGCTGCCCCTGCTGCGGCGTCGGCCCACAGGTTTGAATTCGCGTAGTTTCGGGCTGCTTCCTGCCACTTCAAGGCGATTTGCTCGCGACTCAGCTCGAACTCCAATGCCCTGCAGAACTCTTCCAGTTCAGTTCGTTCCGGTTTATTTACTGGTTCATCTTGAAGTAGAGGCTTTTTGTCTGGTTGTTCACCAAGCAAAGTAGTTCCTGCTGCACCTTCCTCGTTCTCCTTCATCGTCTTCGTTGACTGGGCGGCCAAGTCTTCCATGGTGAGACGGAAAGCAAGCTCTACCTCGGCGTCATAAACTCGCAGAAAGTTTGTAGCCCGCCACGAATTCATCACAACGACTCCGATTTCTTTTGCCGCAGCCTGTCCGCCCAGGTTAGAAAATCGGAAGATCTTTTTGCCGAGCTCCGCCTGAGCTGCTTCGCGGCGCTTGTCTGTCCAGTGTTCATCGCTGCAAAAATTCCAGTCGGGCTGAAGATTGTCCCCGTGGTGAAAGAACTGAACCCGCAGCTTTCGGCAATAGCGGTCGCGTCGCGCCCAGGCAAAGTACTTTCCCCCCGAGAGCCTCTCGTGCTTGTTCCATTCCGTTTCTGGTAACTCAAAGATGGCCGTCAACAAGCTGACGAACAGGGCTATTTGGCTTTCGATTCCAGCGAGATGATGCAGTACCTCGTACGGGTCCGCACGTTCATCTTTCGGTACTAGCGCCGTGGTCCCACAGGGCAACCACGTATCCGGAAGGGAGTTGCGGGCACTGTCCTTCGTCTCGTCTTTCAAATTCATGGCGTCAATCAGCTCCCAACTGCGGTCGTACACAAAGGAACGGGCCTGCTCCAGAGTGAAACTTGCGAAAAACTCTTCAAAGCGAAAATACGGATCCGACCGCTCGAATTCCTCCACCGATTTACCATTTGTCAGTTGGGCCACGCTAAACTCGGGAGGTGTGATGACGAACTGAAACGATGGAACTGGTGTTTTCGAGGAGGACTTCTCGCATCCAGCAGCTGTCGATAACCCGCCATCAACATCTCCGTAATCGATTGGTGTCTTACGGTCCAGAAAAGTCTCTGGGTGCTCATGTTCTTGCTCAGCAGCGCCTGGATCCTGGGGCTGGGCATCGTCATAATTCTCGTCCGCGGAGGTTTCCTCTAACGTAATTTGCAGCCACTGTAAACGATGCACCGGCGGTAGCAACTGGTCTGCGTCGTATCCTTTGCAAAAGTATCGCACTCGAACTCGTAGAGAAAGTGATTGCAGTTATGCCTGACCACAGATATCTATTTTGAATATCAATACCTCCTTCTCCAGCTTCACAAACGCCATTTTTCCTCTTGGCGAAACTTGTCATTCGATCTATAGCTAGTACGGATTATACTTTTGCAATTCATACGTCGATGGCGTCCGCGATGATGTCGTGCGCACACAGGTCGGCAACGGTTAAGACCTTCGATGGGTCCACGAGCTTTTCGACGACTTTTGTGCCACTCAAGTTGCGAATCCGGATGGTGCGCAGGCAGCCGCTGCTTGTCGTGGTCGCAGAACCATTTTTCGGTAGACCAGTGCTGCCCTTTTTTGCCGAGTGCGCAGCTGCGGTCGTCGACGCTGGCATTCTGAATCAGGATAAAGGAACTGAAACAGGAGGTTGAGAAAGTAGCATAGGAAGTTATTTATTCGGCGCAAAGATCAAGTTTGATTTTCTGTGGAGCCAAGGACAACGGCAGCGCGAGGCAACCGCTTGAAGAAATGGATGAGTCGGAAGTTTAGCTTTCGGATTCGCCGTAAAAGACACCGCCTTTGAGTTCTTACTTTCCGAGCAAAAATCAAACTGAATCATAAAGAATTAGAACTGCATAGAATTCCTCTGCGTCATCAAATGACTCACATAAAAATCGCGGTCTGTCAGGAGTGGGGACGACAAAAAGTGCGGACATATAGCGTGCTGGAAAAAGAAACGGCCGACCCGTATATGCGCCAATCGGAGTTGATTCTAAGTAGTGTTGAAGAATCAGTAACGGTATCAGAATCCATGCGTTTTTTGTTGAATAGTACAGTAATTGCAATGATCTTCAGCTACTTGTTTATTCCTCTAAAGCGTATAGTTTCACTCCTCGGATCTCGTCAACACGACGTGTGGCTCTGGCCGCAGCGATCTAGGAAATCAAACTGATCCGCGATAAACAAACAGAGAACGCGAAGCGGCCATGAACCACGAGCGACCCCACCTGCAGAGTGCTGCCGGATCACTCTTTCCATTCACGACTTGTAGCCGTGCCATGAAAAAGCGACTATGTGCCATGGATTGTTCTATCCAAGCCACTTTGCGCTGATGTTTATTTTGTCCCGTTAACGTTAGAAAAATCTTCGTACAGGAACAGGCTTCTATTCATTGAAATCGACATCGTGAAATACGTACCCCATAGACAACAGTTTTTGCGGACGGACGGCGTTCGTTTTCACACTGTAATACGGCGCCAGCAGCGGGTGCAGAAGTATCGGATTGCTGTTTGAGGCCGCACAATAATACTCATACTGCTGGTACTCAGCAGTACTAGGCGCGGATCCGGTCGTACTGGAAAATGTTGGCGAAAATGCTCGCCCTGGACCCTCCGAACCAGGAGTGCTCTCTGCTTCATTGTGCTGCTGCAAGGCGTTCGCGGAAATAAATGGAGAAGAACGGCCTTGACGATGTACAACTCCCGCAGATGAACAAACCGGTCCCAACTCGTCGACCGCGTCCCGAACCGTCTTGATCACCGAAACGGGTAGAAAAGGAGCTACCACACCGCCAACCCAAGAAACCACGCTATTCCCTGGCATCTTCAGAAGTGCGGGCGTGGAAGATGAAGTGTAGCTGCGCGGCGTGCTGGCGGCGCTGCTGGAGGTCGTTTTGGTAGTTCGTGCGTGCATACTACTCGACGAGTTGTTTGCGGTGGAGTAGAAGGGCAGGCTAGCGGGGGGAGAGCGAAGCTCCTGTAGAGGACGATCGTCGCGTAGTCGTTGTCCTCTTGGATTTTTCTGCTGCTCCAGAGTTGTATTGTTCAACAGCTTCATCTCCCCCGCCACAACCTCGTTCCAAGCGACGCAGAACTGCTGCCTCTGCGCCGCTGCCCCGTCGTGGAGGAAGGTGCTCGGGGAGGAAGCAATCAGGCTTTCGTGGTACTCCGGATAAAATACCGCCTCCGTGGCGATTGCGGTCCTTTCGTCGAACTGAATGCCCCCGTCCGGCGCCACCGCGTTGAAAATCTCCCATGGAGATTCTCCTGGTTGTCCTTTGTTGTAGCTAGAAGTACTGTTCTCGTTCTTGTTCTTTTTTTGCGCACCAGGAACTACGTCGAGCCTTCTTGATATTCCTCCTGCGCTCTTCGGGTTCGCAATGAGGAAAAAGATCACGTCGATCAGATCCTCCGCCGAAATCCAGTGGAGACGCAGGTCGTCGGGATTTTGGCTTTGCGGAAAACTGTTGATCTCGACTGCATTCTTTCCCTCCAGCTCTTGACTTCCATCGCTTTGTTGTCCGACAATGGCCGTGCCGCTTTGATGTTGTGCTCCAAGACCAACGGGCGCAGCACTAGAGCCGTTCTCTTCTCTGGAAGCCCCCCGTGAGGATAATATCCGCGTCGATTTCTTTTTCTTCACAGTCCGACTGTCGTGCTGTCGTGACGTAGTAGATGTTGACGGTGATGGTCGCGAAGTAGCAGAGCCGGGTAGTGAAGGTGATGCTGATGCGATAATATCAGCTTTGTTCTTTATTCCGTCTTCTTTCCGCCGCCCGCACGACCCGCGCCGCTTCCCACAAGACTTATGCAATTTTGCAAATATGTAGTCTCGTCTGGATCTGGCATTTTTGCATGACAAGAAGACTTTTTTCGTTTTCCTGCTCACGCATTACACGACATTTAAGAGTCATGTGAGCCAAGCATCTTGACAACAAACGCAAACCCAGCATTCTACTACTTCCAGACCCAGACAACATATTTGCGGTTGATAAGACTGCGCTGGAGACAACCCGATCCGTTCGAGGAAAGACGGAGGCGATTTTTGGGGTTGCGCCGGACGATCTTCAACGGACTCATCCTCGGTAACGTCCGCAGATGACAGCTCCGACTCGCATTCGAGCTCCCGGTCCGATAATTGTGCGATCGCAAGTTCCCGCGAGGCCTCGATTTTTCCCTGATAGCTACTCATATAGTTCGCGGCTCTACCTGCGGAAGTAGATGAAAACGACGTAGCATCACTGCCGTTCGAGGTTCGCGACGAGAATCGGTCATGCTCGTCCCGCAAAGAAGTTGATCTTTTGGTTCTGTTCGCTGCTGTTTTATTTGTCCCGACGTTGAAAATGTTATCCGGAGGGTATGCGACCGGGCTCATGTCGAAACCGGCAGGGTAAGTGTTATTTTCACGACACACCAGAGCTGCAGACCCGGTTATTTCATCTGGAGCGGAGGATGCAAATTCGCCCTCCTGTCCTTGATGTGCGGCGTTGCCCGACGTCCTGTTCCTCTTGGACGCATTCGCGCGAGCCCGCTTCCGCAGCTCGAAGCTGGTCCTGCGACGCTCTTTCTCCAGTGTGCTCAACGCACGGTCGGATAGGGTGCGAGTCCGGGTCAATGTGGTCGTGGGGCGGGAAACCTCACGGCCCCTGGAAGATGTTGATGGGGCTGGAGATAGTAAAATAGCTTGTTCAACATCCGCTGATTGATGTGATAGTGATTGTCCTGTTCTACTTTCTGCTACTCCTTCTACTTCTGCAAGAGCTACTGCTCCCCCGTGCTGTGCTTTCAACGCGTTCGCAACCAGCAGACTCTGGCCCAACAACAAATCGGACTGCTCCGCAGCTGTCGAAGGAGAGTGGTCAGCAGCAGGGGCCGCTGGTGTGGTGGTGGTTGTGTTTTCTCCTTCTTGCAAGAACGACGTCGACCCTGCTCGAGGAGGACCACGTCGGCTGTATTTCTCCTCGTCCTCTTCCTCACTTTCCCCCGGCAAGCTATCCTCCTCGAAAGCGTCCCGCACGTGCGCGGGCGAGTGCATCGACAAGCTCGTCCGCCCGAGTCTGCGCTCGCGTCTGGCTTCCCGGGTTCGTTTCATCTGCGCCAAGGCTTGCTCCCGCGACTGCTGCCGGCTGGTCACCCAGTTCTGCACGTTTGAAACCAGCTTCTCGGCGTCCTCCTTGCGCTTCTGCAGTTTCTGCTGCTTCTTCCAACTGTAGCGGCCGCGGGCGCGGACGGAAGTGCGGTAGTCGAGGATGACGTGACCCAGACGGAGATAGACGGGCTTGGTTCAACATGCATTGCAAAAGTGTTGTACCGATCAAAAACCGTACCAATCGCAGTCATCGACATCGTGGCAGATCTGTGGTCTCGGGGAATAAATCAGCATTACAAATTGCAGCTTTTTTTTTGTAGTGCGATCTCTACGTGACTAGTACGAGCCTTTTGCAATGCATATTGAGAAAGTGATCATGTCGGAGGACGAGGCGGTAAGAGATGATGTTGACACAAGCGCAGAGGACGTGCTCTCATCTGCAGTCACATCTTCACGGCTTGCTGCAGCTAGTGGCGTGAAGACGCTTTGCGCTTGCCGCTCGATCCCATCTTTCGGAAAACTAGCATTGCTTTCGCTATCGATTTCCATTTTTTTACTATCGTGGGAAAAATAAATTTGGCTCCGCTTGGCCGCGTCAAGACCACTGCTGCTAATGCTCCCAGCACTGACAGATGAAAAGAAGTCAGCAGTCGCTTGTTCTTTCACTGGGCTCCCGACGGCAAAGATCAACTGCGGTAAACTACTTCTCGTCGCGAGCATCCGCTGTACTTTGGGCCAGTTATCGGTACTGAGGATGACCACGACGTCGCATCGGTGCAGGAATTGCAAACGGTTCGCGGACACCACTTCCACATCGGAAAACAGACCGCGCGTCCGGTAAACCATCTCCATCTGGGCGACAAACGCGAGGAAGTTCGTTTGTCTCTCCTTCGTATGAATTGCAAAAGTATCGTACTCGTATAAATGCATGACAAATTCATGCCTCAGCATGAGAAATGAAATTTGTGATGCGGATTTGCGTTGAGAAAAAAATTTGTAACGCATGATTGCAATTACTACGAGCACGATACTTTTGCACAGGATACTTTGCAAGAACCTCGTCGGGGGAAGTGGAAGTCAGCTTCCGCTCGAACGCGTACAATGGCTGGTTCCTCGGAGAACAAAGAAGACCTCCGCCGGGTGCTCTACTTGCTTCACCACAAGAGGAGCTTACAAGAAGATTTTCAGTATAATCACACGCAGAAATTTCTTGTTCCCATTGCACCGGACCGCAGGTACAGGATGATGTGACTTCTGAAGTAGAAGTAGATCCGGAAATTGATGATGGTCCTGGTGATGTCGAGACGGGCTTGTCCTTCCTTTTCAGCAACTGAGGCTGTTGCGATGTTGGCGATGAAGTCGTAGGTCGTGTACTCCGCAGCTTATGCAGATTGCAAAAGTATTGTACCGTACTAGTACATGTACAACAAATTGCATTTTACAAATTTGAATTTTTGCAGGAGAAGGAACAAATACAACTACGAAGCATTTGTGATCATCCTCCTGATTTAGGTGATTGTAACAAACTAGATTTGTCATAGTCCCGGAAATTGTACCGACGTACAAGTACGATACTTTTACAGTGGATACAACTCTTCGTCCACTAACAGCTCGTCGAACGCATTCCCGACGTAGAGGGCGACCTTGAGAGCTTTCTGACCCTTCAGTCTTGACACCAGCTGCGGGGTGGAAGACGAAGACGCATCAATATTACCCGTCGTAGTAGTAGATCTCTGTGCGAAAAGTTCGTACTCACGCATAAAGAACTCGTGCTTTTCGCGCAAGTCAAACAGGGTCTTTTCGGGCTGCGTGGCAGACGAGAAAGGATTGAGGTCAGAAAAAGCCTCCGACAGAAGTTGGATTTGCTTGTTTCTCCTGGTTTTCGTATTTGATGACACGGCCGACGAGGAGCTTTGTAGTCCTTTGCTCGATGTTGGATGTGTACGTGTATCAGCAGGAACGGATTCCTCAACGATTCCATTGACATAGTTTTCCACATCGGATATGGTACTATTGTCGTCCTCGGCGGCGGCAGAGCTTTCTTTGGTGGGGTCACCGTCCTTCTGATTCCGTTTATTTGCAACGCCAGTAGAAGTTGAAGTAGTCGCGCCGCGACCATCTTTATTTTTTGCGACAACAGCTGCGCGGGTGTCAAGCACTTTCGTGGTCAGGCTGCCATTGTTTCCAAGGAGATACCCTGGAATTTTCTCGGTTGTGACCGCCTCCACAAGCTTCCCCAGCCGCTCCTGCTGCTCTTTTTTCTGCGCATCGGTTGTTGTCGAGACTTTGTTTGGGACCCCCGCAGCTGTAGAAGTACCAGCTTCTTTCTCTCTCCTTCGACGTTTCAACATCCCTAAATCCACCAAACAGTTGAACAGAGAACTCGTTCGTAGATCGTACTGCCTGCGCGCCTTGTCCGCTCGGAGCAGTAAGGCGATGATGGTGATACAACTCCCACTACTCGCGTCGACCGAACTCGGCCCGTACTGCAGCGGCGCGCCGAGGACTTTGGGGCGAAGGAACTTCGCCCAGGCCTCGGAGGAAAATTGGGTGGCCTGGTCCTGGAGGAGGTGAAACAGGCCGAGAAGACGCGCTTCTCGCCGTTCATCCGGTTGCGAGAGAAGGGGGGCGATTACTTCCATAAGGTAGAAATTGGGGAAAAGGAAAATAAATTACTTCGTTTGTAACAAGTACAAGAAGGTTCGACGATCACCGCATTAGTGCGACAATGATGTTGTGAAATATGGTCCAAGTTCTTCACGTTGTTCTTTTCAAAAAAACCTGAAAGTATCGGACGTGAGGCACGACACACGCCTAAACTTTTTTGATGCGATACATACAACTAGACACTGACGTTCATTGAGTACTCCATTTGAAAACTTTCTTTATCAAAATGAAAATGGTGATCGTAAAGGTTGAGTGCTTGTTTTCCCCTAGCAGAAGCGGCCGACCGAAACGCACGATTTGAGTTGTATCCCCTCTAGCTAAGTAAACATGAAACACGACAAACATGGCGACGAATAGCGTCCATTTTTCCCTCGACAACATTCTTTGCCTGTAGTGATCCCCTTTCCAAAACGAGATGTTGAAATGGCGCAAGCACTGCTCCATGAAGACGACGTTACTAGGAGCACACAAAGTCGTTCTTCCGATGCAACAAGAAAGGCGACGCTAATTTTCCCGAAAAGTATAATTCTACGAACGGCGTCGGAGCAGCTGCAACAGCAACACGCCTGCTTCCCAGATAATGTTGAGTGGAAGCAAGTAGAGGAGTCGGCTTCATTGGCACGACTGGCGTGCTGTGTAGAAGATTTATCTGGTTCTACAACATAATGTTCCTTCACATCATCCATACAACCATCAACACAAGTTCTAGTAGCAGGCTCTACGTGGTCACGGTGCTCGGTTTTCTTCGATTAAGTTTGAGCATCCTCAGGCAATCGAAAACGCAGAAATGTTGATGAGACAATGAAGGCTTTTGCACCACATTCGACGCACCTAGAAGTTCAAAACCCCTTCACGACCATCTTGCCTCTGCTTGAATCCTCATCCTGATCATCTTCCACTTGTTACAGGGCATCACATAAAAGTCCAAAAAGGTTGATAAGTACAGATAGACATGATGTAGATGATAAGCACTGTGCTTACACTTTCATTTGTATTTCGGAAAAGAAATCGTTCGTAGAAGTTCGGAGTGGAAGAAGTAGTTGTTTTTAAAGAGGCCAAAATTAAGGGAGAAAAAACATGAGGCAAACGACGTGGCACGAGGACCCGCACCTCGTCCACATCAACTGGTAATTAAGTACAAAAAGTCGTGACCGTTAGTTTTATGGTTCGTTTTTGGCTCGTTTCATTCGGAAGTAGACTGTGGTCTTTTCAGCTTTATTTCTTTGTGCTGGGAGTCTGTCTTTCCTGACTTTCTAAGATGGCTATTCTATGTATATCCGATTTCAAAAAGGCTTTGGCTGTAGCTTGTAATCCTAACAAAGCGCACAAGTACTGGAAATCCACATTTCCTTAGCTGGAAATCCTAATCCATTTTTATCCTCTTTATCTTTTTGTTTTTCTCAACATGAACATCATACAATCGTTCAATCCGCCGGTTGGCCCTCGTTTCGCGCTCACCTCGTTTCTCATCGTTATTGAAAAACGAAGCTCCCGGACGACCTCCCGGCCAAACCGGTCGTGTCACCCACAGAGGAAACGCTTCCTGAAGTGGGCGGGGCCGGTTCTACCTGGGCAGCTCTTCGGGCGCTGCCGTCATGAGGGCGTCGGCGGAGTTGTGCGACGTAGTTCTTGCGACGATCATTTTTGTCAACATTGTTAACGAGTGCAACATCACGTCTATGAAGATCTCCATGTTGATCATACCGTTCATCTACTGCTGCACCCATCTCGTGCGGTACAACTTCTTCAACTCCTGCTTCATCTGTTTGCGCCGTATTGAGAATCCGCCCCTCCAAGTCTCGGAGATCAAAAACCCGCCTGCTGGGATTCTCGCTTTCCAAGAACTGCCGTGTAGAGACCTGCTCTAAAATCGGGACGTTGTGTTCGTTTGTAGAAGTAGTTTGTTCATCAGCAGCCCTGGCTGCTCTGCGTGCACGCAGACCCACCTCGGAATAAGACCGCCCAGAAACGGCTTGTTCTGCTTGATCTACTGTGCCGCGCTCCGTAAAATTATCCTGCACACTGGAACTACTCAGTTGACCGATTAGCCGCTGAGACGCATTCGTAACAAAGTGGTGTCCTGAAGAGAAAGAACCGAGTGGAGCTGCCGCACCAGGCGTGACGGATCCGGAACGCCGCTTCTCTACGGCTCGTTCCGGTTCTAAATCAATGTGTCTTTGCGGTGAGGCCGAAGCGGAACCTCTCGACGCACCGTTTCCACCTGCTCCGCCCCGACCTGTTTCTCGATGTTGTTGGCTATTGTTCAACTGCCCCACTTCTTGCAGCCTCTGCCGTTTTGTCTTGCGAACCCGCTGGGAAAATTTCGATTTCTGCAGAAAACCTCCTTCGTTGGGTCCACCGCCCTGGTTGCCGCTGCTGGGCAGCACGACCCCCGAGGGAAGCATTTCTTCCATGACCATGTCAGCATTGGGATAATGTAAATGTTCCCGATCAACTTGGTCGTGTACCAGCAGCTCTGCAGTGCGTAGGGCGGGAGCATGTCCGCTAGAATCTTCGTGATGTCCAAGGCCTTGCTCATCTCCAACGAAGTGAGTCGTGTGAAGATGTAGATGTTGTCCACCTTGAGGTCGTTCTTGACGAGGAACGGGACCCATTCTCATCCCGTAAATTCGCTCTGCACTCGGCATCATCGGATCTTCACTTGGGACGAAAGCGAAAGAGAAATGCGTCGATGGCATAGCTGCCGGTGGCGGTGATGCAGCAGCAGCAGCAGCAGAGGAAGAAGATGAAGCTCCCGTACGGCTGGCCTGCTGGTGCCGCGACCACGTGCGGTGCAAAGACGACAACCCAGCATCTACATGCTCACCTTGTTGTTCACCAAGCGCAGCGGCGCCAGAATGATCTCTTCCCGCTGCATGTCTCGTCGACGGCTGTCGTCCGTTTAACCACAGTTGCGCCGGAGAGGGAGGAGCCGTAGCACTAGCAGAAACTGCTTTATTTCGTAGCTGCGCCACTTCAGCGTGGTCGTGGTGGTGCGCAACATCCGCAACTGCAACGTCAGCGCTCTTCTGTTGTTTGAGCAGCGCAGCGTCCGGAGCAGGAAGTTCCTTGTCGGTGTGATCAGGCTCCTCTTCTTTTTTAGCCACTGGGCCAGACCCGTTCGCCGCTGCATGGTTATGGTGGAACCGGTTATTTTGAACATATTGGTTCCAACCAGTCGTGATCGACTCCTCTGTGGTCCTTGTTACCGTGCTCGCGTCAGTCGTGAACGAATCAATGCGATGAATGAGGGCTGCGGGGTCAGGATTTTCTTCACGTGCGGTTCCAGCATCTTGCGCCGTTTCCACCTCGTCGAGAGAGGGTGTCATCACGGCGTTGTGTCCCAAGGTAGAAGTACCGTGCTGCGGTTGCGTCCCGGCCGTCGTTGCGGCGGTAGTCCATGAGCCGCTGATATTATTGAACGCGTTGTACGTCTTTTTAGCGCTGCTCTACTCCTCTTGCATCATGCATTGTTTTCAACACATCAAACTCGAAGATGAAAGCTGCATGTCAGGACAATGTCAATTTACACAGGTTGTTGTGGATTGAAGAACAATTCAAATAAAAATGTGAGAAACTCACTATATACGTCATCGACGCCCCGGGCAGTTGCAGCTGTGCCGACGGCCCGGACGCTGTTTCCTTCCCAACCTCCTCCTTCTGAATATCCCGCCGTGTCACTGGCACCACCTGGAATGGGGCGGGAGGTGAACCGGGGGCGGGTGCCAAGGTGGGTGCGGCGCCCTCCTGATCGCGCGACGTCGTGAGGACACCATCTTGTTCACCATCATGTTGAACTCGTGCCCATGCGAATTCGCCGCGAAACAACACCGCAAACTCTCGCTTGGCTTTCACGGAATACCAGGTTTGATCAATCTGTTGTGTAAAAATTTTTTTTCAGCTGCAATGAGAACATCTACATCAAGGCGAAAAAAGATGAATCGATCAAGACCCAAATTCAGCATCAGCACCAGCTGGTGCTGTGCTTTTAGTTTCAGCAGACGCTAATGGTTTATCTATATCTTAATCTTGCTGCTGGTAGTACCTGAAATTTCAGTTTGGCGAACGCTCCGGGGGACTTGATTGTGATAGCGCGATCCGGGAAAAACTGGCTCGGTTGCTGCAATACACCCTCGCTGTCGTAGTAAACGTCCTGGTAGATCCGTTCGTGGAGGTAGGTGAAAAAGTCCATTTCCTCAGCAGAACGGTCGTGCTGGTCCGATACAGGTGCGGGGATTTCAGCTGCGAGTGACGAGGAGGAAGAAGTCAAGGTCGATCCCATATTGGCACCACGACTGGTAATACTACCATGATCTTGTTTGGAAGATGAAAGAGATGAAACAAACAAGCCTAACAGTGCTTCCGCCTGGTAGTCGTAATTGTTTTCGTCCACAGCGTATCAAATGTAAAAATGTCTGGGTCTGGAAGAGTGCATGTTTGTCATGCTTGTCTGGCATGACTCTCAAATCTGTCATGCATGTTACCCAAGAGCGCCACTTTTCTGTCATGCAGAAACGCAGTTTGTCATGCAGAATAGGCAACACCTGGAAGCTCAGAAACTTGTCATGCTGAGCCAGCACTTGTGGCCTCCTCATGATACGCCACCCAGCATCACAAATTTCCAGACCCAGACATTTTTACATTTGATACAGCGACTTGGTAGTTTTTGTGTGCCTCGTAGCAACTAAACCTTTATGCTCTACAAAAGTACCGCACTCGCTCCTAATTGCAATCCTGCATGACAATTTTTGTTTCTTAGCCAAATCAGCATTACAAGTTCCATTTTTCCTTCTGGAGAAATTTGTCATGCGATTTGTACTACGTACGATACTTTTGCAATGCATAACCGCAACAACCGCTGGTCTTCGGACAACTGATCGCCGAAATAGAAAATTGTTGGCGAGTTATCCCGAAAGTTCGCCGCAAACCACGCTTCCGCAAATTGCTCCTCATCGGTGGGGTGGCGGACGAAGTTTCTATGCTTCAGGGCCGCCAGGGGCGCTGCTGTGAAGGTTCTCGCCTTTTTCTGTTCCGCGTTCATCTCGCCGACATGCACTTTTATGGAAGATGTGCTTGCAGCATCTAGATTTGGACTTGCACCAGCACCACCAGAGGACCGCGAAGTGGTACGTGAAAGGGAGACTGCTTCCTCCAGTAGCCGATCCTGCTGGTCGAACGCCGCGGAATAGTCCCAGTTGGCGCGCCACTTGTCCAGCCAGGAAATCTTCGCCGTGGCAGTAGAGAAGGAGAATTGTTCCAGTTCCTCCTGTTGGTCTTGGTCGTGCTTAATATCTTCTTGCCCTTTTCCGTCCTCGTCCGCTACTAGCCCTTGCGCACTACTGCCTCTGCCGCCCAGACCTGCACCACTGCTCCCAGCAGCTTCCGACCGCACGTCTGGCGACGGGGAGGCACTCCTGCTGTTCTCCACAAAAGGTTCTAATTCTACTCTTGGAGGCAACAAATTCCGCCTCGCCAAGAAGTCCAACGCGACCACCGTCCAGCACATGCCAGGTCCCGCGCCCTGCAGCAACTCGTACACGCCGTGCTTGCTCGCCCAGTGTTTCTATCCTGTGCAAAAGTATCGTACTCGTATGCATCACAAATTTTTTTCTTGAAGGTTAATGTAAATCCGCATTACAAATTTTATTATGCTGAGAAAATTTGTAGTGCGTTTATACGAGTACGATGCTTTTGCACTGCATAGCTTCACCAGGATTACAAAATCCCTTGCTAGTAACAATTCCTTGGCCAGTTTCTGCAAGAAAACCGTCCCGGCCAACTCCGTCCACTCTTGCACGTCCGCGCGCACGTGGAAGTCGAGATGGATCAAGTTTTTATCCTTGTCGTGCTGCAGAATTTCTTGTTCGGATTTCGAGCTCGTAATCGCGGCTTTCACATCAGCGATGACGTCGTCGAGGGTGATCAGCATGTTGGGCGGGCTGCTCTTGACAGCAGCAGTTATTGTTCCGGAACTGCTTTGTAGTAGTCCTTCATCGTGTAGTTCCTCGTCCTCTTCGTTTCCTTCCTCGATCACAGTTTCGGGATTCAAATCTTGGCTCATCGTCATCAGGTCTTGCGAATTAATGTCGCGTGATGAATCATGTAGCTGGCAGTCCTGCTGAAAATCGAGGCTAAGACCGGTGTGCGACTGTGCTTGCGAATCGAAGGACGCCTGGCTGCTACAATTGTGGAAGACCATTTCCATTTCGTCGTCTTGATTTTGATGTTCCTCGACACGATGCGACGTCGTGTGCGTCGCGGCCATCTGCTCGTCGCCAGCTTGATGTTCTATTGGAAGGACATAGAGCGGTTCGTTGGAATAATCAAAACCATGATCCACGTGGTCCGGGTCCACCGCAGATGCAGTTGCACTTGCAGAAGCAGATGCACCTGCATTACGTGATGGCATCAGTACTTTATTTTGTTTTTCCGAATGCGATTCCGATTCACCACGGTTTTGATCTGCAGTTGCAGTTTGTTTGTGGCCGTGGTCTTCAAAGTCCTGTTTCCGCCTCGACCGAGAGAACCACACATCGTGAAGCAACTGCCGCAGATCCGATTCCTGGGACCTCTCCAGTGCGTGCTGTGGTGGCAAAACACCTCCTCCCGACATCGTCATGTTGGTCCGCAGTGTTTGTGTTCTTACCGAGGCACTGTTGCTGGTACTAAAGTTTGATTGATCTGGAGTTCCGGCAAGAACGGCAGCCGGAACGAGATTTTCACGACTACTTGTAGGTAGCTGGACATGAAGATCGAAGTCGCTTTGCGTGTGACTCCCTTTCCTCCAGCCTGCCTGGCCCAACTCTGCCACCGCGTGTTCTTTGGTGTCGCGAAGGGCCTGCAACCAATTTTGGTCTTGGAACAGGACGTCCGGATCTGCTTCGATTAAAAGACGGAAACCCACGGTAGGGTCCGGGTGCGGAACCACGCGGCCGTTGCTGTTTATGCGGGAGGAGTGTTGCAGATGAATTTTCAATTTGGATTTTGTTCAGCATAAACTGAAAAACAGAATTTCAAGTTATTTCAAAAAAATCTGCAACTGGAAAAACGAAAAAAAAAACGTCCGCATCTCGCGAGACCATGATCCACATTGCATTTCTACAATCATTTTGATACCTGAAAAATGCATTCTGTCCCAGCTTTTCTCGAATCGCTTCCAAAGTCCCGGTCTTTCTCCCCTCAAAAACGCAGGCGGGTCGACTGATTAGCATCAGATCTAAATCCGCGTCCAATGAACCCAGCCCGGTAAGCGTGCTGCCGAAACGGAGCAGCGGCACAAACATGGCATCCGGGGTCGACGACCAGGATTGTAGTGCGGTTGGGGGCAGGGATTCGACGAACCCCAGGTATTTGAGGTATAAGACCAGGAGGATTTTCTTCCGGTTCTCCTTGTCGCTCACCCTCTTAAACAGCTGCAACCACTGGCCGTTTGATTCTATAATAACTCTGTGAGATGCAGGAGTTGCAGTTGGCGCCTCGGAAACGTCAAGATCTGCTGTGCCACTAATGCCACCATTTTGTTCTGCGCCAGGTTGTAGCAGAGTGTGGCCTTGGGAGGTGTTCCCTGCGGTACTTGCTTTCTGCGCTGAGGATGATGATTCATCCTGCTGTGTTGTCGTGTTGTTAATCGGTTTTTGTTCCCCCGCCGGGTTTTGACTTTGAGGACACGACGCCGTGGCAGATGAATGATAATCTCCACAACCTTGCGGCCCTGTGCCTGAGTCTTTTGTCTCAGTTCTCTGTTGTACTGCATCGCCATTCCTTGTCCCCCTAGAAGTTCCTGTTCCTCGTACAGCGGCTACTATCTTCTGCAGCACATCCGCGCCTGGAGCAAGAGCTCCTGCCTCGGGTGCAGTAGATCGTGCTGCAGCAGTACCAGCAGAATTGTTCAAAGCTTGGAAACTGTGCTGCGTTTCGGGTTCTTTCTCATCCTCATGGTCCAACAACATTTTCTGGGAAGTAGAGGGCGGTGTTTCATCTTCCTGTTCTTCGGCACCATTCTTAACAACATCTTCATCCCGGCCAGCAAGACCAACCTCTTCCGTCATTTCTTTCCCCATCAAGCGCCTGAGCAAAGCGAGTTGCTGCTCGATTGCGTCTCGCTCCTTGTTATCGGAGTCTGTAGTTTCAATCTTAGGTGGTGGACCACGGTCGTGCTGGACCACGGTGGGGGTTGTCGTGCTCCTACTTCCCCTGCCATGATCAAGAGACGCCCCTAGGTTTTCTTCTTCTAAATTTTTAGCAACAGCAGTCGCAATGTTTTCGGGAATCGGGGGTGTGGGTGGCCGCGCCGCGAGGATCGGGTCGATTGGCACGGCCGCCCAGGATATCCTGTGCAAAAGTATCGTACTCGTAGTAATTGCAATCATTCATGCATTTACAAATTTTTTTCTGAAGCTAAAGCCGCATTACAAATTTTATTTCTCATGCTGAGGATGTTTGTATATGCATTTATACGAGTGCGATACTTTTGCAATTCATACAGGACGACGGAGCAGATCCAGATGACGACACAAGAGAGGACTTATGATCGGTGGCCTGCGCTGCAATGCGCAGGAGCGACGCGGGTGGCGGCGACATCGCAGGTGGCGCACGGGGAACACCAATCCCGGTGGACGACCCAAACGGCGCTGCTCTGTTCTCAACAACACCAGGCCAGGTGCTGCCGCGTCCGAGATCATCATGGTGGTCCTCCCATGAAACGTGATCGGCTGTAGAATGTTTTTCCAGCTTTTCTTGGTCCACTGGTGGGAACAAGGGATGTGGTGCAGCTGGGACCACTGCACCAATAGACCATTGCTGATCGTAGTCATACCAACCAGCGGAGCCCCCACCAGCTGCGTGCCAGGCAAGTTGTTGCTGGTGAGCGTCTTCTTGCGCAGCTGCCATTCGTTGCAAGTACTGCGCCTCGTACTGTTGTACCTGTTGCTGCCATAAAATCTGCTGTTCCAGAGCCCGGTGACTGTGTGCCAGAAACGCGCGACCGTCTGCATGCTGATGTTGTTGTTTTCCCGGATGCAGTTCCGTGTTCGTTGCGGCTGCGGATGTTGATGAAGGTTGGGAAGGTGCCAATCCTAAAGCCACCAAGTTCTCAGCAGCTTGCGTAACTCGACGCGCTGCTTCCAAGACCCCTGCGGCAGTTCCAGTTGCTACCGGAGCTGCACGACCGGGTGGACGAGTCGGGGGCTCATTCTGTTTCACTGTAGTTTTTGGATTCTTTGGTTCATCAGGTCGTTCATGCGCTGCAACACGAGGCGAAACATCCATCCAAGATAGATTCCGTTCGTGAGTAGAAGAGGAGGAGGCCGCGCCAGTTCCCTGACCTCCGCGCGGGTCTCGCGCAGGAGTAATCGTTTCTTGTTGTTCTTGTTGCGCTGCCACGTCGTGGTTCATCATCCAAGTAGACGCCTGATTTGCGTATTGCTGGCTAGTATCCACAAAATGATGACCAACATGCGGCACATCATACTCGTCAAACCAGCCAGGGTGTTGTTGTAGTTGCTGGTACCCGCCCACAGCAGCACCTCCACCACACATGCTGGTCATTATGTGAGGACCCGCCCCTGGCGACGTCCATGTTGGACGATCGTGCTGCATCATACTGGCCCCAGGCCCAGCACCGAAGGAACTCGCCGGAGACACGCCTGGCGACCCTCCTTCAAAGTGAAAACCGTTCAAAGGGCCACCTCCGTCAGCCGCAAGGGTGTTCGTGTGGTTCCAGGGGCGCGGCGGAATAACGGTGAGCGGGAGGCCTCGGGGGTGATGGAAAAAATCGTTCCCGATTTGACTTGCTTGCTCCACAGGAGGCATGCCAGTGGTCTCACTGGTTGTGCCCCAGCTGCCGCCACTTCCATGATCGCTGGCAATGCCACGGTCGCGCGGGGGCGCCACTGCACCGAGAACCACATTCGGCTCATGCTGGGGTGGCGGCGGGATCACGGGCGCGGCTGTAGCCAGAAGCGCGAAACCCGGGCGCGGCGACGTCTGAGGTTTCATGTTCAAGTTCATCTGGCTGGAGCTCCACGAGGAGGTGGCTGCTCGGGGATCATGCTGCTGGTTGTCTTCGTGCGACGGGGGTTGCGTTTGTGAGGCCGAGGAAGAAGATGCGACTTCCTGCTGCACCTATGTATAGTAAACAGATGGAAAAAATGATTGAATGGAATCTATCACGAGGAAAACAGCCATGCGTATCTTAGAGCACTATTGAAATAAGTACGAAAACGCTCCTTCTTACCGGCGAAGCTTCTCCTCCTTGCCAAGATGAAGAAGCAGGAGCATGATCCTCCTCTCTGTCCTCTGGTGCAGCTCCGGCTTGCAACTCCTGATCGCTTGTTTTTCTACCGGCGTTGGCAATAGGAACAGCGGATTGTTGAGCTTCATCTCCACGACCCACGCTGCTCGTTGACGAGGACTGCGACGAAGAACTTCCAGTTTTTGCGGTCAGCCGTGCGGCGGCCACCAGACCCGCATGGCTGCGAGGCTGCACCACACTTCTCAGTGCGACCAGAAAGTACACCAGGTACGACAGCGTCATTGTTGGCGATGTTGTCGTGTGCACAAGAGTGGCCTCCAACACAGAAAAATTTTCGGAGGCCCTGTTGTTCCGTAGTGGCTCTGTAACTGACGTAGCTGTTGTCCTCGAATATTTCACTACGAAGCTCTTGTTGAGTACGTGTGTTTATAAAGATGGCTGTTCACCGGCGCATCGCCGGCAGGACCAGGAGAAGAAGAGGATTAGTTCGGAACAGTAGCGGAGATAATGGCTTCGAGAAAACAGCCGCGCCAGCAATCCTGGTACACGTACAAGGCTCGATTGATGTTTCTCTTGTTCTCTTCGTACGGGTAAGTAAGTACTTGATGTGTCACCGGGGCCTTCAGACACTTCTGCACAGGTGAAGGTCTCGTCTGTTTGTTTCCTTTCCCGTGTGAAAAAAAGTTTACGCGCCCGAGCCGTACTCAGCACCAGTACCACGGATAAGCCTCGTACTTACCCTTCCGGCAGCTTTGGCGTTGACTTGCTTCGACGACGATAATATTAGGAGCTGTGGGTCGGGATAACGATGATTTCCGAATTCGTAGATGATGACGAGGCGAGGGTGTGTTCGTCTCCCGCTTCGTTAACGTTCTTGGAATTCTCTTGGAATTGGAATATGTACCCGGCCTGTAGTTAGATCCTGGGAAAAATGCTCGGTCCCCTTTGTTCGCCTTCAAGCTAGGCAACAATCTCGTCTTGCGGTGCGGCTGCGGGTTTTGGTGTTGTAGTGACTGATCCCACCTTAGAGTTAGAAGAAGATCCACACACGGTTCCAATATCGTCAACTTGTCTTTACGCTTTTATAAGGTTGGGTTTTTATAGCTAATACTGGGTATTCATGTACTTCTTTTTTTCATTGCTTCTTATTCATTTCTGCTTGGGTTTCTCGTTCTTTTTCTCTTATCATTCTAACTATGGTTTTGCTTCTTCATCAAAGGTCGTTGAAAACACCGACTGCCAAAAATGGAAAAAATCTTCTATTCATGAGGGGGGTACCCGGAAGGAAAATTGGATGTTGCCGATGTTGAAGTTAAGTAATAATTTGTCTGTTGCTGCATTGGCAGCATGTCAACAAGAATCTAGAGTACGGTGCTCGATTGATGTTGATCCAAATCAAAATTACAATCTCGGTCGTCCAGGACTTCGCAGAGCGCTAACGTGGTCCACCTAGGACCCGTAAGCGGCAGCTGCAACGGGGAAGGAGCCGGATGGTGCCTACGTTCATTGTATTTTTAGCTTGCTATGTCTTCGATGTCGTCAACGACTTCCGATTTTATTTTTTGTTAGTGAGGATAATAAACTCAAACCACGCTGCGGATGAACAAGAGACAGGAAGGATCAAGATCAGGAATCCTCGTTCTAACGAAATTAATACTTATAGATGAAACCACCTACTTCAGGAGGACTAGATGAGCAGGCTAGGAACTTCTACGCAACCACGCGTGAGAGCCTTGAAGCCAGATGATCTACTTCCAGAATCGCCGCACTGATAAAGAAGATGATGCGATCATGTTGAAGAACTATTGACAAGCCCGCTGACCGTTTTATGTAAGGAATTGTTGACCACCCATGGGAACATCAAATGGATCTGGATGCGAGGAACTTCCACGAGATCTTGATCTTCTTGATACAGATCCTCGCCTGTTGAAATTACTTAAAGTACTCGCAGCTTCTCGGGCAAATAATAGTCGCTCCGTGGCCCAAAAGCACATCGAACAAAGAGCAGAATTACGACTACTTTAACTTCCATGCGCCGAGAATCACGTGGCCGCATTCGAAAATTACGCCTCCAATAGTTTGCAGAATGTACAGTACACGATCCTACAGTACGACATGATCTATACCTGATTGCTTAGTTCATTTTTAGCACAAAATTGTATGCAGTTGCACCCGGCTTCTGGTCTTGCGGTTGCGATTAGCGGATTTTAACATAAAGGAAGGGCGTACAACCTGCCTCAGTACCCGCGCAGCATGAGGTTGAGGTCTAAGGACACTCTTACATCTGTTCGTGTAGCAGACATGTTGCGCAGTAGTTGTTCTTGATGACGCGAACAACATATAATATTCCTCGACCTCGACCACGACCACGAGGTCGTGTATAATCAATCTTTGTTGCTTGCCACCTACGGTTTTCCTTGTTCATTTTCTCGGAGATAAACGTACCGTCCTTCCGCATCACCATGGTCACTTCAGCCAAATAAGAAAAAGGTCAACAAAACTACACGACAGGCTCTACTTTATAAGCTAGTGACTTTCACTATTTTCGGTAGTAAACGAAGGAATTTCAATCTGTCATGTTGATCTAGAAGTAATACCACCTCTATTCAAGCTGTGACCAGGTTGCTTGCGTTAGGAGCGTCTGCTTCTGCAGAGGCTAAAATACTGATTTTTTTCTACTTGTACGCACTGGTACAATTATTGAGAAAGAAAAACAGAGGCCCTGCATCGGACATCGCCAAAGGTGTTGTTAAAAATGCATCTTCAATTATGTCCATGTGTAATACCCAAAGCTCCGAGGTAACGGTATGGCACACAACTTCTAGGCGTTGTGACTTATTCTGACCACGCGAGTCAGCTTGTCTCCTTTGCTGGAACTCGAGGACGAAGCACCAAGAGCATCCTTTTGGTACACGGAGAAGAAGACATCGGACGGACAACACAGCCACAAACATGCGGTCGAACTACGGTCGCATCACGGCTTCACCAGGAGGCGGAACGTCAAGAAGATTTGGATTCTGCAACTGGCATGCACCAGGCACTTGCTCTCCAACAGGTGTAGCCGACACGGATGAGGCAGCTTGATGTGCTGGCGCTGATGCTAAAACTGGGGCAGCTCCGCTGGTCCTCCTCGTGGTCCCAACACCTTGCTGCTCGATGTTCGGCATTTGCTCCAGGAAGATTTCCTGAACGATCTCATCGTACTCCATCTCCATACCGAAGTCCTGCAAATCTTGCTTCATTCGCTGTACCAATTGCTCGTACTCCGGTTTGAATAGGAGACTTTCATACACCTGCGATAAATTTTTTTCAAACAGGTCAACCAGGTCATGAAGATGTAGCGGAAGTGTTCTATTACTTCTCTGGCAGTGGCTGCTTCTTGTCAATCTAAATAAATTTCAAAAAAATGATGTGAGAAGAATTCGCAGAACGGCAACCACTTTCCTAGTTTGTAGTTGTACCCAGTGCACGTATTCCATGTGCGTTTTGGAGTTCGCATCGAAGCCGAGGATGACGGCCGCCGCCCCCTCTGCGGCCAACTTTTCCCCGAAAACCCGCACCTGCGCCCGCTGCAGCGTGCCGGCTCCGCGAAAGTGCATCTCCGTGCCGCTGGCCGTCGGCGACAGGATCACGTCTTCCGGTCGCACGCCGCTGTTCCGGGGAGTTGTGTGGTACTGTTCCCAGGGAGTCTGCTTCTTGCGAGGGGTCGCCAAGGAGCGTGGACCGCGTCCAGCAGCAGACCCGGTCGGTGTCTCGCTGACTGTCGCTGCGGAGGCAACACGAATTGGGTCCTGCTCATCTTCCGCTGGTTCGACTCCAGGAGCATTGGGCGAAGAGGAGGCGGACGCAGAAGCCAGGTCTTCTTCATCGTCTGCGCCAGCAGTACCAAATATAGCCGCCGGGGCGGGGGTAGTGAGGTCGTGGGCGTTTTTTTGCCAGCCGCCGCCTTGGCCGCGGCTTTGCTTTTTCTGGGCTCGCCATACCGCCGTGAGTAACGTTATGCCGCACGGTATGGCGGCCACTTGGGAAACGTCACAAACTTTGGCACATTTCCAAAATTCCTTTCCGAAAGCCAGCCCCGATGCTATGGGGCCGATCGGGGTACCACGGGGGGCGCCCAAAAATTGAAGAAAAACCGGGCCCATAGCATGCGGATTGGCTTTGCGCGTCTGGGGCGCTTTTTATTTTTCGCGTTTTTATTTTTCACGCCGGCGCTTTTTGCAAAGCTTCCCAGGCTTTAAAACCGGCGAAAAGGCGACCGCTTTCGCGGCCGCCCAAAATGCTCCGAAATCGCGGCCGCGCCATGCTGTTTCGCTGTTCTGATTTTGGGCGCGTTTTTTGCGCGCCTCTTTTTGGGCGCCCCAAATCGCCAGAAACCAAGGCGGCGGGCGCCTCAGAAGGGCGCCCTATTTGCAGGCTCCCCTGCGTCGTTTTACCCAGTGCGAATCGATAGTTTTCGACCGGGCTTGTTTGACGGCAAAGCCCCGTCCGCTTGATAATTAAAACTTTTTTATGTCAAAAAGCGCCTCCGGCCGCTTGAAAACTGCCGGTCGTTTTTCAGGGTAGCTGTCAAAAAAACTCCCTGGTTAGAACCGTTCGGTGACCTCACTACATACTATCTCCTCCGTGCTTATCATTCTCCGTCCACAACCGCTTCTTCTGAAACGCCCCCTTCAGTGTGGCGTCTTGCGTCAATTCGTCGTCGTACTTTCCGCCGGACAGGTGGCTCTCTCCCTCGGCCAAAATTATGATCCCCTTGCACTTGACCACCGTGTAGCCGACCGACCGGCGCGGGATCCCGTCGGGGTAATGCTCCATGGCGCCGTTCCAGCCTTTTTGCTCGAAGGTCAGGTCGTCGTCGCAAAACTTTTTCAGCATCGGGCCGAATTTCAGGTACACCGTGTTGCCCATCAGTAATTTTCTCCCCTCGGGAAGGACGGAGTGGAAGAATTTATCCGCTTTGAAGACCTCTTTGTCAGATTCCTGCGCCGCCGGGACGTGGTCGACCAAATTGTTCCGCATCGGGGGCGGAAGCCCCTGGTGATACGATTGCTGCGGATTCGACGCCAGTTCGTAGCCAAACTCTCCGAGCAGCCGGGTCCAATACCCTTCCAGCGGCTTTACATCCAGGTGGCAACTTAACGTGTCCTCGTCGACATCACCTTGCGTGTCATAGTTTTCGTTCGGCTTGCCCGTGTACAAATCCTCCTGGAACATCACTGCCACGATAGACATGGGGTTCTCCGCCAAAAATTCGTCCAGCTCGCGCAGCTTTTTGTGCAACACCGCCGCGGCAACGGCGGGTTGGGGATTGTAGGTGATCTCCTCATCCTCTTCCTCGCCCGTTTCGGCGTTCAGCGTCTTCCACCCGGTAGCCACTTTCACCCTCGGCTGCGGCATGGGCGCAACGCCCCATCCGAGGGTGTTCCACTGGAAGACCTTGTGTTTGATACTGAGAATGTAGCTTATGATCTGGCCAACAGCGTTCAAGTTCACCGCGTTTTTGAACGCTAGGCGTTGGACCGTCTTCGAGTTTTCCAGTTCCGCTACCTTCCGGTCGTGCGCTTCTCCAACCGATAGCGCTACCGGTGAGGAGAATATCGCTTTTCCGGCCAGGCTCGACGCGGAAACTTTTAGAGCGGCCATGCAGCTGGTGAGCAGGGTAATTGAGGACAGCATGCCGGCCGTACAGTCAGGTGCTGTATTAGTGTGCGCCAGCTGCACGTCGGTGGCAGCCGCAGATGATGAGGACGATGATGCTCCACTAGTTGTGGTCTTTCGGCTTCGTCCGTCTACCGGATTTTTATACATTGTGGACTGCCCACGCCCACCTCCATGTTCGTCACCAAGCTCCTGCTTCATTCTTTCCACGAATCTTTGCAGCAACGCCTTATTTTCGTCTCCTTGCAGCTCCACCTTCAAAGTCGCCGTCAGTTCCAAAGGTTCGTGGTCACTCGCCAGCCAGGGCCGAAGGATGTGGGGAGCGGCAAGCCCGAGGACTTGCTTGTCGTCCGGGTGCATCATGGCTTGCAGAACGTTCTTCTCCTTGCCGGATTTTGTTTCCTGTAAAAGTTTCTTCACATACGGAAACTGATAGAGGTGAGTTGTCAGCGGAGTGAGCTGCTTTTTTGTAGCTATAGTACTTGCTGGAACTACATCTCCTCTGCTGTTGGTTCCGTAATAAAAGGAGAAGTCTTCCTCCGTGAGCTCGGGATTGATGGCAGCCATGTGCACATCCTGCAAGGATTCGTTCTCTGCCACATACATCGTGTCGCAGGTCGCGCCAAACGCAATGGTGCGGATGTTCGTGTCAAAGTCAAACTCCGTGGTCTCGTCTACATCTTCCGATGAGCCACCACTACCTGCTGCTCCAGCAGCGCCACCGCGTCTCGACGGTCGTGGTAGAAAGCTTGCGAGGCGGTCAGCTGTGGCAAGAAACGCTGCGCCGGGTGAGGAGCAGCAAGTAGTTGTAGATGGCGCTGCGCCAGCCACTCCACTACCTCCTGCTCCTCTCGCGATCATACCAGGTTGTACTTGCGATGCTTGTTCCCGCTCTTCGAGAGTGCGCATGTAGTCCGTGGTCGTGGTGAGAAGTTTTAGAGAATTAGCCGGGTACTTCGATTCATTCGTCCACTCATCCAGAAATTCCACGCGCCGCGCGGGCGTCCAAATATCCGTCATCATCGCGAAGGCAACGGAAGTGGGCGCCCACTTCAGCCGCGCCTGGTACTTCCTTTCCTCGTGGGCTTTGTTGTATCCTTTTGCGCCCGGTTTGGAGGCGACGATGTCTTTCGGCACCACGTTGATCAAGGCGCCGGACTTGGCCAAATCGCCGATCTCGTATGAATTGCAAAAGTATCCTATCGTACTCGTATAAATGCATCTTTTCAGCATGTGAAATAAAATTTGTAATACAGATTTGCATGGAGAACAAGATTTGTAATGCAAGACTTGCATTTATACGAGTACGATACTTTTGCACAGGATATCTCGTTCCTCCCAACAATTTCCTCGGCGATGCGGAATTTTAGCTTTTCTGAGGGTTTCGCGTGGAGATATTCGGGTTTCTTCTGGTAGTAACTCGGACTGTTTTGGTCAAAAAAGCTTCTCGCCCGCTGCACGGCGTCTTTTGTCGTCGCCAATACCAGCGTGTGGACGCGTCGCATCAGGGAATCCTGGCTCTCCGGGGTGAAGTCTGTGAACGTCATGGGCACGTCTGGCAATGGTACTCCTTCTGGGTCCAGTAAAGAACCCGACTCTCCAGCTGCACCATCCGCGCCACTACTGGTACCGCCCGGCAGTGGGCCGCTGACGTGCTGCTGGGAAGATGAGAACGGACCCGAGGAAGATCTATCCAGGGAGCCCGAATGACTCGCGAAGACCTGCGTCATGCGGCCACTCCGGGTTAGTTTCATGCGCCTTTGCCTCAGTTGCTGTTGATGCTCGGCAATGGTCGGCTGCGCGAGCGTGGTCCACGATGCGCCCATCGGCTCTTCATCTTCCGAGTTGTCTGCACCATCGTTAGTACCTCCGTCGGCTTTCATCGCGACGTCCTCGTCTCCTTCCTCACCCGACCTTGAAGGTTGCAGGCGAAGCCCAGACGTAGTCATCTGAGTATCTTGATGTCGCTCGTCATTTCCACCAACAATGGTTTCTTCATCCAGCGCCGCGGGTAGGGAACCTGTAGAGCGTGCAAGACTTTGTATCTTCCCGGACGAGGATCCTGCCGAGGCCGATCCCTCCTGCGAGCGCTTCTTAATCGGCAGCACAACCTCCGACGTGCTGGTTCCACCAGAGGACGCGAGTGATTGTGACAGTACCGGGGAATCAAGAAAAGGCTGCTGCTGGTCACGACGAAGCGATGAAGATTCAACGACCTGCTCCGCAACATTTGCAGTGGCGGCGGTAGTAAGGGCTTCTGAGGCAGTAGTACCAGAACGTGCGACGGCTTCGTCCACGACCTCATCTGCCACTAGTGAAGATTGAGATTCATTTGTCCTCTCCTCCGCTCCAAAGACAGCTGAGCGCCCGAGCACAGCAGTGGGGCGGATGAAAACGATCCCGATAGGGATCAGTCGAGACAGCCCCAGCACTCCACCAATGCCAATCGACAGGGAAAATAAGCGACGCGAAGCCATCTTCATGTTGACAAAGTGACTGGTTATTTTTCTACTGGCGGCGCGATCGTGGAGTACAATGATTGTACTACAATCCTTCGGTTGAGTCGTGAGAATAACGCTGACGTAAATAATTGTAAGTTGGCAGTCCGCAGCTTTGTTCCGTGCAAAGAAGTACAAAAATAAAACTGTGTGAATGGTCCCACGGACAGTCGTGATCTGTTTTCTCTTTTTCACGAATCAAGGGCATGACCTGAAAACACAGAGCAGAAGTACCTAGTGCTTGCGCGACGCTGCGACGATCGCGATGCGAAAATCTAGTTTGTCAGATCTTCGGGGGTTTTACCAAATGTATTTACATCAGTTGGCGCTACTTCTAATATGCTTAGATCGCACGTTCATGACAACGCACACACAAGAAGAACAATGAGGAACATCGGGATAGTATGAAGATCTGTAGGAACTTGATGCAGCGGCACCCGCGATGAAGATGCATAGCTTAAATTCCGTCCCAGTTCCAGCCTAAGGGCGAAAGTCCGTGTTGGTTCTTCTCGAGTCAAAAAGTCTGGACGAACGGAGAGGCAAAAATCCCTTACAAATCATACACTTTGTTTTTCATCATACAACAAAACAAACATCGTACAATGTTGACAAAATGTACGAAAATCATTCTTGTTTTTCATCATTCCCGTATATCCATCCTGTAGTTTCCAGATAGTAGTACGGATCCAGTTTCACTTTCTGGCCGCACCTTCTTTTTTTTTCTGGTGCTGCCTGCTTCTTCCACCTCCCAAGCCCGCCCGGCGAGGAACCAGGCGAACCTGAGAAGTTTAGTCCCTGTGGCTGGCCTCTTTTACTTTAATAACTTTTTTTACATTTCAATCAAAACGACTGGGAAAACACAAAGCTCAAAACTAACATACAACCCTATAGCCCGAGAAACCTTGTTCTACTTGAGTAGAGACCCGGCCTTCGTGAGCGCCTATTCATCGTCTTCCTTCTCTTCGTGTCGAAACTAATGTTTTGAAAAGAGAAAAAAAAGATAGGCTCATAAGTTAGCGACTTTCACTAGTTTACTCGAAGGAGTCCCTGGTCTACAACCTCCTCAAACGTTTCTTACGACTACTGGGTTGTTTTTGATCCTTCTTGCAGAAACAAAAAGATCAACTTCATGAATAATGATTTGTTGTTGTTCTTCTTAGTAAAACCTCTGTCAAAAAATATGACAATGCGGATGCGGAAAGATATTCCACGCATAAGTTGTCTCCAGATACACTATCACCGGTCTTCATGAGGACCGAGTAAATTGTACGGGTACAACTATGCCAATGCCGCGGAAGATGCAGTTACAGTTTCGATATATGCACTGCAAAAGTTAGCATTACAAATTTCTCAGCATGAGAAATAAAATTTGTAATGCGGATTTACCTCAAGAAATAAAAATTTGTAGTGCGGATTTGTAATGCAAGAATAGTACTCGCATTTATACGAGTACGATACTTGTTTCGCACAGGATACGATAGTGCATTTATACAATTTCATGGCTATTGACCCTTTGTTTCTCCATCCGCGTTCTTCCCGGTGCAGTTGCGTCCAATCTTCATTCTAGTCAAAATACACCAGCTTGTACTGGTGCGTGCAAATAATTAAGGATAGCGAGAAGCAGCTCCTTGTCACAACCGCCGTAAAAAATAATGTTAATAAGGGCAAAAAAAAACAAAACACTTCAACCAACTCGCACCACTCAACCAACTACCCGACCCCAACCAACTCCGCCACCCCAACCAACTCCGCGACCCCAACCAACTCCGCGACCCCAACCAACTCCGTGACCCCAACCAACTCCGTGACCTCAACCAACTCCGTGACCTCAACCAACTCCGCGACCTCAACCAACTCCGGGGCCGCGACCTCTGCCGAAAATCCTGCAACTTCGCATCCTGCAACTTCGCATCCTGCAACTTCGCATCCTGCAACTTCGCATCCTGC
>CAJINV010000011.1:1061797-1308089 GCA_905178155.1 Amoebophrya sp. A120 | reverse complement strand
GACCGCCCGGCCGCGGGCGCGCCCGCCTTCACTTCGGGCAGCCAGTTGCCGCCCGATCGAGCCGAAATCGCTGGGCCCCGCCCGCCCTCGCATTGATTCAAGCAGGAATAAAAAGGCCTTGGGCGTGCGCGTGGGGAATGCAAAGAGCGCGCGGGGTGATCGGAAAGGCGGGCCTTGCCAAGTGGCCGCGCGGCCGCTTCGAAAATGGCGCCCGGGGGCGGCGCGCGCCCAATCGGATGCCCAGCCAAAGGAGGAGAAAACATCAGGAAGAGATGACGCGGCGGGCCATGCAGAAAAGGGCAGGGGCGGCATGCCCGGGCGCCCGTCCTTCCGCGGCCTTTTGCAGCATCCACGCACAGAAGCAAAAAGCTTACCAAGCTGCGCGGATTCGTTTGCCTTTGTCCATTGTCCAACACTAGAAGGCCGGGGCCCCTTCCTTGGGGCGGGTGCGCGGCATAGAGACATGGGGCAGCTGGGCGCCCGCTTGCCTGCGTGCCAACGAACCAACCTAGGCCCGTGCGCGGCAAAGTACCGAGGTGCGGTGGCTACACGCTTTCCCCGCGGCCAGGGGGATGGGCCCCGGGGTATTTCCGCTATGCGAGGGCGGTTTCCCGGGCGGAGGCGGCGCGCGTCCGTGCGGGTTTGCTAGAGGTAAGCTTGGCGCCCCCCCGGCAAGGCGGGTGGGCCGGGCTCCCTTACCCTTTGTTGCTTGGGCTCAACTCATTAGGTGGCCAACATGGGTCGCCGATCGAAAGAAACAGGCCGGCGCCAGACAAACCACGGACCGACGCCCGGGCCTATCCGGCCCTGCCTGGGGGCCGGAAGGGGGGCGAAGAAGAGGGGCGCCACCGAAGCCCATCGCGAAAAAAAAGGACCGCGCGACGCTTTAAATCGCGGCGGCAAGGGGGGGATTGGGGCTTTCCTGTGCGCCACGGCGTCTGGGGGCGGGGGGCTGGCGGAGCAACTGAACTCCCTCGGGCCCCCCGCCGGCCCGCCCCAAGCACCTTCCTTCCTTCGGGCCCGGCCGCCCGGTTGATATCTGGCCCGCCCGCCGCTGGCCTCTGGCCCCCGCCCTTGGTTCGTTTGTTGCCACAGGAGGCCCCCCATACTCCCATCCTCCCCCGCCCGGCGGGCCGGTCCGTCCGTCGGTCGCCCACTAGGGAAGGCGGCTGGCCCCCGCTCCACGCCCTTCCGCCCGCTAGCTAGCTAGGGGGAACACAGGCGGCCCCCATCCCTAGGCCTTGCCGCAAAAGGCCACGAACACAGGGGGCCCCCCCGCCCCTCTCGAGGGCGAGGAGGGGGCCCCCGCCAATCCCCGTGGTAGCGCAGGGGGCCCCAGCTCTGCACCCTCTCAGCCGCGCCAAAGAACACCGGGGGCCCCCGCCCCCCGCCCCAACTTCCTCCCGCCGGCCCATCTCCTCCACCCGCCGGGGGGCCCCGCCCCGTTCGGTCGGTCGCTCGCTTGGGAAGGCAGGGAGCCTTTTCTTCGCACCCGCCCTCCCGCTAGAGGGAAAACAGGGGGCCACCACCACCCGCCCTTGCGGGCGCGGGCCACGAACGCAGGGGGCCCCCGCCCCTCTCCGTGGTTAAGCAGGGGGCCCGCCCCACCCAACCCTGCGGTAACACTGGGGTCCCCCGCTTCGCACCCTCCCGCCCGCTAGGCGGAACGCAGGGGGGCCCGCCCCCCAACCTTCCCCCGCCCCGCTCCCTAGCTAGGGGCTTTTGTGGTGGGGCGGTCTTGTTACACCAGGAGGAGTTAGCTATGTGATGCGAGTTCCTAGTGTTAAGTTCGTTACACGGAGGCCAGGGCTAGTATATAAAGAAGGACTACTAGCACGGCGTGCGGGAAACGGACATCTTCATCGTCGCATACATCACCATCCACCATGCTAGATGATCTAGAACAGGGTGGAAAAGAAGGGAATAACAAGAACCAGACAGGATGTTGTTGATTAGATTTGTCAACGGCAAGTATAGAACTTCACCCAAAAGAGTTCTTTGTTCCTCGTGAAATAGAGGAACTTATCTTCTGCTCCTCCCAAATGTAGATTCTTCTACGTTAGGGAGCAATCCGTTTCAAGTTCGGCATTTGCTCCAGGAAGAGTTCTTGGACTTCTTCGTCGTACTTCTGGCCCACACTGAAGTTTTGCAGTTCCTCCTTCATCGTGGGGACCATGTTCTCGTATTCCTTTTTGAACAAAAAGTTCTGGTACACCTGTGGTATTCGTAAGTTGAAATGAAATATAAGTAATCCGGTCGTGCACGTGCAGCCAGTTATGATGTAATTGTAACTAAGTAAGTAAATGATCTAAATCTTCTATGTCTATCGACGGTCGTTCATCATCACATCTCGTAAGAACATTGCGCCCATCCTGCCGAACAATACTCTCGTATCCTTGTGCCACCTAATACATCAAACGGGTAGCACGCTTGGCATAGAGCAGAAAAGACGAAACACATCAAGCTAAAGCCATGAGATACAGTGCGCCACCGTTTTTGTACCGGTGCCTGCTGATTTTTTATTCAATTTCAAAGAGAAAAAAAGTAAACTTGTTCTATACCCAGTGCACGTATTCCATGTGCGTTTTGGAGTTCGCGTCGAATCCGAGGATCACGGCTGGGGCCCCCTCTGCGGCCAACTTCTCACCAAACACCCGCACCTGGGCCCGCTGCAACGTACCGGCTCCGCGAAAATGCATCTCCGACCCGTTGGCCGTCGGCGAAAGGATCTCCACTTCCGGACGCACACCGCCGTGCCGCGGGGTTGTATGGTACCGTTTCCACGGGGAGGACTCCTGAGACTGACTACCATGCCCGGACGACGAGGACGATGATTTTTTGCTAGCCACTTCTTCCTCCTCGTCATGTTCCTCAGTAGCACTACTAGCACCCCCTGCTCTACTATGGGAGTGTCAGGATTGACAACGGCAAAGTTGAAATGATTTGTAATGCTAAACCGACCAAAACCACTACACAGCAGAAAACGGACGCCAGTAGGTGCCTAGTTTTCAAGTGGCGCATGACAAATTTGGCCAGAGCCGAAATCCAGTTTGTCATGCTGTTTGAGTAAGGAAGAGAGACGCCTTGTGTCGTGCTACTCTAGCAACTCTATTTCTACTGCTCCTCAACAGGAGGCTTACAATCTGCCTGCCTTGCCTATTCTGCAAGACAGGCATTTTGCGGGTTGCATTTTAAGTACGCGTCACAAACTGAAACTCTTTCAACTTTTACGATTTCAATCCTGACGCTTCCATATGCAGCTCCGTGGTGTCCTTCCGCCCACAAGTGCTTTCGGTGGTACGCTCCACTCAACGTTTCTTTGAATGTGTCTTCGTCGTCCATTTTCCCCCCCGACAGGTGGCTCGCACCCTCCGTCAAAAGCCGGATTATGCATTGCAAATATGTCTGGGTCTGGAAGAATGCCAGACTTGTCATGCAGGTTTTCCATGACCCATGAGGTCTGGTATGTAGGACAGAGCATGACAGACTCTGTGAGAGTTCTACCATGCCTATCTTGCATGAGAAACTGCCTCTCGATTAGGTCAAAAGTGGACAGCTTTTGCTAATCATGCAGCACAGATTTTATACAGGATTCAGAATCTGATTTAGCATGACAAGTTGCTTTGATCCAGACCCAGACATTTTTGCATTTCATAACATGCGTGCCATCAACCCGGAATTGAACGAGTCGGACTTCGACTTTTCGTTTTATTACGCCGGAACTACTAGTATTAGCGGCGACGTGGGGAAGGGGAAGGAGCTGCAGCAGCAGCTGACGACATCTACTTCACAGAAATTCCCGTACGTAAAGAAACTGCTGGCGGAAACCAAGAGCGGCAAGGAGGAGGGATATGACAATGCACGACTCCCCCTCCCTCTCATTTGTATTTGTATTATAGCATGAACGGCAATACAAGCATCAGCAAGAATGCCGGTTTTGCATGACAAAGCTACACGACTGGAGTCTAGTGCTATTTGGGCTACGAGAACTTGTCATGGAAACAGTGCCAAGTAGAGGCACCGCCTGGATTTGGTATTTTGTGTGAAGACAAATGAAGGGGACGAGGGGAGGGGAGTTGTGCACGCTGATAAGGGAGTGCTGAAAGCCATGATGCATGCGGACGACAAGGCGGTCTTGGGGTTGCCCTTCCCGTACATCCTCCGTCCCTGGTTGGCCAGCGACCACTTGCCACTGGAATTGACGGCCACTATTAGAGTCGACATGAAACAGAACAAAGACCTGCTGGAGAGATTCGTTGCAAAGATGCAGCAGGAGCTTGATGTTGATGCTCCAGGACCGACCGAGTTGTCCGTGCCCGAGGTATTAACTGCCGGCATGGCCGGCCTCGCGGTTTCGACAGCTGCTTCTGCGCCAGAAATCAGACGTCGCTGGTTCAAAAATGCCGTCAACTTCTTGAAGCAAAACTACATCAACATCAAGAAAAAGACTTTGCAGTGGAATACGCTCGGGTTTGGCGTTGCGCCGATGGTCAACATGCCCAAGGTAACAGTAGCCACCGGGGAAAAGGTAGAGCACTGGAACATCGAAACCGACACAAGGGAAGTTGTGGACGAAGAAAAAACCTACAATGTGCAGCCCGTATTTGCCGCGGCCGTGTTGCAGAAAAAGCTGCGTGAGATGGACGATTTTTTGGAACAGAATCCCATGTCGATTGTCTCGGTGATGTTTCAGGAAGACTTGTACACGGGCGAGCCGAACGAAAACTATGGCACAGAAGGCGACGCCGACGAAAACACACTCAGCTGCCACAAGAACGTGGAACTGCTGGAGGGGTACTGGACCCGAATGCTCAGGACGCATGGCTACGAACTAGCGTCGATCCCACAAAAATCGTACCACCAGGGACTGCCGCCCTTTATGCGCAACAAACTAGTTGACCACGAGCCAGCCGCGCAGAAGTCGGAGAAAGAGGTGTTCACGACGGATCCACTGTTCCACTCCGAGCTTCCCGAGGGGCGAAAATTATTGATGGGCAACACGGTCTACGTCAAATTCGGCGCGATGCTGCGGGAATTTTGCGAGGGAGATTTAGTCGCGGAAGCGCACGGTTGGAACGGCGCGATGGAGCACTACCCGCCCGGACTCCCGCGCCGGTCGGCCGCTTATTATGTGGCAAAATGCCAGAAGGTCATCCGTATCAAATGCAAAAATGTCTGGGTCTGGAAGATTTTGAGGTTTGCGTTTGTCATTGTCATGCTTGTCTTGCATGACCAAAAAGTTTGTGATGCGTGTCCAAGAAGAGACCCTTTTGCCTGTCATGCAAAAACGCAGTTTGTGATGCGAAAAACGCAACACAAAGAAGCGCAGATATTTCTCATGCTTGCCTTTGCGTTACAGAGCATTCACTATTCCCAGCGCAGCATTACAAGTTTCCAGACCCAGACATTTTTGCAGTTGATACATGTGCACATCCTGCAACGATTCGTTCTCTGCCACATACATCGTGTCACAGGTCGCGCCAAACGCAATGCCGCGGACATCGGTTTCAAAGTCGAAACCACGACCAGTCGCAGCTTGTTGGGCTCCTCCACGAATGGTGGGAGTTGTAGAACGACCTGAGCGGCTAGGACTGCGTCTAGAACTACCCGGGCGCGTGCGATCAACAGAGCGAGACGGGCTCCTGCTAGAAGTACTACCTCTGGCATAGCTGCGTCCCCGCGACGGCGGATTAAAGCCCGTGGAACTCCCTCGTGTGGCCGCGGTGGTCAAGGGGTTCCTGATGACTGCTCCTGATGCAGGAGATGCTTGCTCCTGCTCTCCTCCTCGTTCCTGCTTCTCCAGCTGATGCATGTACCAGTCCGTAGTTGTCAGCAACTTCAGAAAACTAGCCGGGTATTTCGGCTGATTCGTCCGCTCATCCAGAAATTCCACTCGCCGCGAGGGCGTCCAGATGTCTGTCATCATCGCGAACGCGGTGGAAGTAGGTGCCCACAGACGCCTCGCCTCGAGTTTCCGATTCTCATGCTCGGGGCCTTTATACGTTGGCAGTGTCTTCGGCGTGGCTGCAATGTCTTTGGGGTATCCGACGCAAATATTAATGAATGCGTCGCGCAAGTCGACCTCGACGAGCTCGCGCTTCTACCTTCTAATGCCACAGAGCATTACAGCCGCATTGTTGCTGTTGACAAACTTTCTCAACATATCGATATCCTGATGCAGCACAATAATGATCAATGCACAAAATTCAAATCCCAAACTCGCTTATTTGTGACTTGCTCAACAAAGTGTAGTGATGTACATGTACTCTACTGCTGCCATTGTTTGTGCCGATTTCGCAATAGTACATACTAGCGCGACACATACTATTTCTGCAAAAATGCGTATTGGAACGACGTTCACCAGGGCGCCAGAAAATTTCAAATCGCCGATCTCATTCCTCCCAACGATCTCTTCGGCAATGTGAAACCGCAGTTTTTCAGAGGGTTTAGCACTGGTATACTCCGCGTTCTTCCTGTAGTAATTCGCATTCGCGGGATCAAAAAAGCTCTTCGCCCGCTTGACGGCGTCTTTTGTGGTCGCCAGAACCAGCGTGTGAACGCGGCGCATCAGGGAATCCTGGCCCTCCGGGGTCAAGCTCTCAAAATCTTTCTTAGCAAAGACGGTCGTGTGCCCGCGCTGCGCACGAGGACGGCGCTGTCCAGTCCCCCTTGCGGCCAGAAGGTGTCCCGTCTGGTGACCACCACGCGCCGCCGGGATCGGCAGGAGCACTGGTTGTTCTGCTTTAGGTTTCCACGTCCATTTCGCTTCGTTTTTCCCTTTCCCGTTGTTTTTCCCACCTTTTCCCTTCCCTTTCCCCTTCCGTCCAAACGCAGGAGCTGCACCGCCGCGGCCCGGACGAGATTCCATGGCAAGGCGTCCGGCTACACCAGTGGGCATGACGACTGCGATTTGCGCTAGCTGCTGCAAAGCCAGCACTGCACCGATCTTCGAGAGCCAAGAGCGACGCGAAGCCATCTTGAAGATCTTGTAGTTGATTTATTTGTTTGAAAAATGCAGCAGTTTTATATAGGCTGTCAAAATTTGACTTTACGAAATTTCCTTGTTCTTGAGTCTGTTTCGGTTATTTCTGTTGTCGCACAGAAGCGGCCGAAGCTACATCAAAATGAAAATTTGTACTTGCGTAAGGATGCTTGTCGCGACAATAATAATGATTTGATGGTTTTGAGAAGATGAAACCGATTTTACAGGTGGCAAAAAGTTGTAGAAGAACAAAACCAGCCGACGTTCGACTAGAGTGAAGTTGACTGATGTTTTATCATTATTTTTTGCGAGTTTTATTCATCATGACAAGAAGTTCCATCACGGGAAAAAGATTTGAACCGAGCGTGTTTATTTATGGACGTCCAAGGAATCAAGTTGGTCAAATGGTTGGAATCAGGTTGGTCACTGGAAGCAAGTTAAATGGAATCAAGTTGGATCCTGGAATCAAGTTGACTGGAATCAAGTTGGGTCCTGGGATCCCGTTGCGTGGAATCAAGTTGATCCCGGGAATCCCGTTACGTGAAATCGCCTTGCGTGTCCGGTTTCCCGTTTCCGCCAGAAGCACTGCGCGGGTCCCGTTATCTCCACTGCCAAACGTTATTCACCATGCACGCGCGTGGTGAAAGCTCTCATAGATGCATGCACGGCGCGGAAAGCTCTCATAGATCCCCCCGGGGCGGCACGCATCTGCTCCCCCGAAGCGAAAAAAATTGTAAGTGCTTAGCCCTGCCGGTACCAGCGAGCGGAATTCAATTCCTGGCTTCACGGAAGACAAAAGCCCGGGTGCCCCAGAAGGGAAAGTTCCACGCTTCGGGCCCACCCGCCTACCTTCACCGAAGGCTGGCCCGCCTTCCGACGGGCCATACATGTTCCGGGCCCCCGGGCCCGGCGTGGATGTTGCCGGACATCGGGAAGACAAGACGGAACTCCCAGAGAGGAGATCCGTGCCAATCGATCCCCAAAGATACATTCCGAAAGAGGCGAAATAGAATCCCCGGAGAGACCTGCCGAAGGACAAGGAAGGCGAAATGGAGGCCCCCGAGACACCTTCCGCAGGAGGGCGAAATGGAGTCCCCTGGGACCGCAGGAAGGCGAAACGGAATCCCCCGAGACTGACAGACACCATCCGCATCCCCAGGGAGGCGAAGTGGAAACAGAATCCCGAAAGCGATGTGTCTCCCGAGAGGAGGCGAAACGAGCATGGAACTCCGAGAGGGGCGGATGAATCTTCCGAGGGAAGGCGAAATGAAGACGGAATCCCCAGAGACACACACCTTCCGAAGGCAGGAGACACAAATGGAATCCCGGGAACTTCGGAAGGCGAAAGCCCCGACAACTTTCGAAAGGATGCCGTAAAACAAGACGGGCGCGGCGCGACGCTTAGCTCTTACACTATTCGCCACGTCTCTATCGACCAGAGGAAGAAAAGCCAGACATGTTTTTGATAAACGTGGCCGCGTTGATGAAGTTCTGCTGGTTCACTTGATTCCATTCACCTTGATTCCAGAGAGTAACTTGATTCCATATAACCTGATTCCAGGTTTAACTTGATTCCAGTTAACTTGATTCCATGACCTTAACTTGATTCCATTCCTTATTACCATTACGTCATCTGAAGAACATTTCCATCCTTCAAGGCAGAAAAAAGAGAACCGAGCGTCTCGTGCATGTATTGTTGTGGCATGTGGAAAAATGATCCTGCTAAATTTCAGATCTGTATTTAGTTACTCTGTCGTGCTCTGTAGCGTAGTTGATGACCCGGATCGTATTCAGACTGTGACCAGGACGCGCAAGATGAAGTAGGAACCACACAAGCTCCAGTGCGTCGCCTGGTCCTCGTATTGCTAGATTGCTTTTCTTGAAGAGCATGAGCAAGAGTCGATCATGGACCTGGGGCATAATCTTTTTTCATGCCGATCAGAGGATGTCTTCTTGATCCCTTTGGACAATTCATTTGACACCACACTACAACCGATATTGAATCGTTCTTCCCATCTGGTTCGAGGTTCCTTCTATGGACAGCTGACGCAGACGTCGTCCGCGCGGATTGCCATTCAATATTTGAGGTAGTTTGATTTCTTGTTCTTTCCCTTTTTCTTGTTTCGATACATGATTCGTCAGGTTCATCAACCTAGAGTTCATTTCGAGCAGTAACAACGGACACGGAGAGATTGAGATCATACGTTTGAACGAATAATGAAAGATCTTTCAACTTGAACTTTCTCTGTTTCTCGTAAAGAAGTGCTCATAGAGGATGCTCAGATGAAGCTCATAGTTGTAAAGTGAGGCACTGCCGCACGCGTGCCACACAATTGGAGCGATGGCCCTTCCTCACCTTGAAGGTGTACTTCTAGTTCATTTGGTGGGTATGAAGTAACTTTTCAATAGAAACTGAAACAAAAGTGAAAACTGTAGAGTAGTTACTTTACATGTACAACATTACAGAAAGGAAAGCCGCGAAGAACCGGAGCCCAGCTTCTGGTGTACTTTTTACGTGTTTGCCCCCGCTGCGCCGTTGGTCCTGGCCTGTCGTGCGGGTCTGCTTCATCAGGTCCTGGTGGGGTTTGGGTTTCATCTTCTCCCCCACTTTCGCGATTTTTCCTAAAACACCAGATCCTTCGCAACCAGTGTGGTCAATTTGATTTCTTCCGACCACTCGGTTTCCCAGCGCTTCGTCCTGCCCCGGACCCGCGCGAAATGGACGCGGCTCGGCCTCAAGTCCGTTAGCACGAAGCTGCGGTCCGTCCCCTTTATCTCCTCGGTTTCGAACACCAGTTGCTTACGTAAACGCGGATCCTTGGCGAGCAGGGAGAAGGGATTTGTTGACATCTCGCCTTTTTTGCTGTTGCCGGTCTGCGGAGACCTGATATTAGTCGTGCCTCGATGATTTATTCCGGATGTAGAAGATGACGTTGAAGCGCTATTACTTGAACCCGTTCTCGTTTTGTTCGTTTTGGCAGACGGCGAGGCGGCAGAGCGCCTTTTTGTCGAGGAGATTCCGAATTCCCAGTCGACAAAGCCGGGCTTTGGGGGAACGGCGCTCGGCTCGGGTTCGTCTAGTTGAGGGTCGGTCTCGCTAAAATCGTAGGCGTAGACCTGGAATAAACATGTTATGGATCCTGAACTGAAATCGCGGTCGCTTTGTGGAGCGTCCGCGGTACTCAGTTGCAAAAAGGAAAAGTGAAGTCGTCTACGAAACCTCAGCTCCTGGTGCATGAGCACGAAGCAAAAGCATGAATGCCCAAGGACGCCACACCGTAAATTGCTGTGAAAAATCAGACATACCTCCATGACGAACCGTTCCACGTGTGGGTCGACTTCCGGCGTGCCCACGATGTGAAACTTCACCTCCGCCGAGGTCGACGTCACGCGGCCTACGCGCAACAGCGGCGCCGCGCACCGCTCGGCGCCGTAGTAAAGCGGGACGCCGTCGCGAGCGCCCTTCCAGATGCGCCGCACCTTGGTCAGCGAGTCCCCGAGAGTGAGGTCCTTGGGAACCGCGCCGTCTTCGAATTCCTTGTTCACCGCTTTGCGAATACCTGGACGAGAGAAGACGAAGTGTTTCTTGTTTCAGGCGAATGTTGAAAAATGAGAAACTCCCGTTAGTTTATTTGTTAACGAAACTCAATGGAGTTTTATGCTACGATCAAGAAACCGCATGTATTTAGTCCTCTACCTCTTGTCAGTTCTGCGAACGCCTCCTCGTTCCATTCAACTGTCTCCTCGAAATGGTGCGGATCCGTGCTATCGGGTACAATTTCTACAAAATCCAACTCGTGCGTGTCATCCTCTTTGACGTTGACCTTGGCCACACACGAAAACGACTCCAGCTCGTCGCAGTTCACCAACCGGTAGAGCATCTTGTTTTGTTTTCGATCCGATGAAGCTAGATTTTTCGGCTGCACTAAGATTTTCGTTTTTCTAGTTCTACCGGACTGGCTCGTCGTCCTTGTCTCGGTCCGAAAACGGACACATGTAAGCGAAAAAGTGCTAGATGATGTTTTTAATCTTTTTCTGAGGATCTTCATCACAACGAGATGGTTGGAATGTCGCAACACCGCCGCGCCGGAGTTGGTACGACGCTCTTGGTCTTGTCAACCTTTCGCGATAATTATGATATATACCTTCACTCCACTACCTGCACCTCTATCACCATCTTCATCACGATCCCCTCGCATAGCTTTCACTTTTCAAGTTGATGCAAATGACTACTCACTTCACACCTGAATCTCACTCGCAGATAAAATTCTAGATGAATTACGAATCGAAGGACGATTATTGAACATCGCTCGCAGGCAGGATCAGGCTAATGTCATGTTATACGCTTTTTCTTGCGTTCTGCTTCTCGTCTACTTCAGGTACTCAACGTGAGGAACAAGAAGTTGAAGTTCCGAAACTAAATGCTGCATAAAATCGGTTCGTGACTCACGTATGTGCATGTGCGAGGACGACTGGACGCTCACTACATGATGGTCCTGCGGCTGGGAAGATTCTGCTACGACGTAGACGGCCGCGCAGTTAAAGTTATATGAAACTCGACTGTAGTAGGTGATGAACCGTTTGATCACTAAAAGGTTGATACATAATGCTCGTACGTTACAACTGCAGATACATGCGGAAACTTGAAGATTATACTTGGCTCAACAATTTGATTTATGATTATGTCAACAAATCGAGCTATCTTACATACGCATATGGATGTGAAATCACTAAGTTCAATAGTTGTTCGGGTGTAGTGGCAACTGCTGCAATTGCGTGAATGCATGTAGTAGCCATAGCAATCTCATTACGGCACGACGACTTTGATGCCCCAGGTCGGGCAAGTCAGAAGTGGATCGCCTGCATAAGTATGGCATTCCTTCATCTTTTTACACGCCTGTTCGCAAAACAGCGCTCTCGATTAGAGCACACGAGGCACCACCGTCGGCGACGCCACTGGTGCCACCTGCTCGGTTCCGCCTATCAACCTGCTTTGCGCTAGCACTTCCGCCTGCACCTGCTCGTCCCGTAGATGAACTACTATTCGTGGTCGTCCCGGAGTCCTCACCCGCGGCCCCCAATACGGCTGTACAGCTCTCGGCTATTTTCAGATCAACCGCGCGGGGCGCTGGTCGTCTTGCGCTGCGGGAACTTCCGCCGCGCGAGCCCGGCGGGGTTACGGTCCAGACGCTGCTAGGGGCTCTACTTCCTGACGGACGAGGAGCAGAACATGAACTACTAGGAGGCACAGGTGCACCAGCGTTGCAGGAAGGAGGAAATTCCTGGGCTTGATTCAGTTGCGTCATTCCCGAAGTAGAAGACGTAGTGGCTTTGCAGTTGGTGATGTATGAGGTTGAAGATGTTGCCGTCGTTCTCGTTGCGGCTTTCTTGGTTAAGGACATTACACGCAGGGAGAGATCGTTGGCGCCTCGCGGGTCGATCCGTCCGGCCTTCGTGGTCTTCTTGGGGGCTGCAGAACCATCAGGAGGAGCACCATAATTTTTACACCGTTCACATTCGCCTCCGCCTCCGCCTCGATCTCGGTAATTGCCATACGTGTTTGGCCCCTTCTTCTCGTCTTGCTGCAGGTCGTTTGTGTCATCTTCGTGGAGGCCTCTCGTCCCTGCTCCCGCACTACCTCCTCGACTAGCGCTCGCAGAGGGGCCAGAGCTACCAGAACCAGACTGAAATATCGGATGTTGAACAGAAGCGACGCTTGTTTTGTCATTGTGAGCGCTGTGTTGAAAATTTTGGGCGAGAAATTCGCGAAAATCCGGCACATTCTCGCCGGGACCCTCGTCTCGCCTCCTGCGTCGCGAGTGTCATATATGAGAGGGCCCAACCCCCCCTCCCCCTCACTCGTGTTGCATGAACAGCAACACAAACACCAGCACACGTGGAGCCTGTGCGTGACAAATTCATACGCGTAGCGTAGTACTGTTTGGGCTTCCGGAATCTGTCATGCAAACAGTGCCACAGGAAAGCACTTGGGTTTGGAGTTTTGCATGCTAAATCTTTAGGGGGCGGGGGAGTTGTGCCCTGTCATATCGTAGTCCGCGAGAGTGTGGACGATGCGACGGCGTCCAGTGCTTGGAGTTGGAGGAGGAGTCTTTTTTGCTTGCTTCTGCTTGTTTTGAAGAAACGCCCGCTGCTGGAGCTGCGTCTTCAGTGCTGGTAGTTGCAAGAACGGGAGCAGATTTGTCGTCTTCCTTATTCGTACACCTCGTCATTTTCGATGCACTAGTACTGGTGTACGAATGATTTTTAGTATTGCCTGCACTATTACTAGCACTGCCCGGCTGCAGCTTGGAAGACTTTGATTGCTTGAGACTCTCTTTCTCCGTGAATGGGAGCACGTAGGAGGCACAGGGCAGCGCTGCTTTTTTACTAGCGCCGGCCTGTTGATTCTTCTTACAGCCAGGGGCGTTGAAAACCACCGCGCCGCTTGCTGCGCGCGTGGACGGAGCAAACAGCGGCGAGTTGTCGGAGGGATGCGCTGTCGTTAAAAGCGTCGCGGGGGGTGCAGCGGGAGGGCGGTCGCTCTTGTTCGGGCTGTGATGTGTGTAGTTATCAGGATGAGGACCGTGCCATCCATCCTCAGGGGCCCTCTTGCCGGGTGGTCGTGCCGGCACTGATTTGTTCGGTTTTGCAGATTTGAATGCGATTTCGTCCGTGTTCAGAGCGAAATCTCCGCCGTCTTGCAGGCGCCCGGCCTCAGTTGCAGTTGAAGAACTTGAACTACAGACTGGATGAGGCAGCGGAGCATTTTCTGTGGTGCCCCCCGATGTGAGAGCACCAGAGGTTCCTTCCTGTGCAGCGCCATCCGTAGTTCTTTCTCCGTCTGCGCTGTAAGTTGATCTGGGCGGCTGGTCCGCTTCTTGCAATTCCTCGCTATTCTGCTCGTCGTGCAAACGCAGATCGTGGATATCAAGTCCGGCCTCCGCTTGACCTTCGCCTATGACATCTTTCGCGGCAGCTGACCTGTGTTGCCCGTGAGCAGGTTGCATGTTGTCTTTCGGTAGTTTGTCCTGCCGATTTTTCCCCGAAATTTTTGATTGCTCGTTCTATCTAGTACATACAACTACGGCGCATCGGTGACATCAATAAAAACCTGGCCCTATTTCTGCGTGATGACTTTGCATTCTAATACCTTCGACTGAGACGCCCGCCTTCTACTCGAAGCCGCCTCCGCCTTCCCAAAAGCGATCCGGGAGTGGTTGGTCGCGACGAGCTGCTTGGTGCCGTCCTGCCGACGTTATTTGAAGCTGCACCGGCTTTATTGCCTTTCAGGGACGAGTCAAGAACAGCGTCTGTTGCCTTGAGAGGTGTACCAGCTTTATTTCCGTCGGAACAAGAACGCCGGTGGTTTTGGTTATCGGTGTTTTCGCTCCTCTTTGCAAGGCCTCTACCGACGTGTCCTCTCGCCGGTGGTCGCATCCAAGAGCTCCTCGAAGGGGAAGTAGATTTCATGAGGGCATTAAGCATAATCCGCATGTTGCTAGATAGCTCGTCGTTACCTTCTCTGTGAGCATCATCTTCTCTTTCTCGTCCGGTCACCAAGTCTACTTCTGCAACCGTGGTCACAACAGCAGAAGCAGCCTCTTCGTCTGCGCCAAGAGGTGCGTGTTCCACACTCCTCGCAGTAGCTGCAGCGCGAACATCTTTGACCCTGCTGTCCACCTTCTCCTTGTTCATCGCAAGTTGTGACTTATTTCTCATCCTAGCCACGTGCAAACTCGACGGCTTGACACTGGCAAAAAGCTGCGGCCCGGCGTTTCCCACGTAGACCACGACGCCATTCACGACGGTCGCGCAATGCGGTGGGTGGTGTTGTGATGTATCGGTAGGAGCAGTCGTGTAGTTGTCGCCGGGCGTCGTGGGCGGATAGCCTGTGTGGGCTATTTGTCTTTGCTGGGCGTGGAAAAGTTGTTGCTGATCGTGTTGATAGCATTGCCTCCAGCTTTGTAGCTGTTCATCTTCACCACGGAACTGCTGCTGTACACCGCTGTCATCAGGACTCTGACCACCCAAATTTCGCTCCATGAAAATTTGAATTTCAGACGCCGAATTTGAGTAAAAATTATCCTCACAGGAGCCGCGCAACAGATCCGACTGCACATGCACCAAATGTTGCTCTGCTTCCCAATGTTGTATCATATTCGCCCCCGACGCGGAGGCACTAGTTGCTCCCAGTACTGTTGTAGGCCAGACGTAGTTTTGAAGAGTATTTTCAAAGGCCTTGTCCTGGCCTACGACGCCTTTGCCCAACATGCTGTCGTAGAGCGAGCGCTCGTTGAGCTGCCCGGTGGTGAGGTTTGGTTTTGAAGAAGTGGACTTTTGATTCTGTACTACTAGACCTTCCTGTTCGTCAGACAGATCTACTTCAGGAACAGCTTGAACTTGCTGGACGTCTGCCGCGGGCTCGTCGTGTCGTAGTCCCGCGCAAGTTCTAATACTACTTGGAGCAGCGTCTTTTTCATCTCGCGAAAGAACCTCTGCGGCCTCTTCACCAGCTGCTCTGAGCTTTTCTCCAATACCTGCAGGTCTCTCTTCAGCGACCTTCGCCTGCTCCTTCCCCGGAGATGCAGCTACGGCTGGCGGGCACAACGAGCTGCTAGTTGGTCCACGACCACGACCTACACGACTACTTCTTTCCTGTGCCATTCGCCTTTGCAGGCCTCGTAGAGTTATTTTCCCGTCTGCATCCAGCGGAGTTCGGTCGACGGTCTTCTGCTGGCCGCGGCTTGCTGTACCAACCGTCGCCGCCGAGGGCGTTGCCGGCCGTGCAGCTGCCCCTGGTGTTCGTTCACCATTTGTTGAAAACGGTCCCGTCGCAACTTGCGCAATTTTCGTCGCGTGCAGCGCGGTGCCGTACAGGGCGATCGTTGGACTGGTGGAGGGGCGGGCTTGGATTTCTCTTTTTTCCCGGATCCTTTCCGCGTGCTGCTTCTGCTCGCTTGTGAGAGCATTGTTGAAGTCTATGTCACGGCGATTTTTACCAAGTTCGTTCGGCGATTGACTCCGTTTATTGTGGGAAGACTTGTGGTCCCTGCGTCCGGTAACAGGTGATGACTGCGCTCTCGGTTCTTGTTCTGCACAATTGCTAGCAGCACCCCAACAAGAACGCGCTCGGCTGTCGAGTGTCGCTATCTGCGGCCGGTGCAGCTCATGTTGTAGTTCCGGTTCTTTGTCTTTCGCTGGTCGGGCGGAGCTGTAGTTCATGGCAGACGTGGGAAGGGGTGGTTGATCCGGGAGCACCCCGCAAAACCAGGACGGCGTTGTGGAAGACATGTTTTTGTTTGTCTTGTTCACCTGCTCACCTCGCCTCGGTGAATCAGCGTGGTCTCCAACACCTGCAGGACTAGTTGCAGGTCGAGTAGCGACGAGGATCTCTGCAGCCGGCCGCGTATTTGGGTCTTGCCCTTGTTCCGACCGATTGTTCGGGTCCGCATCTTCTACAGTGCTCTCGCCTTCAAGAAGATTTTTGACATGATCTCCATCTCGTCGAGCCGAAAAAGGCACGGCCCTGGGGGCGGCTCCGCGAATGACTCGACCTGGCGTTCGGCCGCGATAAGTATGCTGGTCTGCGTCTGTTACGCCTCCCGGAGCCGTGGAAGCACGCGGCGGACTCGGGTCTCTTGTTGCCAGGGCTGTTGTGCCGATAATAGCATTTGAAGATTCGTCGGCGGCTCTATTCGAAGAAGATGCAGGTCGCGGCTTCTGGTTCTGCTGCAATTCGAGTAGACGAAAGCGACTTCCTTCAGACGTGGCAAACATCTCAGCTGCGCCAGCAGTCGCCGGTCTTGCAGCGCCAGTAGTAATGGCTGCAGGATTTTTGATGTGCTCCTTGCTTCCAGTCTTGCTTCGGGAAGACGACGCTGTGATCTTCTCCTTACTCCCCGTCTTGCTCCCAAGCCCGTCACTAGCCCAATCTGCGGCACCCCCTCTCGGCCCTGCGGAACTGCTGCGTTTGGTCGGGGCGATGAGCTGTGACACTATCGCTGGGGGTGTGAACGCATCCTTCCGGCGAACCTCTTCAATTTGCCCATTCAATTCAGCAGCGGAAACCACGACGGACGCGAGCGGCTGGTGGAGTGGCAAGTCAGCGTGAAATGGATCACCACTCTTGCCCAACATCATGGTCGAAGTTCCACCAGTTGCAGTTGCTGGCGGGAGAACGCCACCACTCACACCAGGCGGTAGTTGTCGCAAATTATTGTTTCCACCTCTTCTAGCGCCTGCCTCCGTCTGCTTCTCCACAACCGGAGCAGCCTGTTTCGCGACATAGCGCTCGTAGTAGTTGTTTCCCTCAAGCATCGAGTCCTTGGAAAGTGTGCGCGGCAGGAGCGAATCTTGTTGCTCATCCGCAAGTAGGAGACCTTGCTCCGGGCTTGAAAGCTCTACTAGATTGTCGTCTCCTCCGCCGCCGAACAGAGACGATCGTTTGCCCATTTTCATCATAGCCCGACTGCTATTTCCATCTCGCAACGTCGATCCGCGCCTGGTGTTCGGCGACGCCGGCACCTGTCTGCCCCCGCCAAAACGTGCGGCCTTCGCCCTCTTCTGCTCACTTGCAGAAGAACTGCCGCCTTTTGTCAAAGCGCCCAAAACCGCTTCCACGTCAAAAGACCCAGGCCCGATTGCGCCACTAAGGCCAGATCCTCCGATGCTATTCCGCCTCCCTGCGCCGAGGGACTCGGACGCACCGCCATTGATGGAACTCCGGCGGGAGGCTGCGGACACGCTGCCCAGCGAACTTCTTCGCCGGCTGCGGGGAAATTTCCCGAGCTGCAAAGAACCCGCACCACCGGTGTTGCCAGCCTGGTTTGATGTTGCAGGAGTTCCAGAAGTGTTCGTTGGTTCAAAAGGTCCGCCTGCTGCGCAAGCACCAGTTGCTCCTTCTGTCCGGAAACGATCAAATCCCGGACCCACCACGAGCATTGGATCTGGTGCGTTGCTTCTACCTGTACTAGATTCAGCTGCAGCGGTGCCTGGTTTTAGAATGCTGGTCGGTGGTTGATGCCCAACTGCTTGCTGGCCAGGACCACCTCCTGCTCGGTGAAGTGCGCTTGGCATAACGTGTTGCATTTGCATGCCCTGCTGCATCATTGGGTTAGTAGTACTCCCACCACCGTACATCATTTGCATTTGCATCTGCTGCGGATGGGAAAAAGCAGAGGCCATTTGGGGGAGGTGCTGGGCGAACATGCTAGCGCCCGCAGCCATCATCATTTGCTGCTGTTGCCACATCATCATCTGTTGCTGCTGCTGTTGCCACATCATCATCTGCTGCTGCTGCTGGTGCAACGGGTTCATATTCTGGTGGTGGTGCGCTCCGACTGGTGGCGAAAAATGTTGGTGAAAATGCTGTTGAGCAGGTGCGGAACAAGGCTGCGTTCCACCCGCGGCACCAGCGTGTGAAGCAGGTTGATGAGACGGAGAACCCGTAGTACCGCCTGCGGTACTACCGGCGCTTCGTGCGATGTCATGATCATTTTGCCGACGAGCACCTCCTAAAGCCGACGCTGTCAGACCGTCTCGATTGGAGTGCCCTGCTGTCGTCGTGTTGCCTGCTCTCCCCGGATCGCGGTCAGGCGAGGGAGAAGATGCTTCGCTACTTGCGGCACCAAATTGCGGTAGCGTGAAAGCGCCGTCGCGTGTGGAGGCAATGATTGGGACCTGAGGAAGAGTCGTGGTTTACGTAGAACAAGTTAGCAAGTTATCATTGCATCTTAGTTATGGCTCATGCATTGTGATAAAATTCTCCTCGTTGTCCGGCAACCGCCACAGCGAAGAGGTACATAATTGAGACAAGATCCAAAACCAAATCGGTATCCGTATCGCCTCAAACACAACAATTTAAGTACTTACCGCTGCTTTCGGCGAGTAGTTCTTACTTTCTCCATTTCCAAACTTTGGCGATTCTGCTCCTGCACCAGGAACGGCCCCCGCCCAGCCCCGCTGGTGAGTAAGACTCGTCATTTTTGCATGGGCGTTGCCGGATCCACCTCCAGCACGACGCTATTGGTTCATTTAAACGGAAAGGCAACCTCGAAGCTGCGTTTGCTGCCGGATGCGGGGCACGCTCACTCTGCACTCCATGTCAATGTGTCTCCGTCTTCTCACTTCCTCCCTGTCGGAACAACAAGCAATGGGAACCCGCAGCCCCTACATTCACATTCGCTTTTTCCTCTCACACACATGCATGGAACAAAAGCGGCCGAAAAACCATGGCAGCCGACGTTAAAGCGGCCAAGAAAACCAATGTCGACCAAGACGAAGGCGCAGAACCAATGTCGGTCGGGGTCGCGCAGTTTGGTTGGAACCAGATCTGGCTGCCTGCACGCTCCGACGGGCGAAGTACTTTTAAAAAAAAGAAACGAGCGGCGGCCGTTCGGCCGAGTGAGACCGCGCGCACCGCAATGACCCGGCCAAGCAGCAACCCACGCAGCGGCACCACCCCCATATGGAAGTTGCAGAAGCCGCGCCCGCTAGCAGCTCGCGAGGCAAGTTTTCTCTTGCAATCTATCAACGCTCGCCCCACCCCGGCGCGGCAATGCATGGGGCAGGGGAAACCAACCCAGCTAGCCCGCCAGGGCAGACGAGGCCACGGGGCGAAGCAAGCAAACACATAGACCGATGGCCCGGCCCCAAGGCCGCTCGCGGACCGCGTGGGGCGCAGATGGTTGGAGCGCGGGCAAGTGGCTGGGCGCGCTGCCGGGGCGCCCGACTGCGCGCGCAACGCCGGAAAACACACACGCGCGCAACTGCAAGGCGTCGGCAGGCGCGCGCAACCGGAGGGACCGGAAAACGCAGGCGCGCGCAACCGGGCCGGGGGCTGGCGTCGGTCGCTGCGCCAGGGTGGTTGCCCACCCGGAGCACAGCCAAAGCCGCACCGCTCGGGGGCCTCCGGCAAGTATCAGAGGCGCCCTGTGCTCCCGCTTGCGCACCAGCAGCAAGCTCGTCGCTTTTGTTAAGCGGTGCGCACTAATGTCGCGCCCGCGTCGTTTCCCGATGGCGCTTCTGGCCTCCTTTCGAGAAACTTCGCCGGCCGCTTGCGCCACGCAGTTTTCCAGAGCGAAATAGGCACCATCTTCGTCCGGGCCAGAACGCGCCGGCGCTGATAAGCGGGGCCGCCTTGGCCACCGCCACGGGTGTGCATTCGGCATACTCCGCTGGACTCACATCAACAGGCGCAGCGCGTCCGGGTGCGTTTCTGGGCAGACGCCGGGAACTGCCCGGCGTATTTCAACGGGCTGGGCTTCTGGTGAAGAGTCTTTCCGCCATATTATGTCCAACACCGTCGGAAATCCGGTCGCCAATTTGATACCGGCTGACTTCACTAGAATCTCCGCCGCCTCCCGGGAAGATAGCGCTTTTTTTTTCTACGCCCTTGCTGTTTTTTTATTGCGCTCCTGACCTGGATTCTGGCCGCCCTTCAAACGGTAGAAAATCGCCTCCAACTCAGCGCGGGGGCCGTCCCGCCGCCAAATTAATGCGCGCTGCCGGCCCAAATGCGCGCGGCCTCTGCGGCACTGCTTCGGGCGGATGAGCACCATCGCCCCCGCCAGGGAGGCAACAAGACGGCCGGGCGGATGCCTCGGGAGAGGCTGAGCCCACCAATTCATGAAGCAACGAACGCCCCCGCGAGCGCCGGGCACTGGCTAACATTGCTGAACCTACCACGCCCACCCCCGTGGCTACGCTTGAGCCCGTTCCCATCGCTGCAGACGCGGGCAGGCCGATAAATGGCACCCACAACACCACGCGCCTCATAGTCATAACAGCCACCACGGAGGGCGCCGCCGTCATTGTTTTCGGTGCGCTGGCGTAATGCCGGCACCTTCTAAACGCGAAACGCGGGCCCTGTTTCCCCCCAACGCTGGCGGGGGGGCCGCTACCCCACCCGGTCCCACGGATGCCCGTGGCACGACAGGGCAGGGCTGCGAAAAGAGTGCGAGCGCTCCCTCAGTAGAACACTCCGCCCCGGGGGCGGGATGGAACTCGTTCGCCGCTGATCAGCCGGCGCCGCTATCGTTTCAACCGAGTAACGACCAACCCCAAAGCCAACCGGGCCGGGGAGGGGAGCGAGCAGCTACACCGCACGGGGGGCCGGAGCCTTTGCAGGACTGTGGGGCCGCCTGCTGATGTAGGCCGCGCTCTTTCAGCAATGAATAGGCGCAGACGCGATTTGATATGGCTCCACTCTTCCAACTCAATCTGGTTCCACTCCCAGTGCCAGTAGATTAGGATCACGGAACATCACCGGGTCCTTGTCCTTGAAGATGATGTGAAAATTTATCACCTTCACCACGTTCCATTGCCAAAACTACGACTTGTTATTAGACAAAAACGGCGAGCGCAAGGGCGTGTGATGCGCAAAACACTTCATATTCAACAAGCAGTTCCTGATCAGTTTCGGTTTCGGTTTCAGTCGATGTAATGGCATTTTATTCGTACGACGATCTTTTTGTTTTTCTGAAACGAAACCACCTACACGAGGAGGAGGAGGTTGAGAATGAGTAAGCGCGCAGTGCATAAACTTCAACTTGTTCATTTTTATATCACCATCTTCAGCAGCACTCGCAATTCACAACTGCGCCCGCACTCCCCGCACGATGAGAGGCCGTTCCGAGACTTGCAGCCACTTCTCGAAGGAGGCCACCGCGATGACGCGCAGCAATTTAATCAAGACCAGCCAGATCGTGATGAGCAGCCAGAAGAAATCGCCGTTCCACAAACCAAAAACCTGTCCGAACTGCACGGCCCCGTACAACAAGCAAGTGGTGCTGCCCCACCCGACGCAGAATCGCAGTGGGCAGAGCAACCGCGCGTGCGCCTCCGCGCCCAAGGAGAAGAACGAATCGCTGCGCACCTTGCACCGCAGTGCCGCCAGCGCGGCCGCGTCGGCGAGGAGAAAGAGCATCAGTAGGAGCCGGATCAAGGTCCACGAACCACCGCCGTAGCTGTTCGTCGTGAGGATATCGACTTGGTTCTTGCCCGCAGAAGAAGTAGAAGTGGTTTTTGAGGACGACAAAGAAAAAAAATTATCGGTCATCTGTAGTGCTCGGGGAACAAAGTAGCTGTAGCTGTAGGAGAGGACGCCTTGTTGTCCAGAAAAATCGTCGTCCGTGGTATCACCTGTCACGGAAAGAGTATTCGTGTTGTACGAACCGTCGTTTCCAAACAAACCGAAAGAACCCTTTGCTTTCAATTTTTCGTCTTCGCCCGTCGTCGTCCTGCTCGCGATGTCCAAGTGCGACGTCTCGTGCTCCCCAGCCCCGGAACCTGTTGATGTCCATGACCAGAAGGACGTCGAGGTGAAAGGGGTCGCCGGTGGCAAAAAAATGCCATGTGGTGATCCTCCAGGGGCTCCGACCGTGTTCGCCAAAATTTCTGATCCTGGTTGAAAAGTAGTCGTGATGAGATTCGGTTCAAGAAGGGCTTTGTTCGGTACTAAAGTATTGGATGCAGCGTTGCTGGCTGTCGTCGCTGCAAGCGCAGCTCCTCCTGAATGATCTGACTGGTCGAAAACCAGGCCGCCGTGGATTTTCTCTGCAGATGAATGTTCTTGTCCTGCGGCTGCTAAAACGTTCGCAGCTCCACCGCTTCCCGGTCCGTCCGAAGTGACTGCGCCGATCAGTAGCGCTGGCAGCTGCAGCATCATGAGCATCACGTCGATTCCAACTCCGACAGCAAACAGACGCAGGTAATCCTCCCGCGTCTTCGTCTCCGTTCGTGTCAGAAACGACACGTAGTACGAAATTGCGGCGCCCATGATAACTGTCGTTTGGATTTCCCTTTTTTTTTGGAAAGAGGTTTTCGTCCTTTTTGTGAACTCAGAACTTGTTAAACCTTCCTCTTTGTCGCATCGGGGCTGATAGCTGCACTCTTTCTCTTTGATGCATCCGAAGCTGCAATCAAGCCTAGGCGCCAGCCACGAAGGAACGTTGATCCGTCCAGATCTTGCGTTGGCGTTGGCCTAGCTTCTACGTGGACGAGATACGACTCAACAGAACGCCGGATCGGTTCCTGCCTTCCGATGACTACGGGCCGAACGGTCGTTCGTTCGGATCTTCTTTTTGAGACGATTTTCATTTTGCTGTTTTGACGTACCGATGGCGAACACAGATACGTAGAAGGTCGTGCGACGTTCCTTCATAATCTTCTCTGCAACATACAGCACTCGCCCCTTCTCGATCCTGCAGCCTGCATTTGCCTCTATCTCAAAGCGACAGAGCAGATGAGTGCCACTTACCTTTTTTATTCCAAATCGTGTTTAAGTTTATTATACAGGAGACGTCGAAGATATTCAGTTGTTACGCTTCATACGTCATCGGTGCAATTTTTCAGCGTTCTTCTTCACCTTCCAAAATATTAGCCATGGTGTACACATGAAAAGATCGTCCAGCAAAAACAAAAAACTCAAGGCCAGGAATCTACCAGAAAAACTGTATCGGCACTATCATCTTCAAGGAGCTTAGTGTACAACTGAAATAACTCACTCTCAAGATACGAGCGCACAAGCGCAGCTGTTTGGTGATAAGACAGAAAATTCAAATGTGTGCATAATTGTAAATTGAAATTCAAATTGTTTCAAACGGAAAGTCTATACTATATCAAGCGAAGGCTCCTCAAGTTCGACCACAGTAGACTTGATGGAGTAGTACTAGAAGAACCAATTACCGCGGGACTTGCTCCACCGTCCTCTCTCATGGTAGGTATCTATTGTACATCCAACGTGCAGAAGCACAGCTGACCGAGGTGAATCTACTATGGTCTTCTTCCACGATCGCAGAACTGTATCGCGGAAGTATCGTTCACGTTGTTCATTTCTTCGCACCTCCTCCCGCACCATGGTTGTTCTCATCCCCGGTCGCACTGGACGCGGAAATCCAGGTCGTGGCGAGCGTTCCCCCCGCCCGGGTATCGAGCGTTGTCGTGGAGTGCGTGGTTTATCCACAGTAAATTTCCCGTACACGTTGTACGAATGCGGTCTCTGCTTGACAAAACTTGGCTCCGATCCTAGTCTAGCATGACAAGTGTTAGTACACTCCAAATTGGTGAAATTTGTGACGCATCTTGTACATGGACGGGAAATTTGTACTGCATATGGTTTTCGTGCCGTCGACAAGAAACGCATCGTCGATCACGCTGTCCAACTCATCCTCAATCAGCCGCCGGGGTTGACGCAAAGAGTCCCCACTGGTTGTTGTATTCATCGCGGGTTGTTGCAGTGTATGATCCGGGTTGTCGTGACCACGACCTCCAGCATCCGCATCGACAGCAGCGTTCGCGTTCGCCGGCTTATGCTCATTGTCATTTCCACCTGCTACTGGCGATTGCTGTTTGTGTGTCTCCTGGCTGTTGTCCTCACCTCCTGGCGTTTCTTGTATTTGTTCGCCCGCCGGCAGTGGCAAGACTTCGACGTCGCCTTCGGCTTTATCTACCGACAGCCCACCAGAATGAACAGCAGCAGCGTCTCCACCACCTGCGGTTGTTGCTGTAGTTCGTCCACCAGCCCCCATCTCCTCTTCCCGCCCAGGTCCTCCGGCCTCCTGTAATTGCTGGTGAAAGGTCCCTGCGGTGGAGGAAAAATGCGCCGAGGACGCCGCCCCACCGGTGGTCCGCGCGGCGTTGTTCGGATCGCCGATGGTCGTCGCGGTCTCCGACAACCAGTCCCGCTTTCCCTCGATTTCCTTGCGAATTTTACTGATCTCGTCGCGGCTGTCGATCATGTCATCAAGGGAGAGGCGCGCGACGTTGTCCAGGAAAAGTTCTTCTTGCTTCTCGGTTGAGTTTTCGTCGGCTTTCTGGTATAGCGTAATCGACCCGTAACGCCCTGCCCCCCGGAAAGGAGACACACCACCGTACTGGGGGACGTACCTTTTGGTTTTTGTTTTTACAATTACATTCATGCACCTATCATCTATCACAGTCAGAACCAGAAGCATATCACAAAACATCGCGTTTGCTACAGCTACTATCCTGTTGTATATCGAGAACCAACATCTTCTACACTTTCGTGAAGAGTCGTGAGCTCCTGTGACCACGTGCGTATAAAACCGTTTTTTCATACCTTTTCTGCAGCACTTGTTCGTAGGTATTCGCCGCGTCAATGACATCCAACGCGATGCTGTCGCCCGCCAGAGCCGATTTCTTGGGCGACTGCGACTTGTTCTTCCGCCTCCGCAGCCTCAAGGGCGACAAGCTATTCGGACTACCGTTCTGCCAAATCGGCTGCATTGTGGCACCGAAGGACTTATTGTTGTTATTACCGGTTGTCGGGTGTTCATTCCCCTGATTTGCTGGAACGCTGATGTTCAAAAACAGCTGCTCCTTCGCGTAGGCCAAAGGCTGCCTGACAGCCCCGCTGACGCCCTTCTTCCCGTGACTATTCACATCGATCAGGTAAGAACTTTGTTGCTGAAACAGTTCGTCTTGCGTTCGCGCACCGGACTCGGGGGAGAACATCATCGGGTGATTCAGCGTCGTCGCCGTCGCGGCAGACAACGTCGGCGTTTGGGAGCGCATCGTGCTGTCTTTGTTCGTGGAATTAATATTGCCCGACATCTTGTTGATGTTATCCTGCTTCCCCGGTGACGTTTTGTTCAAATTCAGCTTCAGCATCTTGTTCGCCTGCAGCGTGCTCATCGTTCCGTCCCTGTTCTTCGCAGTGGATTCTAGGTATTTTGAAAAGTCTGAGTTATTTCCGAATGTTGAAGTTTGATTTTTCGTACTCGACATCGTTCCTCGTCGGTACTTCCCAATGTCGATCTGCGAAACCGCAAGTGCGCCAACCGGAGTGCCGACGGAGATGAAACAAGCCGGATTATTTTTGGATGTTGTATCTCCACCGCGGAATTGCGCCAAGTGGTCCGCCGGGGTGACAAGGGTTGAATCGGCGATGAGTTCCCGGGTCAACCGCAGTTCATCGGAGGTCATCTTCGTGCTACTTTCTATTCCAGTCGCGTTTTTTTCGGATTGGTCCAATAGTTGTTGAATTTCCTCCGCAGACATGCGCGCGATGACCTCGCTGGCATCGTTATTCCTGTTCTTCGCCAGCACTCCACGACCCGCTGCAGTACTATCGTTTATCGAAAAATCGCTAGTAGTGCTCATATTAGCGGGCAGTTTGCACGAAGACCCAGACAAAGAACTCGACTGCTGTTCTGGATGTTGGTCATTCGTGGGCTGGGACTGCTTATTTATTTCCGGTTGCGGAGGACGCCGCGGGAGGGGGAGAGGAGCACGTTTTCCAAACACCATTCTGCTCTGCTTCGTTTCTTGCTCGCCTTGATCTGGCTTGGTCGTGACCACACCGCCTTTCGCTCCCGACGAGCTGTTTTCATTCTGCTTGTTATTGTTGTGTTTTTTTCCTTTACTTGTCGCAGCCTCGTCACCGTCTTCCCCATCCTGCTGATCATGATCCAGCATGCTGACAATTCCGGCGAGCGCACTGGCAGTGGCGGCCGCAAGACCGTCGGATTTATATCGATCAGTTGCTTCACCTTGTCGTGGCTCGGCTCCTGTAGTTGTGCTACCGTCCTTTTCCTTGTTCGCAGGCGCCATCTTGTTGCTCTTCCCGTCCGCACCGCGCCGTGGCGAAGAACCTCCACCACTGGCAGCTCCCACGCCACCCCGCAAATCCACCAAAGACTGACTCATCGCGTCCGGGCCGCTGACCTTCGCACTTATCACGCCACTCACCGTATTCCCCGCAACGCCGCCACCCTCTATCAACGCTCGCTGGTTGGGGAACAGCCGGACGGGAGACACTTTTAACTCCGGGTCAACTTGTATCCTATGTAAAAACGTCCCCACCCGATAGTTGTCTTTGTCATGCAAATCTGCATGCTTAAAATATTTCTCATGCAAAGCCCCATGCGGGGCATTCTATAGTCGCGCTTCGAAATTTGTCATGCTCCAATACGCACGGCGTGCTAGGTCTGTGATGCTGCCGAACTAGCTAAAGCAGGATCTCACTCCGAGGCCATCAAACTTGTAGTGTGCGCAACAGCCAAAGCTTGTTGACTTGTCTAGCAGATTTCCCATCTTGACTATGGGATAGGGAAGTTTTTACACAGGATAACTTGAATGTTGTCGTCATCGCTGATGTTGTCGAAGTCGCTTTCTTGTTATGCTGTGCAAAAGTATCGTACTCGTACTAATTGCAGACATGCATGACAAATCGCCTGTCTTAGCTAAAACAGCATTACAAATTTCATCTGTCATGCTAAGGAAATTTGTAATGCAATTTATACTAGTACGATACTTTTGCACAGGATACTTGTCTTTTACTGGAAACTGCTTTGTTGCTTCTCCCAGCACGGTGATCATTCCTCAGGCTGTTTATTCCTCCAGCTGCAAGTAGATGGTGATCGCCGCCGCCATAACTCGGAGAAAATTCGTGTATCGTCGCGATTGCTTTGACTGGTGGTGGCGCTGCCGGGATCAAATACTGAAACTGCAAACGAAACTCTCCGCGTTGGCCCAGCATTTTGTGCGGCGACCCGGAGATCGGGATTTTGTCGTGCTTACCGTAACTGGAAGTACAGGCGGCCGCTGCGCCCAGATTGCAGGTGGTCGCTGTCGCATTGGGAGAATTACAGTTCATAAAGCCCCCGCCGTTTGTCGTTCCGTTTTTTAACGCGTCAACCTGCTCTCGCAAATTCCGGCCAACATTCGCCACCTGGTTCAAGACCGGCACTTTCGGGTTGATGTGTTTCTTACTCGGAGGACCCCCACCGCTGCGGGTGTTTTTGCTCTGCGCATGGCTTCCACTCTGGTGTGATGATGGCGACAACAACTGCCCAAGTAAAGCCACGCGGTAGCCCGCCGCTTCAGAAGAGGTGTCGGTTTGGAGGAGGTTTCTTGTGAAATGGCGCCCGTGTAGCGGCAATTGCTGATTATGTCCTGGCTTGTTGATGTTCGCAGCTCCTGCGCCGCCAGACGTCGAAGATGAACTGCCGCCAGCGCCGACAAGCACTCCGTGTCCCTGCAAGTAGCCCTTCTGCTCAAGAATAATCTCACCCTCCACACTGTCGTTGACATCTTCTTCCTGTGCGGTCGGACCTCCCGCAAATGTGGAAGCCGCCGAAGCAGGACCTCCCTGTTTATTTTGGTGCAGCAGTTTTGCGTCCTCGACACCAGCGTCCACATGATCCTCGATTCGTTTCCCACGGTTCAGGGTCGAGACCCGCGGCACGGAGAAGAAATATTTAGGCGGGCCCTCGGGGAGGCGGTCGCTGATCCCCAAGTGGGACAGAGTGCTGACTACGGATTCCGGTTTATTTCTGTTGCCCCCGCCGCTTTCGGCGTCCGAGAAACATGCCGCGGGGTCGCCGACCGGGCCGTAGCCGACAACTCGGTCGAGGTAGAAAGACGACATCTGTTCCGATACTTTTCTACTGAAGAGAAAGAACTGAACCGTACTACAACTACAACCTCACTCTATATCTTTCTCCACCTTAGACCATCGGGAGGACGCAACACAATGTGATGTGTCCCCGTGCTTCTGGCCACAAAGATACCAATCGCATCTGAGATGATTTCGAGAGAGGAGTCCAAAGTTTGAGTTGTGAGATCGCAATTGCCAAAATGATCGGAACGCATACACGAATACGACTTCTTGCGATGGAGGAATTTGCTCTTCTTTCTCTACTTCTCGACGACAACACGATTCGAAACGAGACGGCGACAAACCATCACGAAGACATAGAATCTCATTCTCAAACACGACATACACGAAAGAAATAATGGAGGCATTGATTGTAGTTGTAGATCAGAGAGCGAAAATCGGTCTGCTCTAGCATCTACTCTTACTGGTGACCAGCGAAAACAATGAATGAAGGTTCTCGATGATGATTTTTCATACCATACTTTATTCTGTCGACTCAAGGATAGACCAGCAAGCCATAAAGCAAGGCGTCACCGGGACAAGAAATGAGTCTGTTATTGTGGCGCTCGTGTCTAGCGAAATCTCCGATGAGTTATTTTACAGAGAAATCGTTGATTGTGAACGCATAGTAATAGGATCGTAGCGGTCTGAGGATCTTTCTGCTCTTTGATTTTATCTTTTACTTTTAGAAGATGATGCGCCATGGACTCAACGCCATCGTCATCCTTAAGCAAAGCTGCTTCACCAAAAAAAACAAGCGAACCGTCTGGAGCAACGGACCCAGTAAAATTCCACGGAACACTGCAACGATGCGGTCGCTAAAAAACACATGGCTACTATACCCGTTCTTCAGGAGCAGGGCAGCTCTTTGGATTACCACGTGGATGATGGGAGTGCTCGCGCACGACGTTTCATCGCCTTTAATATCCAGCAAAAGTCACAGGTCTTCCCTCGCCCCCGGTACCCAACTCCTTGGGTACGCATCTGCGTCGGGGTAGTGCTCTTTTAATTTCCCAAACGGATCCGCCTCGACCCCGTTCGGCCGGAGCAGGGTCGCACGGAAATCTCCCAGCAGTGCAAACCGGAGCTTCTTCTTCAGATTCGGATCACTCGGCTTCGGATTCACTGCGAGAAGATCGAAGAGCAGTTTTTCCGGGTAAAAATCCACATCCATGCGACTCCAGACACCGTTCCGGCTCTTTGCTACCTCCTTACCCAAAGCGACCAGATCCGGGGCGGAGTGCCCATCGTAGAGGGCAGTTGAGTTTTTATCGTTTAGCGTTTTGATATTTGACGGCGCGGGAGTGGTCGTGCTGGTGGTCATTGGCGCGGCAGCTTCTTCCTCCTCGCTGCTCTCTTCGCTATCCCCGGGGACGTGCAACGGTGTGGTCGACATCACTAGCTCCGCAAACTATCACAATGCACAGCTCCCCCTCCACCCCTCATTTGTCATGCAAAATACCAAATCCGCCTTTCTCCCTTTGGCACTGCTTGCATGACCTGTTCCGGAAGCGGCCGAAACAGCACTAGAGTCGGTCCCGAATTTGATGTCATGCAAGAGCTGTATTTATGCCAGTACTTGTGTTGCTGCTTACACCCTTCAAATGAGTTGGACGGGGACGAGTTGTGCACTTTCATACAAACCGCTTCGCCACGTATTTCCGAAAACTCGTGTAGTGCCGGATGACCTGCAACGAGTTCGCAACCGCGAACTGGTCAAACGCCAGCCCGGGGTCGTTTAACGCGTCAAACGCGTGCGGTTTCGGGGACGGGTCGCTCCACCACGGCAGGTAGATCGTGTCCGGGGGGTGCCGCTTCCGACCAATCGGGTCTGGCTCGTCCTGGTCCCTCCCCTCGGGGTCGTCGGTCAGCGACATGTGAAAGGGGACGTACAAGTCGAGCTCCCGTTTGAAACTGATGTCCGGCCGCGTGCGGATGAACAGGTCGTACCTTACCTCGTTTTCCGTCCCCTTCCGGAGTTTCAATCCCTTCTCCAGCTGCTCGTGCGCGAGTTCGATGCTCATGGCCATCGCGAGGACGCGGAACGGCACCATGCCGCGGGCGGTGGGTTCCTTGATGAGCTGTTCAAAATTCTGCTCGATGTGCTGGTGGTAGAGATCTTTATCGGACAAAATTTCGGCCTTCGTCCGGGTCATCATCTCCTGCACCGTTTCATTGTTCGTGGAAATCAAGACCTGTCGCCACCGGACATTTCGGAAGGTGGCACTCGTTGTTTTCGCAGCTCCAGTCTTCGGTTTTTTTCCATCAGCTGTGTCCTCCTCGTCGCTCTCGGAATTCTCCGCTTGGTCTTTGTCAGTCTCTGTATTTGCGATAGCGTCTTCGAAGTCCTTTTTTGTTTCGTTGGAAAAAAACTCGAGTGTCCCCTTCGCGACTGCCTTCTTGTACGCTTTCTCCGTCGGAAAAAGCGCCTTTGCAGCAGCGATATCGTGCTCGGGGTCCCAATTGAAGTGCGCAAAATAGTCTAAAGTGCACTCATCGTTCTTCTTCTCCACAAACTCGAGAAACGTCGGAAACGCATCCAAAAACGCCCGCATGGCGCCCGAGATGCAGACCGCCACGCGGCACTCTTGCCTCATTTTTGTGTCTTCTTTCTTCTTGTTGGCTTCGCTCTCTTCAGTAGAAGCGATAGAGGGCATACTGCGTGTAACTGCGCACCATAAATGTTGTAAACTGGTATCTTCGCTATCGGTATCGGTGCTGATTGATTTTCCATAATTGTCGTAGGCTCATACTAGAAGGTATGCTGCACACGACGTCAGAAATGCATACGCAGGTGGAATTTTCATATTTAATACTGCTAGCTGCACAGGAGTGAGCAGCTTCTATTTCGCAACTGCAGATGAGAAGAACACGCAGCACTTTAGGCTACCACAGCCCAGCAGCACGGGAAAGTGGCTGTCCGGTGGAGAAGCGTAGCACTAAGACGAAGTAGACCGCGTAGTCGACCACGGCATTATCTGTGTTTCTTATACTGCACCTCATTCCACCACGACCGCAGTTCATCAAGTTCTCACACTTCCAAGCGAAATTTAAGACTTTTTTCACTATCGGGGTTCAGTTTCTGTACGCCGTTGAGCGAGTCAAATTTGTCGCACATGGTCATGTTCTTTCGTATTAATTCCGCCTTTTCCTGCAACGATTTCCCGCTGTCGAAGGCCCACTCCGCTACGTACTCCGGGACAAACGGATACCAGAGCTTCGCGTGCGCCCAGCAGAGGAATGTGGGCGCCGGCAGCTTCGTGGCGTAGTGGTGGTTGACGTAGGGCAGCAGGTCGTTGTGCACGAAGATGGCATCCGTGCCGCCCACGTTGAACAGGGAATGCGTGCCAAAAAGCAGGTCGGCCACAATTTGTAACGACATCCCGACGTAAAAGGGGTGGCCGGCGCCCGGGAGCGACGAGAGAAAAGCGCTATCACTGCCGTCGGAAGAAGTAGGTGATGCAGTTGAAGATGTTCTTTCACCACCTGTATTTTTGTCAATATCTGCCGCGTTTATTTTCTCCTGCGACGGTTTCATCGTTTTCCCTCCCAAATATGAACTCGGCACTCCGCCCGCGTCCACCGCCCGTCTCACCCGCACGTCGCGATCCTGCCCGGAATCATGCATTTTCGCGAGAGCCAGTCGCGTTTTCCGGGTCTCGGCCGTGTCCGTTTCCTCCTGCTTTTGGACAACTTCCGGGTCGAAGACGCTGGTATAGCGGAAGGGCGGCGGGAACTGGGCGGCAATCTCCACGTGGTAAACCAGCACCTTCTATCAAATGCAAATATGTCTGGGTCTGGAAACTTGTGATGCTGAATTGCGCATGATTGAAGCGCTTCCAATGGCAACCAAGCATGACAAGTTTTTGAGACGCCTGCTGATGCCTAGCACGCAATACAAATTGCGTTTTTGCATGACAAAGAAAGCTTCTCTTTTGCTGCTCATGCAACACAGATTTTCTAGGAATGCATGACACGCATTACCAGTTCCACTTTTCCAGACCCAGACATATTTGCACTGGATACCTTCCGGCCCGACTCCATGGATCGCCTGTGGATCGCCTGCAAAACCTCGAAATCCCAACTGTCAATGTCAATGAAAACGAACTCGATGGGCGGCTTTTCTGCTCTTTCCTGCTCTTCCGCCTCTCTCACGTGTTCCTCGTCCTGTTGCAGCAGTGGGAGGAGGTTCGCGACTTTCCGCTTCAACGTAGTCTCCGCGTGAAGAAGATGTTCTTGCTGACCGGTTCTACCTGTTTGAGAAGTAGCGAAGGATCTACTTGCAGTGTGGTGGAACGGAAAAGGGATGTGAACGGTTCGTGAAGTTGTTGTACTAGTCGGCTCGCCGGGCGGAGCGGAGCTTTCTACTTCTTTTCCAGCATCGTCGATATCCCGAAACAACCCAGTTTCATCCAGCAAATGGTGGACGTTTTGCGGCGTGACCCCGATCCCGGACTTCAGCGTCAGGCCTGGCAATTTTCTCGCGCGGCAGTCATCGGCACGGGATTCCAGGTACTCCCACCCAAAACCGCGGGTCAGGGCGGGTTCGGTAACGGCTTGGACCTGCTTCCGAATTTGTTGTAGGTTGCCGACCGCAAAGGGCAGGACGCGCTCCTCGTAGATAGCGCGGAGGATTAGTTCCCCGGAGGGACGTTGGTTGTTGCCGATGGCTGCACCATGGCCGGCGGACGAGGTTGAGGCCGCTTTACGAGGACCGTCCTCTAGAAAAGCGTCGAGCTCGTGGAGTTTTATGGAAATGGTACTGGTGCCCGTTCTTGAGGTCGACGCCACAGTTGTCCTCGTACTGGCTGGCTTTACCATGTTGCCAGCTCCTGCACTGGTGATTGTACCATTGTTCTTGGTCTTCGCGGCTGCAAGTCCATTCCTTTTTTCCCGCTGAAAAGCAAATGCATGCTCTGCGCCGTTTTTCTCCCGCCTTCCAGGCGGCAAAAGCAGGTCCAACCACTGCGCTACGTCCCGCGTAAACGTCGAGAACCAGCGTTGCCGGCCGATCTTCTTATCGTAGAAGGAGCTCACCGCGCCGGCAAACTTCGCGCATTCAAGGAACATGGTGAGCAACGTCTCGACGTGTTTCTTTTTCTCTCGTCCCAGCTTTGCCACTTCACTTTTACTACTTCTCCCACTCCCGGTCGCGGCAATTATTTCAACATCTCTTTGCTTTTCTTCTATCACCCTGACCCCTTCCTCGACCGCCACCATATCATTGAAAATTTCCGCACCTTTCCGCCTTGTTTGATCAGATTTCCTATCGTCAGTTTCCTGCGACAAAACGTCGTGCATTTTCGTCACGTCAATCTGAATCAAAGCGAGTACCAGTTCGACAAACTTCCTCTCCTCCTCGATCAAGCCCCGCACGCCGTACAACGGGTTCACCAGACGAAACCCGGGCTCAAACACCGGGTCGCAATCCCCCGCCCCAAAGTTGAGGAAAATCCCGCTGCGCAGGTGCTGCGGCATCATATGACAGTGCACAACTCCCCCTCCACCCCCTCATTTGAAGGGCATGAACAGCAACACAAGTCCTGGCACCAATGCAGCGTTTGCATGACAATAAATTTGCGACCGATAATTCCAGTGTTGTTGCGGCTTCTGGAATTTGTCATGCTAGCAGTACCAGAGGGAAATAAAGGGTGGATTTGCTGTTTTGCATGACAAATGAGGGGGAGGGGGACTTGTGCACTTTCATACATCACGGCCCGGACCCGGAAAAGAGACCGAGGGTAGAGTTCGGTGATGTCGGTCGCCATAAAGTCCGCTAAGGCGAACCTTTGCGGAATTTCGTCCTGGAGAATTGATGTAACTTCCGGGGTGGAGAACCTGCCCGCGGCGAGGTCGGCGTCCCGCTCGTCTTCCGCGGAGAAAATTTTGAAGAGTTTGTGGTTCTCGTTGAGTCGCGTGGAAGAAGTGGCTCCTTGTAGTCTTGCTTCGTCCACCTCCACCAGCACCAACGGCTTCCCGTCTTCGTCCTTTTCCCACTCGATCTGCCGTAAGAACTCCGCCAAAATCCCCTGCTGCAATTTCCCCTGGACGAACTTCCGCAACCGCTTGACTCTGGAACTCGGCTCCACCTGGTGCTCGTGCTTCCGGCCCGCGCAAACGTCTACCGTTGGCTTGTCCATGGCGTGGCCAGTCAGCGTCGTGGCATCCCGCCACGGGGAGATCACCGCGAAGTCGGTGGAGAAGTCGGAAGAGGAGGGACGAGCAGGTTGTGAGGCATCTTCATCACCTCCCTCGTTCAACAACCACCTTTTTCGCCTTTTTTCGTCGTATGTCTCCTCGTCAAAAAAATTTATCGGAACGCCCGAGACCGCGCCGTTCTCCCACTTCTCGACCGTTTTCTTCAGGTTCTTCGCCGCGGCGATTTTCTTCTTCTCGCGGTTGAGGAGAAAAGCCTCGAGCATGGACTTCCGCGCCTGCTGCTCGTCAAGCTGAACTCCGGTCGTGGAGAAATTTTTATGGCGAAGTTTATTTTGTTGAACAAGCGCACCTGTGGCCGTAGCAGAACCAGAATTTTTTTGACTGTTCCTGTTCCTTTTCCTCCACCTGTGCAGGTCTTTGTTATACAAGGGCTGGCTCTCCAGATAATCGACCCAGCCTCTTGTTGCTGGGAAGTAGGATGTTGAAGAAGCGGGTTGAGCAACCGCTTTTGCTTTCAACGTTCCGGAACTTGATGAACTTCCAGAAGAAGAAGAAGACGCTGGTGTAGTTGACATTATCGCCAAACCTGCCCCCGACGTCTGAGCACTCTGGTTCCACGTCTGTGCGTCATCGTAGAGGCGTTCCAGGAAGAATCCGTACCCTCTTCTGCGCTTCGCTGCGTCCACCATTTCATTGCGCCAAATGGTGCTGGCATACACCGCTTGCCACCAGGTGCCGTTCTTTGGAACCGGGAGCAAGTCGTAGGATTCGCCAGTTTTGGTATCTTTGTCCGTCAGGGGTTTATTATTTGTCGTTGTACTCCCTTTTGCTTTCTTTTTCGCCGCTATCATTTTCTGCTGTTTCTCGTACTCCTCGTCGTCGTCCTCCCAGCTTCCCAGGTAGTCCAGCGGCCTCGCGTGCACGGCAAAGGAAAGCATCGCTTTCGAGCAGAATCTTTCCGGCGTGAAAGATCTCACCGTGAAATACGTAGGTGTTCTCACCCGTGCGCCGATCAGTTGCGGGTCGGGGGGCTCTGCATCTGCTTCGTCGTCCGTGCCTGTGTTGGTTCTCCTCGCAGTATTGCCGATATCAAATGCAAATATGTCTGGGTCTGGAAGAGTCATGCTGCTTTTGCATGACACAGAAGGTCTGGCATGGCAGCTTGAGCATGACAGGTTTCGAGAGGCTTCGCTTCCGCAATGCCGAATCCGCATGGCAAATGCTCCACTTTAGTGACAGAAAGTGGGCAGCTTTTGCTGCCTAGGCATGAGAGATTTTTACGTGTCGTGAAATGCGCATCACAAGTTTTCATTCTTCCAGACCCAGACATATTTGCATTTCATACCCGAAAAGCTCCGGCAATTCCCTCTCCACCTCCTGCAAACTCGCGTAGTTCGCAAACAACCCCCTGCACTGCGTCGGCTTGTTCAACGAGCCCACGTAGCAGGTTTTTGTCCCGTAATGAAACAGATACGCCTCACACGCCGTGTCCTTGCTGCACTCATTCGCGCACCACGTGTCGGTCGGATACGGATTGTTCTCGGCATTTGATGTTGGTAGTTCTTGCAGTCCTTTGCAGACAAAACCCTCCAGCCGCATTTTCCAGTCGGCAGCCCCCACTTCCAGGGAGCGACGGGCGGGCCTGGTCGTGGTTTTCTCGATGTTGTCTCGTTGTGGAGAGGCATGGACGACGATGAGGGGCGATGAGGGGTTGAGATCGACGCAGCAAACGAAAATAAATGTAAAAACAACAGCATCCAACGCTGTAAGAGCAAGCGGAAGAACGAAGGACATGAACATAGTTATAGGTCTTTGAAGACAGTACAAGGAAACAACAACGCAAAAAAAATCCTCAACTTATGTATGCGAAACTTGTCCAGCGTGATGCTCTAAATCATACAAAGGTAGAGGCTGAGAGGTTCGGCACTCCTACTTTCATACATCGATGTGGACCATCCTCGAAATGACAAAGGCGAAAGACGAGCTCGAAAAGGCGAAAAGCATACGAATATATTGCCATGCAGGAACTAATAGTGATCAAACACAAAACACGAACAGAGTGAAGAAGTTCTTTCACTTTGACCTTGGCTACAACCGAACCGAATGCAACCTCATGATCGTCCAAAAAAACCGTGATGAATCTGCTCCTTTTTACCTCCGCTGTTGGCAGATGGTTAATACACGTACCAGTCACTTTCGTATCGACTCCGATGATGCGTTCGGGCTCGGGCTCGGCGAGCAGTCTGGCGGGCACGATTTTTGTTTTTCAGCTTCAGGTTGTCATACAATAAAGCGAAATAAAGATAAGCAAAAGTCTGTCACAACTGCGCTGAAAGTTGTACAGCGAGTGTTCAAGAAGCTCGACAAAAACCGGAAAATGGTTGTTTTTTTTTATTTGTCATGGGTCCTCTAAGGCTACCTGTAGTACGTAGGTAGTAGCCGTTGGACCGCACGACCTTGATATTTATACGTCACTGTGGCGTAATTTGTGTTTTTATATACTTGTGATTGTGCTGAGTCTTGCTAGTTATAGCTTGCAGAAAGCTCAAGCTGGGAACCGGATGAAGTTCTTAGAGAACTCCTGAGTAGAGAAAATCTCGTTTACGTAAACGTAGGTCGAAGACAAAGTAAGTCGTCGTAGTGTCGATATTTGATACAAGAAAGTTGGTTCTGATGAAAACTATAAATTGAAAACGATTTTAATGGAAGTGAGCTAAGCCGTACAAGAACGTGTCAACAACGACGATTCTGTTGATTCCACCATTGGTAAAGTCTCCGTTGATAGCGATTTAGAGATGAAAGTTGATGAAGTACAATGTGTCACAAGTACTAGGCTCGCAAAGTGAATACATCAATAGGACACGATTCAATAGTAGATTGATGACAAACAGCGACTTTGTCCATACAGAGCCAGTCAGTGCTGGCGCCGACGACTGTGAGCAGTCATAATTGCCTTCTATCCATGTCTTGTTCCTCTCGCCGCATGAGGCGTACTAGGCCCAACGAAAGCAAAGTTTCAGTTTGCCTTTAAACAATCAGCCGTCGCTTCTTCGGCGCCGGGGATGTGATGCCCGCCCGAAAGGAGAAAGACGACGACGATTCCTCCTCTGCCTCGCAGAACTCGTCCTCTTCCCGCCCACTGAAAAACGAGCTGCTCTTACTCGTCTTCTTCTGCTGCTTTATTTTCTGCCTCTCGGCCGCGTTCAGGATCGTGCAACTGGTGCAGAAGGTGGCGAATTGGTTCACCCGCACCCAGCAGTTCGGGACCGCGCCCCAGCAGTAGTGCTTTTCGGCACAGTACTATGCAAGAAAAAAAAACAAGTGTAACTTTGTCTTGCAGATGTTGCAAAACACTGACACAACTTGTCATGCTGGATATGCATCACAGGCTATTTTCAGACGTGTTTTCGCATACTACCTACGCATGACAGGTTTTCTCTGTCATGCAAAACAAATCTGTGATGCTGTTTCTGCAAAGAAGTTACACTTACACTCACATTTTCTTTCTTCGATAAGTACCCGCAGTCCCCACACGGGTCCACCGCGAGGAAGTAGCACCCCGGCTGTCGGCACTTCGGCTTTTGGTTTTTGCTAGACATGGAAGATGCAGCTGTGGTGCTGGTGGAGGTGGTTTTGTTGAAGCCGCTAATTGTTTTTACCGCAGCTCCTAAATCCACAAGAAATTTCCCGTACACGTACAAATGCTGTCTCTGCATGACAAAATTGGGCTTCGATCCTAGTTCAGCATGACAAGTGTTGCACTCCAAATTCGTGAAATTTGTGATGCGTCTATATGCATGTACGGGAAAGTTGTATTGCATATCCCCCTATCGGTGGCTGCATCGTGGTAGAGAGTTCCGGTGATGCGGCGAGGGAGGTGCTGGAGGACGAAGCACCATTATTGCCAACAGCGAGGACTTCTGCAGGAGCTGCTTGTTTTGAAGACGGCTTTTTCTTCTTATTCACAGCAGCACCAGTAGTTCCAGTTGTGCAGCAGGAGCTCTCTTTCGACACTGCTTTCATCTTGTTTCTGACAGCCGCTCCTGTGGAAGATTCTTTGCTGCTTTTCTTCTTCATCGCGCCTTGTTTATTTGCAGCTTTGCCTTTGTGTTGTGGTGGTACCGGCTGCACCAACTCGGAGGTATTATCCTCGTCCTCTTCGTACTCCAGCTGACTCGGCGCCAGCTGCGCGGCCTTAATAGCCTTGTTGTTCCGAGCGCGCTTGTAGTTTTTCGCACCGTTATTTTCTTGCTTCTTCGAATTGTTTCCAACGGCTCCTAATGCACTTTGCTGATTCACCTCCTCCGTGCTGGAGAAGTTGTTATGACCGCCTGTGCCGGTGATAATTCCGGTAGTCACTTCCTCCTGAAGGATTTGCTTCGACTGCTGTTTCTTTCCTCCGGTGGTCTGCTTGCTGCGCACCTGCTTCGACGGGACGGCGCGTGCTGGTCCCCCCGCTCCTCCAGGAAACGGAAACGAAGCGTGATTTTTTTGCGCTGCTGCGACTACCGCAGGGGGCGGGAGGGATTTTACGGGTGGCTGCTGGTGCTGCTGTTGTCGTGCTACAACAGGTAGTTGTACATCAGTAACTGCTGCCGCTGCGACGTCCATCTGCACGGGAATAGTATTAACCGGCACAGTGGTCTTCTTCGTCGGGGGCGGTTTGTAGTTTTTGTGCTTCTCGCAGTACTTGCCGTATTTCTTGCCCGTAACCAGCACCCGCTGGGGCTGGTCGCAACCAACCACAGCGCATTTGAACCTGGTATTCGTATTAATTGGGAACGCACGCATTGGAGGTAATCAGAATATTTGAACGTGCATATTGATTGAAACATTCCTCTTCATCGTGAAGCCGAGTTGACATTTCTCTTCGCTTAATAATTCTCACGCGCCCTTCAATCATCATCATGCAGAGCAAAGAAGATCACAGTCGTTAGCCTTACCTGTGTCGCTCGTCTAGACAAAACGTCGAGCCTGCTGCCGCCGCCTTGCAGCACCCTTCCATGGCGCATTTTTTTCGCGACTCGCGTTGCGCCATGATGGAGATCAGGATGGGAATGGGCCTCTGGTGGTAGTTCTCAGGTCCTCATAGGACCACTCGAGCGAAGGAGACGGAGCTGCTCCTGATGGCGACGAGATTTACAGGTACTGGCTAGGCTCCTTTGTTCCAAAGGCAGGAACAGTCAGTGCCGCGGTTCTGCCGCGAAGGGGACGCAGGATCGTAAGTGGAAATGCAGATGCGCGACTTGAACCGATGAATCGTACTAGCCGGCGGCGCGAAAGTGAAACACGTTATCTTCTCGTCACAGTCAGAGAGCAAGGGTACTTACATTGCCTGCCTCGGTTGATCGTCTGACTACAACTACGTACTTTGCGCAAAAATTGTAGATACGGTCGTGTGGGCATCGAAAATACTGCTCACTTTCTCTAATCCCTCATCTTGTGTCCTCCGCACAGGAGAACGACAAAAATAGCGAAGCGCGAGCGATGAATGGACATGGAAATTATGTGGTCCAGTAGCTCCTGCGGTTTCTGCTTCTTCTACCCACGAAATTTACAACGCATAGAGAACAAGTAGCTGCTCTACCTCACCCTCGAGCACGACGAAAGTAACAAGTTCTGGCACACCAGTCTTCATTGGTCCGTCTTGTGTAGGCTTTTCCTCTTTCTCCAGCGCAACAAACATTATTTGTTCGCTCTCTCTGTCTCTCTACGGAGTCTCAGGGACCACGACGCACACAACAAGTCGAGGCTATCAATGTGTTAGAGTCCGTGCCCGATGCGCGTGTTTATGGTATCTATTTGAAAAACACTCGAACACTCGTACAAGTTTCAGTTTGAGTGTCGTTTTTATTTCGAACTTAGAACAAATAACGACTACATTGCGCTTGTTTAACAGATATCATATGCGTAAAAACAATGCGAATTTACAAGTTCAAACCACTTTTGAAAGAACGAGTTCTTCACATCAAGAACTGCATCATTTTCATTGTCCCTCTTCCGTGCTACTTATGCAAGCGCTTCCGAATCTGGGCCGTTGTTCGGATTTCCGCCCCAGGTGACCGGGTGCCATTTTGGGTACTGTCGTTTGTACAGGTCCATGCAGATGGTGTCGTTTTGTTTGATCCGGTCGCCGAAGATGCACTTCATGTAGCCGTGGGTCCCCAAAGACTCCCGGATGTTCCCCCGCAGCCCGTGCTTGGTCCGCAATTCCACCGGGCGAAACCACCGAATGTCGTCGGGCTTGAAGAACATGTGGCGGACCACCGCTTTGTTCTTGTGGACGCGGAAGGGATAACCGGCGAGGATGCACCGTTTCACGATTATCTTCTTTGGGTTCGCGTCAATCACCTCGCCCCAAGCTAGCAGGTTCTTTTCCCCGGCAGCTGTCCAGGCGGTGACTCCGGAAACGTTTTTCTGATTCATGGTGTTATTCAGTGCTGTAGTCGCTGTTGTTGTTGATGTTGATTTTGCGTCGTCGGTCATCATCGTTGTGTCGTCTTGTTTCATCCTCATTTCTTGATCCTGCATGTTGTGCCCATCATCCTTCTCAACATTTTTCGTCTCGCCGGACGAGTTAGAACTGCAGACCCTGTCAATATCCCCCGCTTCCTTCTCGAACATGAGAACCGTGCAAGGCGGAAACAAAATCGGTGCGTACACCGAGGCGACGCAGCTCTGGCCCGGGTGGCAGTACCGTTGGTACAGGTGTTTGTCCTTTTCCGCGCAGGATTTTTTCGGTAGCTGGGAGAAAATCGGTCGGGCGAGGAACCTGCGGAAGCCGCAGTGGAATTCGGTTTCGGTTTTGGACTTGATCGACCGGTCGAGGGTTTTGCCGGTGGTGAGGGAATCAGTGCCGGCGGTCGTGCGGTGGATCTGGAAATGCATCACGGACACCTGGTGCTCGTGCTCGAAGAGGGTGGATAAGATCACGGGGCCCTGGACGACCACGGTGGAAGTGCTTGTACTGCTATTTAATTCCCCATCGGTGCTTCTCAGTGTCATGTTCCGCACCATGTTCAAATTCTTCAGCTTTTCCAGCGCAGCTTCCGTGATGTTCCCAATCACAATGTGCACGTACTGGCCCTTGATGCTAGAAGAAGTACTGGCACTAGTACTGTCCTTGTTCCCGTCACTGTTCGTCCATTCCTGCTCCACATCCTCCGCGTGCTGCTCCTTCGCCGCGTTCACACAACTCTTGAAGCCGTCGAACTCCCAGATTCTGGAGTACTCCAAGGGTAAGTCCTCGTAGCGGTCCCACGGGGAGGTTTTCAGCGAGCGGAGACCCCGGTATTTTTGGAACCTAGGGACGAGGGTTATTTTCGTATTGATGTTCGAAAGAATCAAACGATAAACGCAAACTGACAGCTGCACATGAGAGACACACTAGAATCTGTGAAAAAGATAGATGAAGGGTGTGAGGACCTAGAACTTCTATCAGAAATGCTTTTCGACTTTCGCTCAAAGTTCGGCGACAACAAAACGAAAGCGCTTTTCCTGGATTCATACCTGATTTTCGCTTCTGCGGGCGGCAACGGGGTGTCAACCTCGTCCGGGAAATCCAGATCTTCCAATGCGCGCTCTTCAAACTCCATCGTTTTCTTTGTCGGGCACTCCTCCGCGTAGCGGAACAGTTCTTCGTTTAAATCGGAAAAGGAAAAATCGGAGTCCTCATCTTCGTCCCTTTGTTTCAACCCTGCCGTGCCCAGCATCGTTGGCACCGCGCCCTCCGCCGCGTCCGGGATATCGGTCATGGCGTCGGCTGCGATTTTTTCATTTTTTCTTTATTCTTGACGGCTGCTCTAGTGTAGTGTTGGCGGGAAAAAAATATGCGCGATTTTAGATGATCGCTTACGACAAATCACGAAAGAAAGCAAACACATTTTTTGCAACGTCAAAAAAAACCAACTCCTTACCGTCCCCCGCCCCGTCCATCGCACAGTCATTGTTTGCCTCCTGCTCCCCCAAATGCTGCTCATTCTGCGACGGATCGTAGGGCTGCAGCCGCTGAATTTCACTAACTGCTGCACTACCGCCTTCAACAGTACCCACTTTATTCATCCTGACCCGTCTCTGCTTCCCGTCCGCGGTGGCAATTTCCAAAACCGGAAAATCCCCCACTCCGGTCAAATGCACCAGGTTATTGCTGCAGATGCCGGAACCGCGGAGAAAACCGGATAATTTCAATTTCGTTTTGTCGTTCTCGAAATTCGGTTCCGCTTGTTCTATCAGCATGTAGCCCCGGTCTTTTCGGTAGGCCAGGTCTTTCAAATTGGTATTTGAAACGTGGCGGACGAAATTGGTCAAGTCGTTTGGAGTACTGCACTCGAAGAATTTCTCGCCGTTCGGGAACTCTGATTCGAAAAAGCGCTGGACGAGCTTCGACATGGCCTGTTTTTGCTTCTTCGACAACATCTGTTGGGCATGTTTGGAGGTTGTGGTCGTCGTTGTGCTGGAGGAGGAGGAGGAAGAGCAGGAGGAATTCGCGACCGTATCCTGGCTGAACAGCTGTTCCACCATGCTCTGGTAGCTACTATCACCCCCCAGCCCCTGCATCGCCCCCACCACCGTCGGCACGCCCTGGGATTTTAGGCAGGACAGGGTCTCGTACCCAATGTCGTCAAAAGGGCGGGACTCCAGGGACCCGTGGGGTCCCATGCAGAGCACCACCACGTCCGCGACCTTGGCGGCATCTAGGATGTGAAACTTGTCGCGACTGGCAATGTCCCAAAACGTCATGCGCTGGTTACCTGTTCGATGATGGGGGTGGAGATAGATTTAGATTATGCACATTCACATGCGAATAAATGTACTTATCATCATCTTCATGGTGAAGAAGGCACGTCCACGTGTTGCAGCTAATCACTGACTTAGGGTTTTTCATGGTACTCCTGAAACAAGAACCTGATGGTAGATTGGTTCAGGTTGTTTAATCGACGATATCCTCTTCGTCATCTTAAATGCCTGTCAAAGAAGTCGTACCTCTAGTTCCTTGTCCGGCTCCTGGCGCGCTGGTCTGTGCCCAGGGCGGCAAATTGACCGTCACCGGCGAGTACGGAAGGTGTTCCGTTTCGTACCCGACCTGCTTCAGGCACTGGGTTTTCAACAAGTACGGATTTGCGCTGTCGTGTAACGCGACGAAACAGACGAGTTTCGGGGCGGTAGCTTTTGAGTTCTTGTCACCATTGCCAGACTTGTTGTTCTGCTTCTTCTTCCCTTTCGAGGCCAGCAACTGCGGCGCAGGCTGGTTTGGTCCGGCCCCGCGCTTCTTGTTGTGCGCCTTCTTGACATTGTTCTGCCCAGAACGGTGGTGATGAGCTTTGGATTTCGGCGGCATGGTCGTGAGTTAGTGGAAGGTTTTTACTCGTTACACAGAAAAATACGATGAAGCGTCGTGCTCTAATTGATAGCAGTAGACGGCGCGTTCCTTTTACGTTCAGACCTTGTATAGCATATGTTGCGCGTACCCGAACGTAATCTATGTTAACATGATCTTCTTCTGGCCTTCCTCGCTTGTAGTTTCACTTTCTGTGCTACGCTTTCTAATTCTAATCCTTCACCTTCTGGCGATCGATCCAGATCCTGCAGGAAAAAAGTAAAATTACGAGCAAAAATCATATCCACCTTGCAATCACATCGATTCAGACTTCGATTTGTTGACATACTAGACATGGTCGTCTAAGGTTCTTCTTCGGGATCATCATATTTTTTGATCCACAAGGAGCACCAACGGAGGCCGTTGGCGTCAACATTGACACTGAATTCCATGTTGAATTTTTGTGTCTCCCTTTATCGTCATGAAGATTTTCAGACACTGACACATTTTGGATCCGCTCGGTGATTGTGAAGAAGGACAAGGTGGAGATTATCTGGTTCATTAGTGCTTATTCATCTTTTCATCAGTAAGAAAGAACCACTCTTGTCGTGATCGTCAGTTCATGCGAACGACTCCACTGGGATCAGACTGACATATGAGGAACTCCTGTGCTCGGAACGTACACGTAGTTGGAGATCGATCGGATCACAATTATCATTCATTCATGTAAATCTGGATAGTACGGACTTCGAGGCGAACAGACCGTTATTTCAGGTCTAGGGATCTCCTGCTGGCACCCTACTGCTTGTGGTTTTTCTTACCACATTTTTCACACAGTTTTCGGCACTTTGTTCGCTAGACAGAGTTTCCCAGAAAAAAGGGCAACATTTTCACAGCTCCAATACTTTGTCGTCCTTGTTCGCTTGCAATTTGATGTGCTCTACACATAGTGGGAGTGAGTGCCGCATTTCGTTATACATAAATGCGGCCACTTGAGTTCGAGTTGTAGAACTTACCAGGAGGACCAATAATTTTTTCTTCCGTAACTGGTCCACCAACTTCTCTTTTTCTTCGCCTTCTTTTCCGCATCACTCTCGATGAATTGGAACGGCGCACTACATAAACCGTTGCAATGGGAACTCATATCGAAGATAAGACGGGTCGCAAAGAGTAACGGCACAACAGACGTCCAATAGTGATTCCACACTGCGTTGAGGAAGATGTTTTCGTAGAACAAAACCGCCTTTAACGCGAAGCTCAACACGCGCACCCCTGCTCCGACGGCGGTCAGGGTAAAATGGGTACCAATCGCGAAAACGAGCGTGAGCAGGTTGTAGACAATTGCGAGGTAAGACCGTAGCTGACCTTCAGCGGCAGGAACGTTAAAATTTTCTAGGAAGATCGTGTAGGCGGAAAGCATGAAACTTGTGCCATCGGTGGTGGAAGCAGCTGTGGGCGGAGAGATGAACGTGTGTAAAAACCCGCCGGAACTCGTCCCTAAAAACTCCGCGAAATCGTCAAAAATCAGGCGGCCCGGTTCATCCGTAGAAGTGAGTGCCCATTTGAGGATCGAAATGTCATGATCAGCTGCTCTGTTCTTTGTAGAATGCGACGAGGATATTCCTGTTCCTCCCACGATATCCACAAGGCTTGCGAAGATCACCCGCTTCGAGCCCGCAAACAAAACCTGCGCTATGCACAGCAGCAGCCAGAACCGCACGACCCTGCCACTGTTCACCCACAGCCACTGCGACAAGCGTCTCGCGCGGAAGTGCACCTGCGCGTGTTTGTCCAAAATTGTCCAGCGGCTGATTTGGTACTGGCCCTCCGGAGCAGGATCGTTTTTCGTCGAGGTCAAGTAACTGTGCCGGAAAACGACCACCTCCCAAAACTTTCGGTCCGTCACCCGCCAGGACTTCTTGTAATTGCGTCGCAGCCCCTCGATTTTTGGGGACATCTCGTTTTCCCAGAGGCTGGAAACATGGCAAAGGATGACTTTCGCTCGGTACAGAACGTTCAGAAAGAAGCGCTTCAGCCGGCTGGAGATTGAAGATGCGTTCCTCGTTATTTCTTCTTTGGTTTGCTTGGTCGCAAAGTCGTTGACATTAATGTAGACGAAAGCTACGAGGAATATGACGAGTCGGGCAAAGACGGTGAGTGCACGCAGGATGAACAAGGTGGTCGTGCTTCCTTTTTTCTTCGAAGATTTGGATGCACTCCTTCGTCTTGCCGGCGAGTTTTGAGCGAGTTCCGCCTGCATGGTGTCGGAATCAACATCTGCTGTGAGCTTGTTGACGTTGACGGAATCTTCATTCGGGGAAGGGGATGAATGTGAAGCTGCAGGAGTAGAGCCAACTGTTGAACCCGCCTCGTCCTGCGCCGATGACTTCGTCGGTCCTGAGGAAGTGGCACTGGCTGACGCGTTTTCGACATGATCCCTATGACCTTGGTGCTCGCTCGTCGTGTCATCGCGACTTCTGTTGACCTGGTTCATCTTCGATGACTTCGCTGTTGCGGGTGGCGAAGCCAGCGTCTGGTCACCATCGGTTTTGCCTTCTGTTTTATTTGCATCATGAGTGCGTAGTTTTTGTTTTTCTGTTTCGCTTTCCTCTTTTCTCCTTCCCTCCACTTCCTTTTCCCATAACTGGTCCGCTTCGAAGGGCACGCTGTGGAAAAAATACCGCGTGGACGCGTTCCAACAGAACCAAAAAGTGTCCTTTACGCACAACGCGATAATATGGGAGTGTCAGGATCGAAATCGTCAAAGTTTGTAATGCATAAAACCGATACCAGTTGGCGACCCACTTTCACTTAGCAAGCGGCGCATGACAAATTTTCGGAGCACCGAAATCCAATCTGTCATGCTGTTTTGGCACAGAAGACTGCTTTTGTCATGCTCCTTTAGCAGCTCTATCCCAAACCCTCAATAGGCTCACAATCTGCCCCACTTGCCATCCCGGCAAGACAGGCACTTCATGCCTTGCATTTTATGCATGGCAAATTATTTCAACTTTGTCGATTTCGATCCTGACGCTCCCATAGAGAAACCGCACGATGTAGTCGCACTGGGCGAGAAAGCCGTACCTCGTTTCTTCCAATTCGCGAAAATACTTGGGGTCCCACCGTTCAAAGTGGTCGCCCTTGCGGCGACCCATCACGTTGTCCATGATGGTGTGCTTGATATAGTGACTTTATTTTAACGTGAGTGTCTAGAAGGTTTTCGTTTTTAAGTTACTGCAGCTCTTGGGCAATAGGTAAAACTAAACGGGCGGCTTGCAACTGACGAAGATATCCCGACGTGGACTCCGCATATTCTTTTTTTGTATCTTTTTATCGACTTCTTGTTCTTGCGAAGCTTGTAGTTATATCATGGCGCCTTCGCCTCCAGCCTTCCATATCCAGAGTGATAGACTGTTGCGCAACAAGAAATCTTTCTTGGCGAGGAAGTTCTGGTCTTCACCTTTCCCTAGGATCTGTGAAAATACAGCCAAGATAAAGTCAAACAGAGCAGTGACTTCTTGCTGCGAACAGAAGTCTGAACAATCATATATACAACTTCAACTGCAACGGCTTCGATCTTTGACCAACTACTAGGACCAACACGAGCCACAGCATGAATATATAGGAGTAGATCTTGGTCTTTCTAACTGGTTGCCAATAATACGAAGGAACCTGACGGAGAAGACCTGGATTCGGGTGATCGCTATCCCTGACCTCGGCGGGGGTAATCGCCCTATCGGCCATGGGGTTGGGCCTAACCAAGTACAGTACATCTACGCGAGGCAGAGCCTAGCTGCAATGAGAATGACGGATCACACTCATTGTCATTTTCCTGTACAAACAAAGAACAGACAGAGCGTCGCTGCAGCTGAGTACGTAGTATATACGCAAAGGCAAAGCCAACACGGAGGACCAAACTTGCTCGCCAGGCGTGCCTGCGGTTTCGGATAGCGGGCGCGGGGTGCGTCCCTGCCAACATATCGAAAGGCGCGCGAGCGAGCCAGCAAACACAAATCCATGGCTGCTGACGACGCAGGGTCGGTGGCGTTCCAACACGGACACACACCCCGCGGTCCGCCCGGCGGCCCCCGAGGGAGGGGCCACGCCACCCAGCGGGGAGTGACGTAGAGGGGGCGGCCGGCGGCGGGCGCGCGCCCGCAGCCAAAAGGCGGGAGGGGGATGAAACACGAAGCGGCACCCTCCCCCCCAACAACAACCCCAACAAGACGACGGGGCAAAGACGAGGGAGGGCGCATGTCTGCGGCGCTACGGGGCAGCCAACCGGCGGGCCGGGCGCCGGCCGCGCACGCGCGGCAACAGAAACAAGCAACGGGCCAGCCACGCACGCAGCGGAGCCAGCGAGGCGACGGCCAAGGGCGCGCGCGCGCTCCTGTTGTCTCCTTTGCGCCCTCCGAGGGCGCCCGCTCGTCGGCCCGTCTCTAAGGGGCCTTACTTTCCCCACAGCAAGGCACTTGCGTACGCAGGTTTTGCCGACGACGACCATCGTGCGTGCCGGGCCGGGCGAAGGCTCGCCCTGCTGCCGGCCGGCCCCGGGATTGGAAATCGTCCGAAGCGGGCGGCCGGCCCTACCTTTGAACCCGCCCGGCCCGCGCGCTCTTTTTGCACGACAACGATGGCGCCGCCCATGCCCGCGGGGGCCAGGCCGCGCACCTCGATCGCGGCGGGCTGCCCTCTTTCATAGGGACAACGGCCGGCCACACCTCCGCCCTTCCCTGCTGCTGCCTGCCGAACTGCCGGCGGCGCGCCCCGCCCTGCGCGCCCCATCCTGCTGGCGGCACACCTCCGCCCTCCCCTGCTGCGGCCGGCAACACTCCATCCACATCGGCATCGCGCCTGCGAGCGGCGCTGGGGGCGTGGTTGTGAGCGACACAGAAGCGCCGCGCCCTTATGCAATTCGTTGCCCAATGATAGCCGTCCAGCCTGGGCCACAACTGCTCGGCCACGCACCTGGGAGCCCAATCCGGCCGGCGGCGAGTGTGTGCTGCGGCGACGCTTTCCGGCGCCGGCCCCATGGGCCCGCCCGGCCAACATCAGGGCGCCACCACTTCGCCCGCCCCGCTCGGGCCCGGAGCCACACCGCCCCCGGAGCCAAGGGCCCGGCGCCCCTTCTGGCCCCCGCGCCTGCCCGCCGCCTGCGCCAAGCGGCCGCGCGCGCAGCTAGCACCTTCGAAAAAGAAGGCAGCGCCTGCCGGGGCCGGGGGGCAGGCCCCCCAAAACCACCCCGGGCCCGCCAAACTTGCGACACCGCACCCGCGGGCGAGGCAGCGCCTGCGACCCCGCAATCGAGGGCGCAACACAGGGCCGCGCGCCTAACGCTTTCCGGTGCGGCGCTGGTACTTGAAGAGCCCCGCCGCCCCCGGTACGTAGCACGGGCCGCCCGGCCGACGTCGAACAACTCAACAAAAGGCCCGCAAGCAACTGCCGTGCCCGCCGGTCTGGGACATCAGCCGGCCCGTGCGGGCGCGCCATGGCGGTGGCATACGGCGGGGAGCTGCGCCACATCGCCGCAAACAGCGCCCGCGACCGTGCGGCCGGCGACTTTCTCCTCTGCCGTGCACCCACGCTCTGGACAAGTGGCCCGCCGGGGCGAATATATAAAGCGAAGCGAGCAGCTTTGGCGCGGCTGCTCCGGAAATGCGTCAGAACACCGAAGGCCTCCGGGGCTGGCGCCCATTAATTTACCCCGCTGCCGAACCAGCAGGCGCGGGGAGCGCCCATGGCCTGGCCTGGCTTCGCAGCGAGCCACGGCCGGCGCGCGGCGCGCCACTCAAAGGCAGGGGCGCCCGCGCACAGGGCTGGGGCTCCTCGCCACCCCAGGGGAAGGGGCGCGCCGGGTCTGCTCTGGTACTCCGGCGCCTTTGCTCTCTCTTCTTGAGCTCACAGAGCCCCGCCCGGCGGCTCTTGGCGCGTGCCTGTGGTGAAAGTCCTGGCCTTTTTTTGATGCCGCAGCAGGCCGTCAAGGCACAATCTTAAAAGAAGTTTGTCGTCCGGAAAACACAAGAACACCGCAAGTAGCTACGTGAGACGAAATGAAATTTGCTACCAGCATCGGCGCATTCTGGCTTCCCATGGGTAAAAATTAGGCGTCCGATGGTATTCTCCTCCATATCGGATGTGTATACTTTCGTATCTATTCGTATGATGATGGTGACGTCCATGATGTACCACCCATCTATACTGTCTGACTTTCCATGGGCTCAGAAATCAGATTTGAAAGTCGCTACTTAGATTTTCGTCGCTTATCGTTTTCTTTATTTTCTAAATTGAAATTGCCAAAAATTATTTGCTCTTATTTGGATCTCGATCGGGCTTAATACTCAAGATTGGAAAACGAGAAGTCCACTTTATTTCATTCCAGGCCATTCAAAAATGAATGCATCGCGGCCATTCATCTCCCAGCACTCAAGCCCCGATCTCCGCCTTGACGATATCTTGAACCTTGCGTCTTTTCACATTCAGCCTCTCCCGCATGGCCGACATTTCCGCGTTTGCTTCGTGGTCACTTTCCCCGGGTTCCTCCTTTTTCGCACCGCCGGGAGCCTTTTTCACCCGACGGGGCTCGCGCAGCGCAGCGGATTGCCCCGTGCCGGCCCCGCGTATTCGGTACCTGGTGTTCATATGTTGACCATATCAATACATGAGCGATTGGGACCACGCCGCCGGGTCTATTGTTTTACACCATGCAGAAATCTTCGTGAAAGCACAAGCGCCACACATGTGTCAACATGTCATGGAGCTGCATGCAGCTGCGACTACAGACTACACCATGAGCATCTATATCCAGTAGAAGAAAATATAAAACAGCTGCGAAATCAAGATCAAATCCAACCTGCTTTCATCCACCGCGCCTTCGATCAAAAAGTTGTGTACGGAGCCACCGACGGCGTGCATCATCCCGGTGTTTTCGTCCAGGGACGTGACCCGCGCGCCCGCGCCGCCGAACAAGCCGCCGCCGAGGCCGCCCATAAACCCGGCGTCCTTGCTTCGGCCGCCCAACCCGCTGCCCGGGTCCGGTTGCGCCTTGCAGAACTGGTCGAGGGGAAGCTCGGGAACCTCAACCGTCTGCAGTACGCTCATGATGTAGTCCACGTCCGGGGCTGATCCCTTCAGCACCTGCTGTGAGGTTAGGTGTGGAGGACATTTCTTTTTGATAGTATGTGGGTCGCGATAGGAAAAAAAGCGGGTTTTTGTCGAGCAGGAACAAAAAAAAGTATATAGTCAATCTGCGACTGTGTCTTGTACTTCATCTACTCACTCTCCAATAAATCTACCACCTTCAAGACCAAGAGGCATCTTCTAGCATAAGCAAAAGCGTATACGCAAACGCAGAATGAATAAAAAACTAAAAAGCAAGTAGAGAATGACAAACCTTGTGCTTCGGTAGCATTTGCTGGAGGTCCAGCAAGACCTTCGGCAAAATGTTCGACACTTGGCCCAGGTTCTGTCCCGCCGAAGCAATCTGCACCGCGTTCATGGGGTTAAACGCGTGCATCCGCGCCGTGTCCGGTCGGGTTACGCGGTTTTTCGGGGCCGCAGCGGGCTTTTTCTTCGTGGCGGTGTTTACGTCTACTTCCTCGTCCCGAAAGTTGATTCCCTGCATCAAGTCGTCATCGCTGTCCTCAAACTGTGCCAACATGCGTTGCTTCACCATCAGCGCAATCTGATCCTGATCCTGTTCACCTTCCGCGCCGGATGCAGCTGAGCCCTCCTTGTTTAGCAGATTATTTCCTGTGGTTTTATTCCCAGCTGCAGTTGTCTTCGCGGCGGCCTTGCTCGAAACAACCTCCTTCGAATTTTCTGCGTCCTCGGCGAAAGAGCCGGATTTGCTCCGAACCTGGCCGACCGTGAGGAGCCCGCCGCCGCCAGCACCCTGGTTATTATTATTGCGGTCGTTGTGTTTGTTGTTCCTGTTTCTGCCTCGGTTATTCCGCTGCTCCTGCTTTTCCTTCTCCTTTTCTTTCTCCTCCTGGGCGTCGGTGGCTTTCTTGTACTTGTCAAAATTCTTCGACGCGACTGGGTTCAGTTTGTTGGTGTTGGGGGTCAGGTGTTGGAACTTGAACCTATGGCGGATAAAGGAAAATTTGATTTTCTTGAGTTGTTATAAACATTGACACGCACCATCTTCACACGGCGGCGCCGCCGCTCTCCGACGTAGCTGCATAAACATAGTGTCTTCATAATTGTCAGTAGAGGAAGTCGTGATTCATTGTATATCACAACATACCTGCTTTGCGCCTCGGCGAAGGGGAGCACGGAGCTGCAGGAGAAGAAACTGTTCGCACCCGGCTGCAGTATGGAGCTGAGCAGGTTCGCGCGCAAGAAGTTGGGTCGGTTGTAGTCCTGGTCGAGGTGGTAGGTGTGGATGATTTTGTCGCTGTGAAACGCGTCCCGCATGTCGTAGTGGGACAACGTCTTTCCCTTTTGCCGCTTCCCCCGTCCCTTCTTTCCACCCTGTTGTTGCTGCTGCTGTTGCTGCTGAAATTGCTGGAATTCGTCCTCGAAGGCTGATAGTGATGTTTTTTCGACGTTAGAAATTTATATCCTGGAGCTGCAGAATGTCAATGTCACATAGAGACAGAGGAACTACTTCCTCTCTTTCGAGACTTCTACACACGGCAGAGCGAAGAACAAGAACGACCACATCCAGAAGACAAGTACTTATAAAAAATCCTACCAGCTGCCGGGTCGGTCGGATCGCCGCTGACGTGCAGCATGGTCGTCAGGGTGTCGTTCAAAAACGCGTTGATCGCCGCGTCCTCGTGCGCGTCAGACAGAATATGGTCGCCGACTAAGCTCTCCGCTTGCACCAGCGCCACGTCGGGGACCGACTCGAGGAGAAACTGGTTTTTTTGCTGCAGACTATGCACTGCAACAGCATCGCACTCGTACGAATCGCATTCATGCATGACAGATCTACATCTCTACTACGCTAATCAGCATTACAAACTCAATTTATATCATGCACATGCTGAGCAAATCTGTGATGCGATTCATACTAGTGCGTTACTTTTGCAGTGCATACAGAATCTTCGTAAAGGAATCTTGGTCGTCGCCGTAGGACTGCTTATGCACTGCAAATATGTCAGGGTCTGGAAGGATGTGAACTTGTGATGCGCATTTCACAACACACGCAAATCTCTCATGCATAGGCAGCAAAAGATGTCCACTTCCTGTCACCGAAGTGCGGGATTTGTCATGCGGATTAGGCATTGCGAAACCTTCTCGAAACCTGTGATGCTACGGCTTCCATGCCAGACCTTCTGCGTCATGCAAAAACAGCATGACATCTTCCTGACTCAGACATATTTGCATTTGATACTGCTGTAATCGGATCAATTTCTCAAAGAGAAACTTAAAGCCCTGCCCCAGTTTCTGCTTCTCGGTTTGGACCCGCTTGTCCTTCTGGTTTCGGTTGTCGGATTTGTGCTGAATCTCGCGGAGGAGTTTGTAGCACTTCTGCATGGCCAGGGTAAGTTCGTCCCGGGCGGCGGCTAAATCGTTGACCGAAATCAGAAAGTTGACGAAGGACGCAACTAAAGACGGCTCAAAAGTCTCCACCGTGCGGAAGCGGTCTAGGGCTGTATAGAAGAATTCGTGAGGTTTTAATTTGCTGGAAACCGAAACTGCATCAATTTCCAGCGTTAGTGTAGGTCTGCAAAAATAAAAGCAAAATCTCATGTTGATCAGCATCAATAACAGAAGAACTAGCCGTCATGATCCAATAGCAATACCAAGACGAAGAAGTTGTTTAATACCGATTTTGTAAATCTGCGCACAGCGATCCCTCTCCCCGAAGCAGTGGTATTCCACCAACGCCTGACTGGCGTACACTTCCCAGGTCAACTTTTGGTGGTTGTTGATGAAGACTTTTTTCAACAAATAATCCCGCCACTGGTCGGGACCCGCTTGGCGACGGATGAAATTCAAAAAATGGATGATGACCAGCGCGTACTGCTCCCCCTCGAAGAACGGCTCTTGCAAAAGTTTCTCGTACAACGTGAAAACGAGTTTGTATTTCTGCTCCTTGCTGCTCCCTTGGCGGAACTTCGAGGTGTGGGGGATCTCGATTTCCGGATCCTCCTCGTCAAAATCAAACTCGATTTTGTCCGGATCGTCGGGATTATTTTTCTGCTTCGCCGTTTTCTGCAGCACCAAATCCATATCTTTCAACAGCGTCGCATATTCCGGCGAATTCTCAATGTCGAAGATCGCTTCATGGAGAGAGCTATTGATTGCAAATATGTCTGGGTCTTGTGTAAGGATGCGAACTTGTGATGCATACTTAGACCACACAAAAATCTGTCATGCTTGGACAGCAAAAGATGAAGCTCTTTTTCCTGTCGCCGAAAGAAGGCATTTGTCATGCGGATTAGGCATTGGAAAACCGTCTCAAAACCTGTGATGCTAAGCCTTGCATGGCACACCTTCTGTGTCAAGCAGACACAGCATCACAAACCTCAGCAATCTTCCTGACCTAGACATATTTGCATTTGATAAGAGCCGGAAGTGCTTGCTTGGCTGTTCATCACATCGCCGAGCAACGTCGCGTTGAAGTGCTTCTTGTAGATCAGCTCCTCGAAATTGGTGATGTAACTCAACCGCAGGAACAAATCGTTGGGGAGTTTCTCGCAGGCGATTTTCAAAACCTGCAAGGCTTTCACCGGAGAAAAGGTGTAGAGAAACTGGTAGAAGCTGTACCAGAAGTCGGCAAAGCAGGAGGTGATTAGAAGCATGTTTTGGTACAGGAAAATCACTCGCGTTTGGTAATCCGCGACCTCGAGCTTCAACGGGTTCCCGCGCTCAAATTGCACGATCTGCTCGCAATTGGACAGTAGTTCCGCCCATTTGAGCAGTTGGTTCGTCGATTTCGAGGGGGTTTTGGACAAAACGGAGACTTCGGGTTGGGGGATGGTCAGCGTGTCGACGTTTTGGTACAGTTTTTCGAGTTTCTGGTAGACGTTTTTCGCGTTGGTGATTTTGTGGTAAAATTCCTTCACGACACCCTCCCTGTCCATCGTGTTGGAGAGGGAATGTTTGTGCCCGATCAGCTTGTCCTCGAACGTTTCGTAAGCTTTCACAATCTTGTCGACGCAGGAAGAAGGACTGGTGCAGGCCTGATAGTCATTTTAATATGGCAACAAGATCGTGTGACATTAAAAATTGCATGACAAGTACAACCTGTCAAAAATGCTCTCAAGTCAGAACAGGTCGCAAGAATCGCGGTCGTGCTGTATCGCAACTAAAAAAAGGATGGCGAAGTATCTTCAACATCCACTACGGTCATAAGCGTATGGTACGTTCTGCAGACTGCAACAGCAACTGCTCCGTTCATGTAAAACAAGTTCCACGACTTCCAACATGGAATGGGAATCTGAAATAAAAAAACGTCCACACCCAACTACATCCAGCATTAGAATATACCAAGTAGCTGTACCTGTCTCGATAGCCTTCGGATGTGCTCCAGGGACAGCCTCGTCTTGACCGATATGTAGCTGTCGGAGGGAGCTTTTTTCGCGATCCACTTAATGGACTCGTCCTCGTCGTGCGTGAGCGGGATGTGCCCGCCGCACTTGTTCGCAAGTTCCGTTTCCTCTTCCGCCAGTTTTGCCGCATCCGCGTCTGGGTCGCCCAGTAACAAAGCAGGGTCGTAGTCGTCTAGAATCAGTTCGTCTCGGTACTTATGCACTGCAAAAGTATCGCACTCGTAGTCATTGCTGTTATGCATTACAAATCTTTGTTTTGCGGCAAACCAGCATGAGAAATTCCATTTGTCATGCTGAGGAAATTTGTCATGCGATTTATACTAGTACGATACTTTTGCAATGCATAGTACTTGTACTGGTAGTTCCACACGGCTTTCAGCAGCGCGATGTACTCCTGAAACAAATTATCCACAGCACATTTCCCGTACACGACGTACAAATGCGGTTTCTGCATGACAAAGCTTTCACTGAATCCTATTCAGCAAGACAAATGGCATCCTCCAAGTTGGTTGTGACATAATTTGTGATGCATTTTGTACATGTACAGGAAATTTGCATTGCATAAAAATCCCCGCATCGGTGGTCGTGGGATATCACGTCGATCGCCGCGTGCATGACTGCAACGACGCCTTTCACCGTGACGCACCGCTTGCAGTACTCGATGTACTGCCGCCACAGTTCCACGTGCGGGCAACGCCGGACCGCATCGTTATACACGGCAAGCGCGTTGACCTCGTCGGTGTTCTCCCAGTGTTTCGCGTATCGCAGCCACAGCGCCGTTTGCGTCGGGTTCTTTTCCAGCGACTGCTCGATCTCGTCGATCCGCATGGAATCCACGCTGATCGACGGCATGACGGGCGAAGTGAAGATCGGTGTCTGATCCTCGCGGTCTTCAGGTCTCAAAAATGACCAGGGAATAAAATCGTGTTTTCAACACACGACGCGACGTCCTGCTTAGTACAAAAAGATCTCGCTCGTCGTGGTGGGTGATCGGGATGCTGTGGGAGGTCTCATGGTGTCAAACATTTGTTTTTTGGGATTAAACAGGGTACTAGGCGGGGATTAAGATTATACTACGTACTGCTGTACGTGTGTTCAGTCTCTGTTAGAAATACGGTAAAGAACGTTCTTTCTCTTTATGTCTAAAGAAAGGGCTGGACCTTGACTTCTTAAGATAGAACTAGAAGTCGTACTCATCGAAAAATAAATTAGTTACGTCTACTTCATCGCGCGGCCTGGCTCTGAAAAAAATAAACCGCAAAACTTCGAAAAATGAAGTTCAAAAAGGAGATCGTCTTTGTTGACAATGCCGTAATCTAGAAGTACAACGGCGCGGCGGGACTATAGTTTTACAAAAAATGGATCGCTTGTTGTGTGTTCACTTTATCCTCGCGAAACAGGCCAAGACCTTCGCCTTAGAAATGGGAAAGCTGATGAAAAGTGACGGGGGATCATAAGTCGCGGTGCATGTTGATCTTCGGAAAAGCAAGGGCTAGACGAGATCTTCGTCTTGATCGTTCCATAGACAAAGTTCTTTGTGCCGTGGCTTTAACTGTCAGAAGAAGGAGAAGCTCCAGCTCCAGGATTGCCATCACAGCAAATCAATGTAGGAATTCGTAGCCTTGCAAAACCAATAGAAATGCAGTTTTTCTTTTTTTTCTTCGGAGACAGAATGCAATGTCATACTAGAATGGTGCGTAAATGCATCCTTCGCAAAATCTACCGTAAGTCTGTGTTTGCTCTGGAACTGTTTACCAAAGCCCGTCAAAGCGAAAGCGTGCATTGCAGTTTGCAGCAATGAATTGTGATTGATGTGAAGCGCCAGATCATCACAGCATTTTAACATTCAGGTCACATCATCTCTACGGTCTTCGTGACCATCGCAGCAACGCTTTCTTCAATCTCATGAATCGGCGCGCCCTCGCACATGTACGCCGGAGATGTCACCACTTTGTTCTTTGTGTCCACGTGGGCGTCGCTCAGCGGCTTTTCCACGTGCGTCGCCCCCACCGCCTTAATAGCGCCAACCGTGCCGGCGTAACTGTGTTTTGTTTCGTAGGAAGTAGCATTAGCTGAAAGCCACAGGAATATCAGAGCTAAAGTTGAAAATTAAAAACATGAGGACAACGACAAGTGCATCACCGGCATCTACTATCACACTGTAAAACATTGAAGGGCACGACGCCAATCTTAATGTACGGCCAGTCCGGTGATTCCGTCTCGCTTCCAACGGTTACCTCCACCCCTGCACTTTCTCCTAACGCCTTGGCGGCAATTCCCGGCGCGATGCAGCAGAACCCCATCGGTTTGCCGATGCTGTGAAAGTCTTTGACCACGCGCTCCACTTCTTTCTCCAGCGTCACCTCGGGGCCCTTCACCGCTAGATCGCACAGGTTTTTCGCCGCGCCGAATCCGCCGGGAAAGATCAAACCGTCGTAATCGGCTGCTTTCAGATCCTTCAAGTCCTGGATTTTCCCACGTGCTATCCGGGCGGATTCGACCAGGACGTTCCTTGTCTCCTTCTCCATCGGCTCCCCCTTGGTGTGGTCGATAACGTGCATCTGCGGGATGTTGGGCGCGAAGCACTGGTACGCAACTTTCTTCTTCGACAAGGTATTAAGCGTGAATACCGCCTCGTGGATCTCGCTACCGTCGTACACGCCGCAACCCGCAAGGACCACAGCGACTTTTTTGCCGCTGTGGGAGACACTGCTACGGGCGAGCATGGTAGTGATCAGCTATCTTCCTAGACTTCTACTTGCGGTATTCCGAGATAAAAAAATTTCCGCCTCGAGTGGACTTCGGCGACTTGTCGTTACTTTATGGTTGTCGTATTTTGCCAGTGAGTGATAGATTTGTTTACGGTAGTTTATTTACCAGTATTTTTAAAGCGGTAGAGCAATAAAGAGAAGGTGAAGATGAACATCCAGCCTCATTGGTGATGCCGAAGCCAATTATTGGTGATGCCGAAGCCCATCACAAAATCTGTAGCGGCTTGTTTGTAGCAAGCTAATCACGCAAACGCAGCTTGTGTAGTTGTAGTTGTACTGAAAGGCGAATGAAAATAAACAGAAGACTGTGTTTTCTTGATAGGAGCGGCAATAGAGCTCCCTGATCTCGAATTTGAAGATGAAGTCCACCTGAGTTCTTCCTTCCTGCACTGGTTCATCAAATGCAGGCGAATAGCCTGCGCGAGTGGTATGCAGCTTCGCCCCTCCATTGCTTTTCCGAGCAGCGCCAGATCCTTGGAGGAGCAGGCGGAAACGTTCTGTCGAGCGTAGGTGGCCAGGTTCTGAGCGAAGGCAAACTCCGCTGGCGACAGTGCAAGGTTTATTGCTCCGTGTGCAGATGTGCTGGTACTACAGCCTGAAGTAGATGATGTGCTTGCTCCCTGCCTTGTTCGCATCTTCTCCTCACTTGTTCGTAACAGCAATTCTAAAATCTGGAACCGCTGCGGCAAACGGCGAATGTCTTCCACGGTCAGCGCCGCTAGCTTGTAATTCAGCACTGCCCGCAGTTTTCGCGCGAACGGCCCTGGGTCCTCTTCAGCTAGAGTCCGCCCTGTCGCGCCCTTCATCTCGGCTTCGGAATAATTATCTTCTTCAGAAAGAACAAGCTGGTTCATTATTGTTTCCTGCCACAGGAGCGAAAAAACCTCGCTGACGCCCATGGCCGACAGCATGGCCCGTTCCCGGGAGCAGGACGCCTCGTACAGCGACTTCAGTTCCGGATCGTGCTCCGCACGGGCTTGGAGCCTCAGGAGGTCACGGAGAGGGAGGATGCTCAGGTGCTGGGTCGAAAGCACCGTGAGGATTTGCGAGCGTTTGCGATCGGTTTGGTCTTGTTCGAAGATCCTCGCGTGTGTTTTCTTCGTCTGGAGGCCCTCAACGTGAGTAGCGCCTACCTCCCCGTCAGGAATTTGTGCGGCGGCCGTTAGAGACGATAGATTGCTGCGCTCAGTACACAAGAACTCTTTGCAAGAATGACGATCGTCGATCGCAAGCGAAACCAGAAAACCTGTCAGCGTGAAACGATGAAGGGTTGTCGTCGTGCAGCCGCCGTTTATGTTGACACCGCTCGTCCTGGACGACGTCGAAGAGAAGGCTGCTCCCCGTCCTCCGCTGTCAAGAGTCCGGTCCTGCTTCTGTCTCAACGTCCGGAATGCGATTCGCAAAAAGGCGTTAACGCAGTCTACTAGTGTGCGCCGCAGTCTACGTGCGCAAGCAGGGCTTAGGAAGGTTACTGTCACCGTGTTCGCGAGTCTGGTACTAGGTGATATAGTTTTTGCGTGATCAGGTAAATCATTCTCATGATGATCTACTTTGATGTCGCTGCTTTCATGATCCCGGTCTGTCAGTTCAGTCGCCGCCCCTTCATCTTCTGTTACAACCTTTGCGCAGTCCAACTGATTTGCCGTAGCACAACTTCCGAGCGTCTGAGTTGTTCCTACTTCTCTCGCAAACGCAGCCACTTTCTCCAACTCCGCTGCTACGCCCGCAAGAAATTCTTCAGGATCTTCTGTGTCGCCCTGATCTCCACATGATGTTGGCACCATTATTTCCATGAAAGAATAAGAGCCTGGTGTCGCTGTTGTACCTCTTCCGTGCCCACTTCTTAAACCACCTACAGCACTTCTTTCCACGACCATTTCCGCTCGTTCCAGGCTCTGTTTCAGCCTCACCACCAATACCTCAACTAGCGCATGCACCAGATTCGAGTCCGCGATTTCGGCGTGGTAGAAACACCGCAGGGCAAGCACCGCGTCTGCGGTTGTGAGCGTAGCGGACCTCTGGAGCAGGTCATCCGCAACAGTGAGCCACTGTGAGAGCGGGTGGCTGTTCTTCACGTAGTTTATTTGCTCAGGAGGGTTGATGTTCTTGGAACAATCCGGCCGTGTCTCATCTCCGTCATCAGCTCCTGCATTGTCGTTTTCCATCATCAACGCAGCAATTTGTGAGTGCACAGCGTCGTCCGCAGCGATCTCTTGCTCTGTCAGATGCAGTATCAAATGCAAATATGTCTGTGTCTGGAACATTGCCAGGCTTGTCATGCATATTTTGTATGATCCGCGATGCCTGTAATGCATGGTCTAGCATCACAGATTTTTAGAGGGCTTCTTCGCGCCTATTCCGCATGACAAATGCCCTCTCAGCGTATACACAAACTGGACTCCTGTTGTTGGTCCTGCAATACAGATTTTCTTGGAATTCGATTTCGAATTCAAAGACAGCGTTACAAGTTGCAACCTTCCAGACCCAGACACATTTGCAATGCATATGCAGGCTCCGCAGGTGGCGTTTCCTCCTTTCTGCCTCGACGGATAGAATCGCTCTTCTCCTTTGGTTTGCTTCTTTTAACTTTGACTGTAGAAAGTTGCGGGTAGAGTTCGGCATGCGGTGCAGCAGCTCATGGGCATGTTGCGAAGGGGATGTGTTCTCCTTGGGAGTTCTTGTCCGAACTGAAGACGATGTTGACGCGGAAGTTGAGAAAAGGGAAAACGACAAGAACCTCGTAGTGCAGCGTGAAGTCGCTGTTCCCGGTTGTTGCGGGAGCAACGGTGTAGTGGCTATCGCAGAAGGCATCGGTCGAGTTCTCGTCACCAGAGCAGACCGATTCGCTTTCATTGTGGTGGTGGCCATCCTCACAAAGGACGCAACGAATGAATAGAGCAAATGATCGATAATTATCAAGACTCGTGGGCACATTGAGGAACACGAGGAATTATTGTATCAGGGAGTCGTACTTACACAGAAAAAAAGCGATGATCCCGAAAAGGAAGGTAGTACACGGCTCGACAGTTTTGCGTAAAAGAAACGTACGACAAGCAGGATTTTTCTCGTCGGGAAGCAGGTCGATACTTATCGATAACGAGAAGATCATCGTATTTTTTGTACATACAAGTAGAGAACGTGGTCGCGCTCGGCGAAGGTGATCCACTTGTGTACTTGAAGTTGAACCTCCCGGTACTGAGATGAACACCACGACGCGAACATAAATGTCACTCCGATGAAAGCACGAATCTTCGTGATGAGCGCGGCCATATTTTTGATTTTGCGTGTGCATATGTACTATTTGTTGGGTATTTTTCCAGCTTCTCTATACGTATTTCGTTAAAATGGTTTGGGGGTGGCACAGGGGGTGCGGCAATGTTTATTGGTGCCGCAGAGTGGTCTCATGTTCTTTGTTTTCATTTTTCTTGATCTCATCGTACAACTGACGAGATCAATCGAATCAACAGTCCTGACGATCGAATCAACATTATTTTTTTTTCGTCTATAGTCCTCACAGTAAATAATAGCAGAAGGTCGTCGCATTTTGGTGTTTCTGCATATCATATATAAGCATACATGATGTTTGAGTTAGGTCTCCAGCTGGGCGTGAGACCACGACATCGAGGGCGCCTCATTATATTTTAGTTTGGGTCATTTGTGCTACAAACGGGAAAATTTGTATACATGTTAAAGAGTACGACGCAAAAAGCAGTCCATGATAGGCACACGCGGGGAAAGTACAACTGTTATTCATTGTGTTCGTTTTTCTACTGCACGATCCCTCCTTGCGCATGTCCGCTCACACTGGCTGCTCATTCTTCTAAACCAGGCTTGCTGTATTCTTGTCAACATTTCCACTGGTATTTGTTAGTATTGGTATTCGTTGTAGATGTACAGAAGCAAGCAGGGCGGGAGCCAAAGTCATCGCGGCCGGCGACGAAAATGGCGAAGGACTGGAAGGTCTTGCGTTGAGCTCGAGTCACCGCTGGTGCTACTGGCAGCGCTGGAGAAGCCCGAACCCCAAGCCGGTGGCAGAAGAAATAAAGCGGGTTCGTCCTCGGAAAAAGGCGAGGACGGACGTGGGAGCAATCCGGTGGCAGGGCTAGAGAGACCGCTTCTAACGCCGACTCCTACTTCAACTTCTTCGTGCCCCTCGTGGTATGTAGCTGCTACGCCGCCGATCGTGGCAAACGGACTCAAGTTGCCATCATGGCCAAGAGTCGTATACGTGCCTATTCCGCTCTCTGACGAAGTGGACGACGGCACTGGATCCAGGCAGCTTGGGCTGATCAAGCCTCCGAGGTCTGCTGGGCAGCGGTCTACCCTCCACAGCGGCGCCCCCGTAGGGAGTGGAGGCTGCTCGTTGGCGGGGGGGGGGGGTATCGCGGCCGCTTCCGCTTTGTAAAATGTTAATGCGTTTCCTTTTTGAAAATCGTGCATACTAGCGAAAAACTTGCATGAAAACAGAAACTGGTTAGACTTTGAGATGGATATCCATTTAAAGCCATGGATCGGAAAAGCCCCCCCCTCTTCACCGGAAAATTTTTCTGCAAAACACTGGGAGGCGAAAACGGCTAAACTTCACATTAGCACCTACACAATTTGGCGCTCTCTGCTTCATAAATGCCCCATACAAATGAAATGCTGCGCGGTCAACAGAGGCGAAAGGCTGCGCGGGCCATGATCTTGATCTCCTACCAATACCACTACGACTCATATACAATAACAATAATACAAAGCGGCCAACTCCTGTGCCTACGCACTACATGCACACTCTTAAAAATGCCCTCACTTTTTGAGAAATCTCACTTTTGGGCGCCAAAAGTGAGATTCTGGAAAAAGTGAGATTTCAGTGAAATCTCACTTTTTGGGAAATCTCACTTTTGGGCGCCCAAAAGTGAGACTCTGGAAAAAGTGAGATTTCACTGAAATCACACCCGTTTCCCAGTGCCGCACTGGGTAATGGGTGAGATTTCACTGAAATCTCACTTTTTGAGAAATCTCACTTTCGAGCCCAAAAGTGAGATTCTGGAAAAAGTGATACTGGGCTCCAGTGCCGCACTGGAGCCCAGTACCGCACTGGGAAATGGGTGAGATTTCACTGAAATCTCACTTTTTGAGAAATCTCACTTTTGGGCGCCCAAAAGTGAGACTCTGGAAAAAGTGAGACTTCACTGAAGTCTCACTTTTTGAGAAATCTCACTTTTGGGCGCCCAAAAGTGAGACTCTGGAAAAAGTGAGACTTCACTGAAATATCACCCCTTTCCCAGTACCGCAGTGCTGCGGCGTAGCGGTTGCCCGGCGATGTAGAGGTGTCGGACGCGCTCAGGTGCCCGGAAACGAAAATCATTCCCCAGTGAAATCAACCAAAATTTTCCGGTGAGCTAGTCTATTGGGAGGTTCCGAACCATGATTTAAACGTCTCTCCGCTCATGCAAAACCGAAAAAAAACAGCGATCGTGCCAGAAATAGAAATACCGAGATCATCTTTATACATAAAAAAACTACATACCAGCAGATTGAGAAAGGGAACTGGCCGAGACCGAGAACGGAAAAGGAAACCGCTCGCGCTGCAGTTCTTGGCGGCGGAGAAGTGCCTGCCGCGAGAGTGCCTCCAATCCCGGCTTCTCTCGGTCGGTCGTGCCGCTGAATGAAATGCGCATGGCAGCCGGACTCTGATGCTGATGGCTTTGCGAAGTTTTTGCACCTGCGGTGGAACTACGGGAAGCACGGAACCGCTCATGCCGCCCTCCGTGACGACGTCGACCTCGACGTGGACGCGCCTCGATGCTGCCAGAGTGACCCCCGTTGTTCCACTCGGCGTTGCTTTTCCAAAATGTGCTCGTGGCGCCGCGCAACGACGTCTCCGCCCTCTTCGAGGTCAACATTTCCCCGCCGGAGGTTGTGTAGCTGGACGCCTGGTCTTTGTGCGATACGCTCTGGGGATGCTGTCCATGTATCGCAGCCGCCCGGGGGGCAGTCGGATTGTTCCCTGCAAAAGCAGTGGCTGCACAGTTTGTTCGGCTTGTTGTTCCTGACTGCAGATGTTGACATGTCGGGCCTCGCCGTGATATTAGTGGCTGGTATCGACAACTCTGGCTGGTGCGCCAGGGCAGTGCTGACGAGAGCGACACTGACGAACAAGACGAGTAGGCATAATACGGAAAATCGATCCCCGTCCATGCGGACTCGTGCTCCTCGTGGATGGTTAACATGGTGGCACGAGAAACGTGACAAGAGGAGGGGACAAGAAATAGAAACACCGCGACCAGAATAGGACCGCCTAGAAGTGGTCCTGATCCTGTACGCCCGCGCTCCACCTTCTCTGCGTAACGCGGAGGGTCCACTGTACGGCAGAAGTGCGAGGCGCGGGCTCGGAATCGGATGCGGGACGACATATCGAATAATTTTAATTTGACTTCTTAGAAGGGTAGTGCTTGTGACGCTTTTATATTTATCGTTTACAACAAATAAGGGTAGTGCTTGAAAAGCTGCTCATGCTCATCGCTTTATCTTTTCGTTATACTTTTTGTCTTTGCAAGGTGGTCCTCGTGACTGAGCACTACCTACATCTTGGTCTACTCTAGGTTTTGCCTCTAGGTTTTTTTGGGATTGAGATAAAGAGCACCACTCCAAGAATCAAAAGAATAGATCGATGCGCTTGATTTCTTGTGCTGTATGTGTATTTTTCAATATTATCATTTAGGTAATTGCCATCTCCTACTTTGGATTTTGTTGGTTGCTCGCTTTTCTCGAGTTGTGCCGATCGATGTAAAAAAACAAACGGCGCAAAATACGGAAAGAAAAAGATCGTTTCAAACTACGAACTTGATCGATGCTATGCGCAAGACAGGAGGACCTTGGAGTTCGAGAACAAGCTCACGTCAAAAATGAGAACGACGACAAATATCTTCAACAGAGCCAAAAAAATCCGCGCCACTCGAGTGGCTGTGGTGCGTCATCAAAGTTAAAGTAGAAGCGACGTTCTTGTCGAAGATGCTATGATGAATCAACGCGGTGCGTGGGATCATCATGTTGCTTTACTCACCATCGAATCACATCTTTCCGAAGCGACGCGAAAACCGAGATCCTGGCGTCAACAAACTGAAACTTTTCACAAGCTCGCCGGCGACATTGAAATCTTTGTTTACTGCCACGTCAGCTCAGGCCTCTTGGCACTGCTATGTCAAGTTTTAGTGTTTCGTGCGTATGTCAATGTGGAAGATCTTTTACGAAAACATTCTTTTGTTCTTGTCGATCGTTAGCCCGAACCAGAGCAAGGATGCGCTCGTTTCACTTTTTTGTGTTTCTTGCTTCCCTGTCAGCGCGCAGCTTTCGCAACCGCTCCAAGGTAGAGAGCGTTGACGGCGGCTCGTCCGGTCCTCTGGGGGGTTCCTGATGTTGATGTTGATGAGAGTGGAACGGATAAAAAAATTTCAAATTTTCGCATTGAAAGAATGATGTGCATCTCGAACAGGTTGGTCACAGTCTGTGTTTTGAACATTAAGACAAAAAAAAAGCAGTACTGAAATACCCCTCGAAGCCCCACCCCCGCCCGCCCCCCGCCTGATCCGGGAGATTCCCCACGCCGACTGGCCGGCACAAAGCGTGAAGAGCCGGACGCAGCTGGAGACTGCCGCCGCGCCTTCGTGCCGTCCGTAGGTATGGCGGTCTGCGCTCGGAGGTTCTGCAACTGCTGGGTGTGCGAAGACAGGCCGCGCGGGCCGCCGTCAGCACCAGCGGCGGTGCGTCCACCAGAACCGCTGCGCCCGGTCCGGACTCCACCCGCTCCTGCTGGAGTTGTGCGGTTACTGTCTCGGGAACGCCGCGCGGTCATGGCACGTAGCCGTTCTAACGCGGAGCTGGTTTGCGGTCCCGTTGGAGCCGCGGTGGCAGATGTTGACGAAGTGTTTATCGATGCACCGGGAGCAGGCCCAAGAAGCCCACCTAGGATTTTCACGCGCTCAGGTTCTTCTCTTGATGAACTGGGTGGCCCTGAAGAAGAAGATGCAGGAGGAACAACAGCCGCTGTCGACAATGGCTGCAACAAGGAATCGCCAACATCTCGTGAAGACGCATCGCCACTTTTATTTTGCAAATCGATTTTTCCAACAACTCCGGCGGCGGATGAGGGCCCAGCGCCAACATCTGAGGGACTTTTACTCGTCGTTGTGTCTAATTTCATTTGGAACATATTCGCGAACTTGCTAAACAAAGCGCCGCCCCGGCCGGATGCACTACTGCTTTTGGAAACGCTCCTGCTGGCGTCCACTTGGAGGTCCTGTCGTGCAGAAGCTCCGGCGAGCGGCACCAGAGTTCTTGTAGTTCCATTTGCAACTATTTCTACCAAGTTGTTTTCTCCGGATGAGGATTTATTTGCCGCAGGAGGAGCAACGACGGTCGTAGTAGCAGGAGGACCAGCACCAGTAATTGCCGTCGCGTTTGGATTGATGATGTTTTCATCTTGTTCCCGTGGACTGTCAAACGCATTGTCATGATCATCACCCGCTCCGGCCCCGGTAGCTGCAGCGCCGTCGTCCAGTTTGGATTTTCGTCGTCGCCCGGCGGAGCTTGCTGCGGGGCTCCCGGGAACCGCAGGAGCATGATCCTCCCGCGCAGGAGCGACATCTTCTGCTTCATCTTGTTTCGCTTGTCCACCAGCCTGCGCACCCGGTTCTCCTCGTGCCCCCAACGTAGTACTACGCGGCGAAACTCCTGCCCCACTGCTTGTAGTGGAAGTTTTCGCGTGCAACAAATCCTGGAAAAAGGGCGACGTTTGCGTGTGCTGCAGAAGGTTCTCCAGAAAGGCGTTGGCTGGTGCGGTGAACTGGGGCTTCGTTCTTCTTTTAGTGCTACGCTGATGTTGATGTTGAGAGGATGAACCTTGTTGCAAACGACCAGCCCCTCCAGATTTACTGTCTTCCGCGACCCACTCACCGAGAAGGAGATCTGGATCTGGGAGTTTGCTCTTGCTGCCGCCAGACTTCGACGCGGAGCGCAAGAATCTTCTCGGAGCTAGATTTGAGGTTGATGAACTACTGCCGTAATTCAACAACATCATGCCGCCCATGTCGATCGAGTCTTGCTCCTCCTCGGACGAGGAAGAACTCAGGTCTTCACTGTCAGACAAGAACGCTTGATGTTCACCGGATTCAATTTCTGGAGCGGACCCCACAATCTTCAGGTCCGTACCTTGACCTTGTCTCACTTGTTGTTGTTCTCCCTCTCCCTTCCGCCGCTTGAAGGAAGCAGAACCTCCCGTCGACAACGCTGACGCACGACCAGCATGGGAAGATGATGATGAGAAATCGACGCTGATCCTAGACTTCACGTCCAGTAGGGACGACCCGGGGTTATCGAGGTCGATGCGTTCCATGTTGAGGAAATTTTTCAGGTCCGCGTCTGTGTCAACCGCGATGGGGACGAAGAGGAGCTCTTGTGATGACTGCTTTTTTTCAGCACCGGTTTCATCATCTGGTGTTGCGAAAAAATTTGTTGCGCCGTGTAGTTTATTGCGCAATTCGGCAATCACATTCGCCAACCGATCTTGTATCTTGTGCCTGGGCTGGAGGTTCCGGTGCAACTGCGAATGTATGTCATGCTGGGCCGACAGGAACGCGCTGATGTACCGCATTAGAGTTGTCTCCAACGCAGTTCCTCGAGTTCCAGATCGGGTTTCCGCCCTCGGTTCCTGCTTCAAGGGAAAGAAGAGCCCCGCCCGGTACGGCAACAGTTGGCTTCGCAGCGATGCGGCAAGAAAAGTTGCTGACGTAGATGAAGAGGCCGCTTTTTCTGACGCACCAGCACTTGCTGTTCTACTTCCGTCTTGTACGGCGGCATCCTCACTTCTCTTGTGAAAATCGACAAACACGAAAATCGGCAAACCGAAGCTGCTTGAATTCATTCTCACCCTCGCCAGTTCCTCTTGCGAGCAGTTTTCGATGAGTGGGAGCGCCAACTCTTTCGCTTCGTCCACGTACGCGGCGACCTCGTCCCGCAGCCCCGAAAAGCGGTCGCGGCGGCCGAAGGTATCGTGGATACACGCGATACAGAGGAGCGAGTTCTGCAGCAGAGCGTTTTTTCGAGCCTCTTTGGGGAGAAAGTTTGGGGCAGCAGTTTTGAAATCCGGAACGGCCCACACGTTCACACGGAGAAGTCTGGTTGTACTATCAGAAGACGTCGCAGTCGCTTGGTGTGTAGTCCCACTGGCACCTCTAGGGGGCGGTGGTGGGAAAGAAGAAGAGGGTCGTCCTGGAGGGCCTAGTACGACACCTCCGACAGAAGTGTCAACAACTACATCATCTGCAGGTGGCAGAAGAAGATCTATGTAGGTGAAGTCCACCAAGCGGGACGAGCCATTTGCTGGTGTCACAGCTCGGACGACGTCTTGTTCTTTGTCTCTCCCTGATTTTCCTGCCACTTTCGCTGCGGTTCCTGCCCCCACTATGGTCGTGCCTTCAATCGCGTAGTAGTCCTTTCTAGGCGCCGTCGACGAAGAAGCTCTTTCAACAAGGTTCAGGATTTTCGACTTGTTCCTCGCACCGGACGCTGCTCCTGTCAGAAGTTGAAGCGCCGCAGCGGCGCCTCCTGGTTTATTAACATTTGGCGAAAGTGGAGAAGCAGGTGCTTCTTGTCCTTGTGTCCCCGGTGAAGATGTGGCACAGCTATCGACAAAGCTGCGAAAAAACGCTTTCCGTGCACTACCAACGACGAACAGATTGCATTCCGCGTTAATAGCCTGCTGTCGCTGCTCTTGTTGACCCGATGAATCACTGCTGCGTGGTGGTCCAGCCGCGGATTCCGCGACCACATCGCTCCCATGATGGTCACCTTTTGCGTCGGAACCTCGATTCAGGAGCAATTCTTGCGCAAAAATCGCCGGTAATGGAGGAATGCCACTTATCATTATTTTTATTTCACAAACTGAAAAACAAAAATCAGGTACACGTAGAAGTACACGACTAAGGCCGCAAACAAGGTCCTAGATTTCTTCTTGGAAATTTAAATTCTTTCATCAGTGCTTTCGCAGTATTTCATTCAGTTTCACAAACTTCTACATGCGGCCGTAGATCGCCCACCTCTTCGTGGCTAATTTTATTTACCAGAGGTTTATTGCTATGGGTGCTTCTTTGAAAATGTAGATGAAGCAAAAAACCGCTACCACGAAAAGACGAAGACGAACCATAATGAAAGAAAGAGGCAGGAGACTACCTGTGCAGTGTGGTAGTGGAAAATAAGCACCGAGCAACGTAAGTACTTTTACCTCTTCTACTCAGTCATGCAAATAACTAAAGCTTCCAATTCCAAATCCGAACGCGTGCGGTTTGCGTTTGCTCACGGTCTCTCTATAACTCCAGGGTCAGGGACGACTACTTGTTGAACATGACACGATACAACAGCCGACAAGGATGATTCCGGTAAAGGCAGATATAGACCATTTTTCCTTCTGGCTCTTTGCGATGGTGGTGCATCGCGTCTGTCATCTCGCACCATCCAGGAGCGGGAGCCTCGTCGAAGTTGTGCTTCTTTGACTTCAGATCTACTACGCGTTGTACTCGCGGCGTTCGTCACTATTACACGGCGCATATATTCAACATGAACATATCGCAATTTTACAATCTCTCTCTCTGCGTAGAATAGAACTCTATAGATGACCCTTGTCCTAGGCGTGGACCGCTTGCGACTGCAAGCTGCAGGAGAACTTGCGTTTTCTCTCGAATGAGATGTAAAACACTTTCCTGGGACGCTCAAGACCGGCCAAAAATGTGCCGACCTGGTGCTGAGCGTGCGCGCTCGGCGAGAACTTTCACCAAAACACAGGAACCTGGAATGCGTCCAAAAGCTGTGTATAGCTCATCGCGTGAACTGACAGCCTAGGTCATACTATAAGTAAGCAACGCGTGACTCGCGAATCTTGCAACGCAGAATGTATACTTCAAACTCTTATACAATGTCATCAAAAACTATGTCCGATCGTGATGTGTCAACTCGAATGAATTTCTCTGATGCTTTGCACCACTTGGTGGGCTCGTGATACTGACTCATGGAAACGCCAGGGATCTCACCGAACTTTGCATGTGTCTCGAGCTTCATGGCGCTTCGCGCAATCAAAATCGATGATTTCGAGTAGTCACACATCTCTTCGAAAGCCCCTGGGAAATTGGAGATTATGTAGAACAGGAATCTGGGACGAGTGGGAATGTCCGCCACGTTGAATCCCGTCGGGACCCGGTCGATCCATGGCGACAAGGCCAGCGCGGAGCACGACGACCAGAAGAATAGCGCCATCGTGGCCATGTGCTGCTTGGGCGAATTCTGGTTCAAGAATGCATTCTTCGCACTGTCGTTGTCGACTGACAACCGGAAATGACTCTTCGGCCGTAGGACGCTCGCAAACTCGTGCACTGCGACCACCGGAGCCACCGTTTCGAGGAACGATATGGGATGCTTGATCGGAACCGAAGATGACAAATCAGATTCAACTACACGTAGAAATCGACCATACAATTTCCCAGCAGAAACAAAAACGGCCGAGTGCCAGCCCGAACCGTGGCTGTACGAAGCATCAGTGTACAAAAGCAGGTTGTCATCTTCCGGTCGTTCAAACACAGGACGTTTCTTCAAGTTGGCCGCAAGGATGAGCTTGATGTTGTGCAAGCACTGCTTCACCTTGTCGGAAAATGCGGCACCTCCTGACTGCGGGAGGTGGATGAACTGCGCCAACGGTTTCAAGACTGGATTGTAACGGCGGTCCACTAATGCGGACAGGCAGAACATCACCTTGCCGTGTAGCGACTCTGCTACGTCGGTGGGGAGCGAGGCGGAAGCGAGGGCAGTATCGATGATGGAAGTGATGCTGTTCGCTCGCTGCATGGACACAAAAAACTCGGGCGTGTCGGCAGCCAGATCAAACACCAAGCCCAAGACTTCGGTGACCTTCTCCAGCTTCACCTTGTTCGGGTGGATGCCGAGCCGCATGATCTGAAATAGGTACAGCACGAGGTCCTTCGCCTTGTCACCAACTGCTTCAGGGACGGGGGAAGCGAAGTCGTCGACGTACACGCTGAGCATCAGTTGGACGAAGAAAACCACGACGCACTTCAATGCCATGGAAACCCGAACCCAACACACGACACTATGGACGTTCCCGAAGATGAGGGTCAGCGCCTCGTAGAACCTGTAAGCCATCCTGTCCAGGTCGAAGACGCACAACCTGTTGCACTTCCTGTGCGACGGGCGGACGGCGATGGTGTTGTACGCTTTGTGGACGTCAACCACTAGCATCATCAACGCGACCAACAGCCCGGGGGCGAATTTTTGGCGCTTGGGATGCGGATAGCCGGCGGCCACTTGAGCAGACTCGACTGAGTCGTGGTACCGCTTCGGCGGTTTCTTCAGCTCGTCCGGTATCGGCGTCCCAGACTCGACGAAAGCGACGAACGCATCTTCGTACTTCTTCTCCAAGGACCGTCCGGCCTTCACTGTCTTCCGGGTCAGCGACACGTAGTTCTGCTCGCGTAACGACGGGTCACGCAAGACCGCGGACGCGCCCAAGATTTCATGGGCCGAGCCCATCGGGACCCCCTTCGACAGATCGCTGCGCGAATTACAAGCGCACGCGGGGTCGATCATCCGAATTTTCGTCTTCTGTTCGACACAGAAACGACGCCACACGTGGCTCCACCCCGCCTTTTTCGCTTGTCTGTACGAGATGCTCTTGGCCAATCGCGCGTGCCCCAACAACGGCTCCACTTCGGTCTCCTCTTCGGTCTGCCTGTAAATCTCACGAATGTGAGCTTCAGACCAATCCGGAGGCGGGGTGCCGGGCTTGTACGAGGCGAGGTTGTGCGGGGGCTCCGTGGTCGAAAACCATGGCTTACGCCGAGTTGATGGAGCACCCCATGCGGAGGGGGCTTTGCAATCCCGAATACAGGTGCCTCCCTGTGCCAGAACCTCCTTCACTACTGCGCGGCCATTGAAACTAGCCTTCTCCAGGACCATGTCGATGAACCCGACGTTGTATTTCCCGTGGAACTTCCGAACCTCGTCGCACATCGATGACTTCAATCGTGTATCACGCGGGGCAGCTGCAGCGTTAGTTGCATCAATTTCCGCGCGAATATCCACGGTCGACAACTTAGTCGCGTCTACTGCGAGGAACTCAGAATTGAGCGGGGAAAATGGAGAACGCTTCCGTTTGTCGCAACCAATCCGCGAAAGCATCTCCTTCCACTTTTTGGAGTAGTCGTTCTGGTCTGACTGCGGGATGGGATCGTCGTAAAACTCCCCTTGCGGGGGAAGGCAAACTTTGCTCATCGTGGACGCTAGTTGATTACGAAAAGGTCATATCGATATCGAGGCGCAAGGAAAAATCTAGCAACGTCGCTCTTCCTTTCGTGACCACGAGGTCCACTCCCTGTGACTCCCTCACTCGACGTGTCTCTCGGAACTAAGACGACGACGACAGACAAACAGTGAGGACAAACACGACGCGCGCCGAAAATACTGCGACTTCTGCAGCGTACTAGAAAAGAAAGTATAGAATAGGTTGACTTCATGGAAATAGAGTAGCAACTGCTACTCGAATGGAAAGCTGATTGTCCGTGAAGTCATGCCCTCTTCGAGGGGAATCGCAATTGCGACGGTCGAATGGGCTGTGCTTTCCGACTGGAAAGGCGGTGGCGTGAAAAACACCAGAGTGCGAATGCACTTATGGAAACATGAGGCGCTCCTGTGACAGGAAAACAGGCAGTGGAATACTGCTAGACATGGAAAGTCGTGGAAAAATATGTAAATAATCGTATAGAGTGCTTGGGGTTGCATTTGACAAAAAACAAGATTGATAACACTGACGAGAGATGATAACTATTTGATGAAACAATGAGTATAAATGTAAGGCGAGATTCATTTTAAGTTGATTTTCTAAAAACTTTTTTGTCAACGCAAAACGCGGACACAAAAAACAGTAGCGATGGAATCACTTCACTTATCATCTGGCTTCTCGTTTTTGTCGTCATTGTTGTCGGAATGATTACTCTCGTCTTCGGACTGGTCGATTTTTACTTCTGGCGGAGACTTCTTCCCCTTCTTCCCCTTGTTCCCCTTCTTTCCTCCCTTGCTTTTTGCTGTGGAAGAAGACTCGCGCTCCGGAAAGTACTTGGAGATGTTATCGCCTTTGTAAATAGAGCCGCCCATCCAATCAAAATACCCGATCTTCGACAGCGCTTGCTTCCCCAAATGGGTAGCTTTGATCGCTTTAAACTGTTCACGGGTTAACTGTGACTTCTTGGAAGGATGCTTCCCGCCCTTGTCGCATTCTACGCAGCCGTTGATGACTTTCGTGCGATTTTCGCACGGCGTGCACTTCATGTAATGCCAACAGTACTTCAAGGACTTTCCTTCGGCGACTAATTCTGCACGCGTAGATGTTTCACGGCGCGGCGAACGGTCACGGCCGGGAATGCGGGAGGAAGAAGAAGTATCCGGGATGTTGAGGATGGCTCGGAACGTGGAGTTGTGAAACATGTTTGCTGTTTGATGCGACACGTTCATGAGTTGCTGCATCTGGAAACGAAAACCAGAAGCGTCGTTGTCGGCGAGCATGAAATAATCACGCGCACGCTCCTGGTAACTGGTCTCGATCGCGACGCCGTCGTGAAAATAGGTCTTGGCCGGTGCGAGTTTGTCCGCCGAAGTCGCCAGCACCTCGTAGAGCTTAGACGTGGCGATCGATTCCCATTCCGATTGGGAAGCAGATTCTGGAATCGCCCGGAAATGATCGTCCATGAGCAATACCAGCTCGTAGGCCTCGGCCGGAGACTCGAAGACCGGGGGCTGCTTTCCGCCGATTGCGAGGTGCCGCAAGAGCGTCGAAGGACGCATTGCTTGGTGTAGTTGTCTTGGTGGTCTTGACATCAGAAACTTGCGCTTGATTCTTGTACGAGTATTTTACTCCGATGTTCGCGGATTGGTGGAGGGTCTTATCCCGTACCATCGCAGAGATTTGCTTGAATGATTCTAACAAAATCCGATCCGACCGGGGAAGATGGTTGATTGCATTCGCGAACGCGGTAGATTCCTGAGCGGTCATCGGGGCGTCGGGGTGCCACGGATCGTTTGCAGATGGGAAGGCTTCCGCCAAACCAGTTACTCCTTGCGACATCGTAGTTTGCTGTTGGATCATCGCCTGCATGTTGGCGTTCTGCTGCGCCATCAGCTGATTCTGGTAATAAAGTTGCTGGAAATACATCTGCGCGTGCTGGTCCTGCCAGTTGAAATTCGCGTTGATGGGTGGCATCTGCGGGAAGATGGGGACTGCGCCCGGCTGTTGCAAGTTCGCGCCAAGGGGGACCGGACCGAATGGTGCTGGGATTGGTCCTCCGAGTGGTGCGCCAACTGGTGGTGGGGCTGCACCACCGCCCGGTGCCTGCGCGTACTGCTGCTGATTCTGGTTCCCCGGCGGGGCGGGGGCCGGAAACTGCTGCTGAATTGGTGGATTGATTTGCAGTGGAGCAGCCGCGTTCTGATTTATATTCTGCTGATTGTTGCCAGCTACATTCGCGTTCGGGAGGACTTGCGCGGCACCCGGTCCTTGGACTACGGCAGCTGGTGCAATCGCTGCACCCGGGGCCTGCTGGACCTGTGCTTGCTGCAACGCTTGCTGTGCCGCAGCTGCTTGTTGCTGCTGTTGTAACTGCTGCTGCGCTTGCTGGGCAGCGACTGCTGCCGCAGCTTGCTGCTGCACTTGCGCCTGCTGTGCCGCCGCCGCTGCAGCAGCTTGCTGCTGTGCCAGTAACTGTTGCTGCGCCTGCACGGCCGCTGCAGCAGCCGGCTGCTGGTTCAACTGCTGTTGATTCGCGATGGGGGCTTGTGGCTGCTGCACCTGATTATTGGCGTTGGCCTGGGCAGCGACTTGTTGTCCGTTGTTTTGACCGGCGGGAATAACTTGTTGTTGCGCTCCTGGCTGCTGATTAGCCGCTCCCGCTTGCTGCTGCGCGCCTGCAGCAGCTCCTCCTGCGGCTGCGCCTCCTGCTGCGCCAGCGACTTGCTGTGCGCCCGCGACTGCGGCTTGTTGCGCGCCCGCGACTGCGCCGCCTCCTGCCGCTGCACCTGCCGCGTTGTTCCCATTCGCCGGGGTGCCCGGGTTTTGATTGACGCCCGCATTGATGTTAACCGGGGGGTTGGCATTGGGATTCCCGATGGCAGCGAGACCTTGAGCAGGGGCTTTCGGAGCATGGGGCTGTTGGACTGCGCCGACCGGTTGAGTGACCGCTTTGGGCGGCGGCGGGGGACCGGCTTTGTTCTTGGCCTTTGCTTTCGGGTTCACCTGTAACTGGGGCGGGACCACGGCCAACAGCGGGTCGGCACTTCCACCGAGTACTCCTGCTTGCGGCCCCAAGCCATTGCCGACCTGCTGAAAGGCTCCTGCGTTGAGAGCCATCTTGAATTTGATCGAGTTTTCTAGCTTCTGGAGAGTGACTGCGAAATGATGAAGGGAGCTGAGTCAGAAACTTTTTTCTCTCTCCAGCATTCGTAAGAGGGCCACTTCCTGATACTGCTTGGCTTCTCTCGAGTGAATTTTGAACGTGACTCGCTCGGTAGATAATGCTTTGTGAGAGAATAACTCTGGACTCTCAACAGACTGCAGTTTGAATGTAATGAGACTCTCGGCGCGTCTGACTAGGCAAGAGCAGGCGAATGCCAACTGAGAGAATTCTCACGAGCGGACTGCCGGCGCGAATGCGAATGCCGTGCTGTTGGTCTGAGTGAATTGGTTGAGTCACGGGATGAAGTTGAGTTCTTTGTAAGGATTGGCCGCATATTGATTGCCGCGGTTATAATACTCTTTCATATTCTCCGTGCGCCATCGTAAATGACAGCCTATGCGCGTTGCACTTATCTTACAACTCATTAATTGTTGTAGACAGCCTATGCGCAACGACTGGGTACGTCCAGTACCAAAATAGGCTAGAAAATCAGAAGAGAATTCACTTCGCCAATCGTGCTGCGGGTGCGAAAGCAGCGGAATAAGTTTGTGTGGGCACAAACAATCAAGTGCAGTACCGCACAAACACTTCACATACACTCGACGAATATAATTCGACTTCAACACATATTTTTCGAGAGAAAGGCAGAAAACTCCTGCCGCAGCATTAAAACTGAAGTCTCCCGAAAAAGGCACGCATGTGTTACTTGCTCTCGAGGTCAGATGAACAACCTGCATAGCCTCATCTAGATCACCTCCATCTTCAAAATCCGATGGTGAATCGGGGATGTCCTCGCAGCAATGTGGAATGTCGTCTCCACCGAAGGAGATCTTGGACAGGAGTGTTGCTTTTCGTAACCCGAACAGGAACCCGATTCCGCAGGCAGCACCGAATTCGTGTTTCCGTTTATTGATCGGGCGCATTAACTCGGTGAGCTCGGCTAGCATCACCGGCGGGGCCTGGGAGTGATTGAATTTCCCGGTGCGTTTTTGGCGCGACACCAACTGTGACAGGTGTGTCTTGTCTGCGACTCCGAGGCTGCTTCCGCCTGGAATGGCTTCAAGCCTTCCAATTACGCTCCACAGATAATCATCTGCAGTAGCGTAAGTACTGGAGTCGTCGCTATCTCCCACGAGCGCAGTGAAGAAGTGCACTGCATGTGCTCGGGTGATGGGCCATGGTTTGCGGAGGAATTCTAACTCAGGATGCTGGCTGGCTCGCTCGCAGACTTGAAAATAACATTTCATCCTGGCGCCCTCGGTGGCATTTGCTGGACGTTTCGCCATTTTCTCGACTGCTGCCTGGTGCCGCGACTTGTCGTCAAGAAGAGAAAAAACTTCTTCTTTTTGTTTCGTGACTTTTTGTTTGCTCGGGTCCATTGCGTCCTTGTATAGTCGTAGAATTTTTGGGTGAGAAGCGACTTCTGAGAAGAGTCCGGGCTTAAGGGGTTTCTTGCTGCTCGCGGGGTCGGCAATGATGCCTTCCGTTGCTAGTTCGCAGTCATGGCATGCAGCAACTGCGGCTGAGAACACATCTTTCCCATAAGATGACGATGGCTCACTTAGCTGGGTCTTCTGGTATGGTGCACTCGTGAAGTCAGATGTGCTTCGCTGCCGCTGATGTTGAGGGAGAGGAGGGCGGGAAAACGAAGATGATGCTGATGACGGTGGCACTGATGCTGACGCGGCTCGTCTTCTTGCGAGGATCCGCTGCGCCATTGCCGCGGAGGACGAGCTGTGCTGTGCGGCACGAAGTGAGTCCATTTTGTCAGGGAGGGAACGATCTTGATCGAGGGTGGGAAAAATAAAAACAATAAGCGAATGCTTATCGAGAGCGACTGCTCACCGCCCACAATGTCTGTGCCCTTTGTTCTCTCTACTTCTCTCGATCGATTGCAAAGTTCCATTATCGTGGTTCTTTATTTGCGATTTTACAATCTCTCTCTCTGCGTAGAATAGAACTCTATAGATGACCCTTGTCCTAGGCGTGGACCGCTTGCGACTGCAAGCTGCAGGAGAACTTGCGTTTTCTCTCGAATGAGATGTAAAACACTTTCCTGGGACGCTCAAGACCGGCCAAAAATGTGCCGACCTGTTGAGAACTTCACCAACAGGTCTACGACAGCCTCGACAAATGTGACTGAACATCGAGGAAAAGTGATCACCAACAGGTCGGAGACACTCGTCGCAAGCTCAGAGGGAGGTGGCGCTACTCACCTTCATTGGAGAATGTGACGGCAGAAAAAATAAAAACAGTAAGCGAATGCTTATCGAGAGCGACTGCTCACCGCCCACAATGTCTGTGCCCTTTGTTCTCTCTACTTCTCTCGGTCGATTGTAAAATTCCATTATCGTGGTTCTTTATTTGCGATTCATTCATTCATTCATTACGTGTCTATCCGGGTGTAAAATTTGTTTCTTTTCTTTCGTCAAATCTTCTTTTCTCGGATGTACACACAAGCGATTCTTTCCTCGAGACATCGACTGTCTCGCCTCAAGCGGCAACCCACAACTCTCCCTCCTCTTTTGTGAATAGTAGGCCTGCTACCCACGCCTCCTCCTTGCCTGAGTGTTCGCAAAAGGCCTCCCATTGTATCTGGAAACGCGCCGGGTTCTCTTCTTCCGTTTCGTAGGTTCTTCCGTCTCCGTCGGGAACTCTTACCCAACGTTTTCCGCTGATTTGCGCACAGAATTGCACAACAACATTTGAACATATCGCAAAAGCATATAAAAAGTAATGATGAATATCCATCGTGCCATCCTCTTCACAGGTCTTTTCCCTCGACGTATTTTTTCCACAGAGCCTGGTTTGCACCTTTCCCCCCGTACTTGTCGTTCTCCAGGCCCATGGGGTCTCGGTACAGTTGCAACGCCACTTGGCAGTTCTGGCTGCAAACCGGCTGCTTCGTCTTTTTATCCTTGTACACCGCGGTCTTCCAGCAAAGTTCGCACAGCGTCATATCAAATGTAAAAATGTCTGGGTCTGGAAACTTGTGATGCTGGGTGGCGTCTCATGATGAGGCCAGAAATGCTGGCTCAGCATCACAAGTTTCTGAGCTTCTAGGTGTTGCCTATTCTGCATGGCGAACTGCGTTTCTGCATGACAGAAAAGTGGTGCTCTTGGGTAACGTGCATGAGAGATTTGACAGTCATGCCAGACAAGCATGACAAAAATGCACTCTTCCAGACCACCCAGACATTTTTACATTTGATACGTCAGCGGAGAGCGCATTTTCGGTTGGGCGAGCGCGACGGGCAGATTGTTCTCGAACCGCAGTCGCATCCGCTTCGCCCCGTCCGTGGAGGCGAGTTTCTGGCCGAGTTTCTCCTGCAGCGTAGCGGCGTAGCGGGCCTTTCGAGTTTCCTGCAAGTAGGTGAGATGGTAGTGATAGAGTCTTCGCTGGTCCTTCCAAAACCGGAGGATCGGTCCGAAAATAGAGACGGCATACTAAGGGGAAAACTTCACAAATACAAATATCTGCAAAAATTGATGCTTAAAAGGCAGAACTGCAGAGAAACAGGCGCCCAGTGTTATGCTTTTCAGCAATTCAGGCCCTGTCGGGCATCCTTGGGAGGGGCGCCAGAGCATTCATCTCAGGCGGTCGCCATTTAACCCGACCAAAGTCGCACCAGCGCGGGCCGCTTAGCAGGGCGGGACTAGGGCTCTCGGGGCCACGCCAGGGTGCCCGGAATTCCGGCGCCATGCGGCGCCGGCGGAGGCAGTAATAGGTCGCGGCGAATCGCCGAAAGGCGGAAATCGCATCAAAATGACGCAGAAAAATGCTCGCGGGCGACCTCTCCGGCAGGGGTCGCCGGACCCCCCTGCCTTTTCATTTGTGGAAAGTTTCCAAGCGGGAAGTGGGAATTTGGCTGTTCAGAAGGGCCCCAGATTTGTGGGTCTCCGGAGGGGTCGGGTCTGTTCATTTGTGGAAAGTTTCCAAGTGGGAATAGCGTTTTTTTGCTCCAATCACGGGCTAAACGACAAACCGCATCGGCGGACGCGACACAAAGGAAAGGCAACAGCCTTCCGATTTTGTTCTTGAAGTACATGCATGCTCGTCGTCGTCCGGTATGGCCTTCAGCGACGCCAAACCCTCCGGACCTTGCCGGACAGAACAACGCCGCGCGCTGTTGCCGTGCTGGTGTTCGACTCACCGGCGTCGCGTTTCGCAGACCCTGGGCCCCCTCCCAGCAGCCGTGAAGCCTCTAAAGACCAATTTTTGCAGATATTTGTATTTGTGAAGTTTTCCACTCAGTACGGCAGACCGAAACCGGAGGATCGGTCCGAAAGTAGAGACGGCGGACCGAAGGTTTAGTCGTTCTATGAGGTCCTCAGATGTGAAATTTCAACAAAATCGAAAAAAAAAACTAGCTACTTTAGGTAATTTAGTATCTATCTCATGAACTAGCTAGCTCAGGTAGGGCGGTTGCGTGGTCTCCGGCTGCGTATCTCGGAACGGTCTCGTCGCCAAGCCGTCGCTACAGTCCTTGTCCTCTATTTCGGCTTCTGTACGACCTGCGGTGAGGGAGGTGAGCATGGGCGCAAAGACGAGGATCCTGTGGTTGATGAGAATGTGGATTTGTGAATAAGAAGCAGCAATGTGGAACGCTCGTTGCCTAGAAACTAAGAGCATCGACCTGAGCGTATCGTTCGAAATTTACGTGCAAGCCTGATCGGAATATCGTAAATCGAAACAACATGAAAGAGCCGACTCTGAGAGCCGTGGCGGGTCGTATTCGTAGAGCACATCGAGCGAGCGGCGCCATCAGATACTGATCCTAGACATTTGTGAGCAACCTTTTTCCAGGACCCCTATTTGTGCCCCGTAAGAGCCGTGTAGAGCTTAGATTTCTCCGATCTCGTCGACGATTGTGCATCAGACCGCTACTACTGGAGTCATGTATTAGGGAACCACATCAGACATTTGCTTTTTCAATGCTCGCTCACTAGGATTTTCAAAACTCCATACAAATGGCCAGCTCCTGCTTCGCCGAGATGCCGGATCGCCGTTACGAGACGCAGCCGGAGACCTTGAAACCGCTCCACCTTAGCTAGCTACTGAACTACATAGTTATTTATGCATCGATAGTTTTTTTTTTGGAAAAATTGGAAACTTCACATCTGAGGACCTCATACGTTCTGCAGGTCCGAAAATAGAGACGCCAGACCGAAGATTTATTTGATGTTCGGCGTCCAGGTGCTGGATGCTGGACGCATGATCCACGTCGGGACGTTATCGTAAGGAAAAATCCCCCCTCCCCATATCGAAAAGGTACGGCGCAGAAAATTTGCAATGCTGATTTGCGACCACAAATCACGTCTGTCTTGCAAGAAGGCAATTCCACAGGCTTCGCCGTATTATACAAGCGGTCTGTGATGCTGTTGGGCCTACAGCGCAGACGTTTCTCATGCTAAGCGCCTAGGCCAAAACCTCTGTACTCAGGCTTGATGTGGGCCTGCAGTCCTCTCCAGCAAGACAAATCTGATTTGTGTACGCAAATCCAGCATCACAAATTTCCTGTTCGATATGGGGAGGGGGGATTTTTTATTTTGATAGACGTGCAAAAGTGTTGTTTTGAGCGAGGACAAATTGGTGCTCTTGATTGCTCATCATCTCCGTCTGTACAACCGAGGATGTAATTGCAATTGCACTAGAACCTGCAGACGACGATGACGACATCCCTTTAAACAAGCTCATGTGTGTCTTGCCGCCCAAAAATCGTTGCTGCAGCTGTACGCGCGTGTTTGTGTAGTCCGGCACCAAATTATCTTTATCGGTTAAAATAAATTCCGCGGCTACAACGCCCGGCGCAGTAGAAGTCGTGTCTCCCGTCCGGTTGCCGTTTCTACTCGTAGAAAACGCCACAGTCCGCGCACACGCAAGTGATGGGTAAATACGATTTTCCTTAGCGGCTTGCTGCAGGACGTGAGCGATGTTTTGCGGTGCATCTTGGTGCTCAACTTCGACGGCCATTACTATTTTCGGGGTTTTCTTCCTATTTTCATCCTGATCCTTTTCGATGCCATTCCGCCCTTTTCCTTTGTTCTCAACATTTCCTCTTGCCTTTCTCGCAGCAATCTGCCCCTTGAGATGCTCCAGCAACAAACTGCGGCTTTGCGCGGATATGTGCGGGTCTCTGGAGAACAATGTCGACGGCTTGAACGAACCGCGGCGAAGCATTTCCTGCTGGGGCTGCTGACCACCGGCTGTTGTAAGATGAACACCAACAGAACTTCTACCCGAAGGAGCCGCAGGATGACCGCCTGCAGGCGGAACTACAAGCGCACCACCAGACGCAGCTCCACTACCGCCCAGCTGCATGATGTTGCCACGACCTCGAGGACCCCCTCGCGCCGGGTTGATGCCATCCGTTGTTGAATAAAAATTATCATTATCTGCTTGCTTATTGTTCCCCCGCGGGTTTTTGTTTTTCATCTTTCTTTTCGCAGCCCTGATATCGCGTTTCGTCCCAACACCAAAATCTTCGTCGGACGAAATCTGCTGTTTCTCGTCGTGGATCGTAAAATCGTACTGGTGCGCCCACTCGCTTTTTTCCCGGGTTCGCCGGGGGCCGTTTTTGAACCGAGACAGCAACGCGGACCCCGCTTCCGCCGCCTTTTTCGCTTCCGCATTCGCAAGTTGCTTTGCTTTCTGTTGTGCCGCGGCGGTCCCGTTGAGGGTGGATTTAAGGGAGAATTCCTGGGGCCACAGCTTGTCGACATTGAGCATGCGTTTGCGCTTGATCAGGTCGTGTTCGTCTTCATCGTCAGAAGAATCTTCTTCGGAAGAGGAGGAGAGAGAAGCTGCAGCACCAGTATCGTCTGAGGAATTATCGGTCGCTTGCTCCACTGCGGGTCTTTTTCGCTGCTGAGGTGCTGACGGCTGACTGGCGACCAGGACACGCGCTTTCAGCATAGCGTGGGGGTCAGGACCGACGAAAGCTGCTCCTGGTGGCGCTTGTGGTCGTTGTGCTTGTCCTTTCACAAATGGTTGTTGCTGCTGAACCGGGAGGTGGGCTCCAGTGGGAATAAAGGGAATAGTACCACCAGGTGGCACGAAATTGTGAACAGGAAAAGAAGGAGCGGGGGAAAGTCCCATGTGACTCGAGGTCGCAACAACTGGCATTGGTCCTCGTGGTGGATGGTGTGGCGCAAGAGCGTCGCCATGACTCGCCATACTAGTACCCATGCCTGGAGGAGGTAGAAATGCTGCTGGCGAGGAAAGTCCACTTCGCTGCGAGTTGTCCCGAGCACCACCTTGGGAAAGCCGTTTATTTCCACCGAGCGATCGTCTATTCGTGTGCCTGGCACCGGAATTTCCAGCATGTTCTCTTCGCGTTTGCGCAGCAACACGAACACCTGCCTCTGTTTGTTGCCTCTGTTCCGGCACAAAGTTGAAACCCACTTTGCGCTCCTCCCTCCGCTGTTTGCGAGTACTGGACACCGGCGGTCCGGAAACGGCACCAGCGCCTCCAGGAGTGTGCTGGTGCCCTTTCAGAATACCTGGCGGAGCTGTGGGTTGATTTTTCCCGCTGTGCTGCTGCTGCTCCTGGTACTGCAGCTGTTGCGTGCGGTCGGTGGAAGAGGCAAACTGCAGCCCGTGCGCTGGGGTGCCCGGATCAGGTGAAGGGGCTGTCACAGGTTGATGATGGACGAGAGCACCGCCGCTCCCGGGCGTAACAGATGAAGACGCTGCCACAGGTGCAGCTGCTGCCTGAAAAGGGAAAAGCTTCTGCGGCTTGTTGCTGCTCCTACCCGCATTTTTCCCCGAACTGGAACTTGCGCTCGGGCCCGTACCCACCAGTACCTGCTGTGGTTGTTCTTGCGGTTCTTGCCGGTGATCGTTTTTCGGATCATGTCCTCTCGGATCTTGCACCTCTTTGAAGAACCCCTCTGGTGCCGTCCAACGCTTCTCCCCTGTACGCTTGTTTTTGAAATAGAACTCCCCTGGCTTAGACCGACTTTCCTTCTTCTCCCAATCCGGTGATGGCGGAACATTATTCGGCAGAACAGCTTCTGCGGGTTGGTGGTGCGACGGTAATATTTGCACCTGTGGCCCTCGTCCGGGATGAACCACCATCGGAAAAGCTGCGTTATTATTTCCGACGACCGGCGGCTGTATCTGCGTCTGGCCAGTGGCAAGATTTCGGAAGTAGAAGTGCCCTGGTCTATTTCGGCTCTCGACACGCTCCCAACCAGCCGGAACAACGGACGGTACGAACCCTGCGGGGGGCGCACCAGCTGCGGCAGGCGATTTGTTACGAACAGGTTCTTGTTGTGGGGGCATCATTTTTCCCTGAAAGAAATGTTGCGCAGAAGCCAACATCCCCGAGGACGTGGTTGCCGGCGCTGCAGGAGCAAGAACTCGTTGCTGATGCTGTACTTGTTGTGAAGACGACCCCAGTGCTGCGGCCGCACGCCTTTCCTCATGCACAGTGGGGTCGCGCGAAGCCATTGTTCCAGCTGCAGATGAAGCCACGCCGCCGGTTCGTTGATGCGGTGCACTGCCGTGTGGCCGTCCATTCTGCATACCCTGCTGTCCAACTCCATTGATCGGGGGCGCAACCCCCGATTGCGAATGCTCTCTGGACGAAGCCGATGCGGACGCTTGTTGACCCTGAGCAAGTACTACTCCCCCAGACACAGCACCAGGAGCTGCAAGAACAACTCCTGCGCTAACATTTGGAGGTGGGTTGGCTGCGCCGCCTGATGTGCGCTTCCTACGCTCTGCTCGGGTGAGAACCATCGCGCTTTGGGAGGTTCGTCGTTCTTGTTGGGCTTGGGCGGCGCGGTCGTTACAAGAAACGACGGCAGCGGCACAACTGGAATCAAACTACGCCTATGCGTACGCTACCGCTCTTGTATTGACGACATGGTCATGGTTAAGGTTATTAGAGCGAAGGGACGTGAAAGTCACCCCGCTGCCAAACCCGAAGAAAATCATAGAAGTGGCTTGACATCATTTCATGAATATCATCTGAAGTGAATAAACATCGTGCGCTTCATCTACAACTTCATCTAAGACAAATTGATGTCGCTGTCGGTGATAAAGATATTTCCTCCTTGTCACGAAGTGATGCAGCTTCATCTTGTTGAGGGTCGAAGATCTGGAGCAGGAGCAGGAGCAAGAGCCGTTTCCAGATCTTCTTGTGTCGTGTTCGGAAAGGGATCGTCGTTCATCTTTTGTGGAATCATCAGTATCGGTTTTATTGTTGTTGTTTTTTTCGAACAACTGGTGCTTGGAGTTGCGGACGGTGCGAGCGCATGTCTGCCGGTGGTCGTCCACAGAAGCGCAACAGCGACGGCGAACTTTGAAGTCGTGGGCGGTCTTTGCGCTTCTTCCACATTAAGATTGGTTTTCGATTTCGTCGAGTCATAGAAATTGGGAAGGGTTCTTGCGGCATCTGCAGCAAATGCAAAAGCAAAGGGGTCCGTTGCAATTTTACACATCGATGATTCTGAAAATTCGTATGTAGAAGATGCACACCTAACTTGATGCAGCAGCGTTAATAAAGGTTGGCAGCCGCGTTGGTCTACCCTTAATCGGTATTTTCTCTGCGCCGCTAGTTTTGGTTTAGCGTCAGTGTCTTCTTCAGAGCTGAAATTCGTAAAATTCCTTTACAATACAACTCCGCGCTTGTTTTGTTACTTACACTCTTGAATCAACGACGAGCGCGCACGTGCGCACGGTAAAAGAAGTTGAATTTTCATGAGGAAGTTCAAATCGAACCTCCAATTATTGTGTCGACGAGACTTTCATATCGACTTTAACGTCCTGAATATACAAAATTGTTTCTACAGCGTACTACTTCAGTAAAGAAAAGGAAGCTCAAACTATGTATTTTTAGATCCAATCATTCTCATTGGCGTAATCCCCCGCGCCAGATACACTAGCCGTCGCTTTCTTCCCGCCCGCCGCCGGTGGTGATTCGAAGTATCGATAATTATTCTGTGAGCTGCTCTGCTTCTGTGCTGCAACAGCACTACTGCTACTACTCGAAGACGCGCCGGCCACGGCAGTGGTGGCAGGAGCAGGTGACCTCGAAGCTGCAGCTGGAACGACCAACCCAGAAGTCTGTGGTCCCACAAACACGTCCTCGCTTTTCAATTTTTCACTGCGCAACCGGTCGTACAAACTTTGCCGCGCCCGCGCGTTCTTGTGGAGAAAGAACAACCCGAAGCTGCACACAATCGCCGACAACCCGGCCAACTCCGCGCCGCCGGGGTACTTTGCGTGGAAGCAAACGTCCAGAAAGACCGAGATCGGGATGGAGAGTGCGACCACGTTGGACAGCAGACTCGCGTCCTCGCCCGCGTAGAGCACGTAGAACCAGCACAGATTGACGCTGAACGCCATGCCGCAACTCAGGGCGAAACGGAGGCCGTCGAGGAGATTGGGCGGGAGTCGCAGCTCTTCCCAGTGCATCCAGTCGGCAAAGAAGAGAAAGGGCACGACGAGAACCAAATGACAAAAGCTGATCGCAAAACCAAAGTTCACACAGAAGGCGGCGGGGTTGCGGGCCTGTGGAAAAGGAAGATGAATAGGCTGATACATATAACCAAAGAGAACAAATAGAAATCATCCGTTCTTCTAAATTCAGCACGAACTACACCATCGTTTTCTGAAAAAGTCGCACCTTTTCCACCCCGACCATTTCCACCAGCAGACACGCGTAAGTAGCCGCCCCGACTGCTATGCAATGCACGAGCATCGCACTAGTATATATAAATTGGAATTGCACTACAAATTCCCCCAGCATTACAAATTGAATTTATAATGCTCCTGATTTACCTTGTCCTTGAGAAAGAGATTTGTAATGCAGAAATGCAATTACTACGAGTACGATACTTTTGCACAGGATAACTGCGGCCATTATGCTAAACCCAATGCCCGCCGCCGTCGGCCCGAAGTGCGCAGCAACGCCCGTGCCGGACGAGGATCCCACCAGGGCGGCCGCGACGTGGCCGCGCGGTCCCTCGTCCGGATCGTCGCCGGGGGTGCCGCGCGTGGGCGAAAACAAGGCTACGATCGCTGCACCTAGCATACACAACACCGTGCCGCTGATCTTGAACGTCGTACACCCCTGTCCGCGGGTGTACTCGAAAATGTATGCCTTGCGAAAGTATCGTACTAGTATAAATCGCATGGCAAATTTGCTCAGCATGAGAAATCAAATTTGTCATGCTGTTTTACCTTGGGAAGGCAATTTGTAATGCATGACTCCAATTACTACGAGTACGATACTTTTGCAATGCATAAAATGCCGCACAGTGCGACGTTCACCTGGTAGAGAGCCGTGACCGTGTTTATGGGAGTGCCAGGATCGAAATCGACGAAATCGAAAAATTTGTAATGCATAAAATGTAGGGCACGCATGGCCTGCGTTGGGGAGGAGGCATATGAGACCGATTGCAAGCCTGTTTAGGCGAAGGCGATGTGCTTGTGCTGCCAGAGTAGCATAACAGGAGCAGCGTTCTTTGCTCAAACAGCATGACAGACTGGATCTTGGTGCTGCCGAAATTTGTCATGCACCACTTGGAAACTGAGGCTCCAACTGGCATCGATTTTGTGCATCACAAATCTTTCGACTTTGTCAATTTCAATCCTAACAGATCCATACATAGTGTTCACGAGCAGCGTGTCCATCGCTTTCAAAAAGCACCAGTTGTAGCTCATGATCAGAATGGAGAAAAACGCCGCCTTCTGCCAAAACTTAACATCCGATTTTGAGAACACATCGCCCCGCTTCCTCGATGGGGACAAATCGCCCGGTGAAACCGACGACTCTTCCTCCTGATCCGAGTAGAGCGAGTCAAGATATTGCTGATTCTGCTGATGTCCTTGTTCTCCAGCATGATTATTTTGCAGCGATTTGTTGTTCGCGCTGTGCTGTCCAGATGAACCGCCGGCGCGAAGCTTTGGTAACCCAGCAGCCTCCAAATGCGTCGCCCGTTCTGGTGATACTTGCAAACCAACACCAGCACCTGGGCGCTGCTGCTGCGAATCACCGGCCTGAGAAGGGGCGGGCCCTGCTCCACCGGGTGACGGAATGGGAACGGGAGAACTACCCGCTGTGTCCTCGTGGTCACCACCGCCAGGTCTTTGCCAACGCATATTCCGGTTCCTCCATTTCGATGCCCATTTCGTCCACGGGAAAAACAACAATCCGCTCATGTGTGCGCAACAAAGATTGCAGAGGGGTGACACCTCACTCGACAGGTCCTGGAGTAGCTCGCTGTTGAAGCAAAAAATGAACACACTCAGTATGGCGACAAGGAGCGGTCCTTGATTCACCATATTCGGTGTTGACGAGGCCATATCGGAGGTGAGAATCCCCGGCTGCGCCTGTGCGTCGAACATGATGACGGAAGCAGATGGGTAGCTCGCAGGAAGTTCTTGGCCAACGGTTCTAGAGTTTTGTTCGCCGCCCGTGTAGCTGTGCAGTGTTGATTTCACCGACCTCGTAGCTACCACGACTTCTTCCTTGACTGCAGATAAAACCCCGGTGTCTCCCCCCACCCGCTCAAAACTTTTGCTCGCCCCAATGAGGTCGGGCTCCGGATGGTCGTGCCGTGAGTTCGACCCCGGAACAGCCTCCCGGCGTCCGGAATTCCCGGCCTGCTCTTCTTCAGACGTCACCGTTTCGGCCGTGAATCCCCTAGACCGTGGTTGAAAGCGGAGCGAAGAGGACTTTTTCCGACTCGAAAGATTATGTCTCGTCGCGTCTCCGGGTGAGGTCGACGAGACCGGCGACGAAGCCGTGCTGATGCGGACTTTGGGAAACGTGCTTTTATCTCCTGGAATATGTTGGTCCGGATGCCGGTCCTGCTCTTTTGGCGTTGTTTCTGGTATGTGTATTTGCGCTGATGAAGCTCTCCTGGCGTCGCGTGATGAGTCTGCTCCCGAACGAGGGCCGTGCCTTGGAAGATACAGAGACTGATCCAGCACTATTTTGAAGGGCTCACGACGCGGTCTACTTGAAGATTTCCCGCTGCCTGACGCGGCCCGTGTACTAGGCCGTCGCGCGAAACTTCCGTAAGATGTTGTATTGCTAGTAGCGGAAGATGAAGAGAGAGCCCCAGTGGCAGTTGTACTGCTCGACCTACTCGTACTACTACTACTAGTAGCCGATTTCGCTGCCTTGCGTTCTTCCACAGACTCTTCACACGCTTGATGTTCTGAGGAATTCACACTCGTCGTCGTCCCGTCACACTCCTCGCTCTTTTCAGTAGTTACTGAGCCCGTTGATTCCGACGGTGGAAGCAAAAGCAGCTGCTCCTCCGCAGCGGTAGACGACGAGGATGCCTCCTGCATCTAGCAACTTGCGCTGCGCCAATCGCGGATCCGCCGGGGGGAGACACGCAGCAAGCGAAAGTCTGTGCATGCGTCGCGTCGATTAATACAATCAGTGGTGCCAAGAGACGTGAAGCACTGGACAAATGAACTCCCAAATCTGTTCGGGTGCCGGAGCACAGAGGCGTGAGATGTGGAAAAAATGGTCTGTCTTAAGGCACCTATACGGGCAATAATTTCACGGTCTTGATGTTTCAACGGGACATTATCGTAACTACTCGAATGCCCTTCTGACAATACTAAAGGCCTTTCTTCTAACGAACGCGGCGGTCCGAGTCCGACCTCGAGCTTCATTGGCATGTTGACACAACAGCAGGAGACGAGAAGATGACCGCGGTAATCAGTGATCATTCTTGGACGTCGATTGAAAGCATCGATCTCCTGGCGAAGATCCGACGAGCCCGTGCGAAATGCAACGTCATTCGTGTATAGAAAGTCAGAATTCGATGGACGTATAACAAGACGGAATGCTCTCTCGAATCGCAACCAGATCTACAGCTGCACAACCTGAACACTCAACAGAGTACTTGTTTGACGAGTACTTGTCTCCAACATGCGAGGACGAGGAGAAAGGCACAGCTTTGCCTCCTGTGGCGCTTCGTGCGTGTCTTTTGATTCTGCTTCGCTCTTCTCAACAAACACAACGTGTAAGTTCGTCCAGATGCTCATCGAATGGGTCGTCCTTGTTCATATTCATGCTCTTGACTTCCGAACATGAGAACGACCGAGTCAAAAGGAAGCTACAATATGCTCATATTTTGCGTATGTCGACAGCAGCATACTTACGCCTTCTTGGCGACCTTTCCCTTCTTCTTCTTGGCCAACATAGCGGAGCGCTTCTCCTTCGCGGCAACGCGGAAGTCGTGGACGCGCTGGTGGTAAGCCGCCTTCTGCTCACGGTTCTCAACGACCTAGATTTTTGTCATAAGATTGACATTTACCATGCGAATCACAAATGCGAAGCACAGAAACTCTCATGATATTACTCTCGGAAAAACGACAACTACATACACATCACTTGTTCGCACATCATTCGAATCTCTACAACTCTCCATCCTTTACAGGCTCAGCTCTCAGCTAGAAAAACTACTGAGGGACGAGCGATCATCGTAATATCGACGGGCTCGTCTCCATCAAGCTCACGAAGGGAAGTAAACGTGAAACTAAATACAAAAATTCCACTATACCTTCTTGACAATGGCCTTGCGGACGCGGCGCTTGCGCTGGAGGCGCTGCGGGGTGACCAGGCGCTGGATCTTCGGGGCCTTGGTGCGCTTGCCATCCTCCTTAACGGCACGGCGGACGACGAACTTCTTGACATCATCCTCCTTTTCCAAGCCGAACCTGTGGATTGTGTAAAGAATTTAGATTGATGAGGAGTTCTTCAGCTCTACAAAATCACGACTGTCAGCGCTAGGGGAGGACACACAACATACATCAAAATCAGGCATAGATATTCTGAATTCTGAAAGAATGCGAAATAACGCGAAGACTGGCACTTCTAAATCCCGGAAAAAAAAAGTACATCTTGCGGATCTTGGTGGCACGCTTGGGTCCCAAACGCTTGGCCGGGGTGGCGTCAGTCAGACCCTCGATTTCCTCAGCACCCTTCTTGACGATGACCTGTTTTTGAAGATTGATGTTATAGGATTTTGGAAAACACCAAAAACTTGCGCAGCATGTGATTGCATCAGCATTGCATCGATAACAGGAAATCTAAATTAAAAAAGTATCACAAGCTTGTGCAACATCAAATTCAATACCAAGTTCAAGATGGCCAAGTCGTGTCCGACGATGCAGCCACGGACGGACTTGCGCTTGCGCATACCACCACGGCGGACGCGGTAGCAGGACATACCGTCCTTGAACAAGAGACGAACGCGTCCGTTCTTCAAGATTCCCTGCTTCATCGGGAAACCCTGCTTGTCATTCCCTCCCGTGATCTTGACAACGTAGCCCTTGAACTGGTCACCGAGGGAGTCGGCCGCGATTTCAGCACCCATGCGCTTCTCCCAGAATGGCATCATCTTGTGCTCGTCCTCGATCTCAAACGTCTTTTGCAAAGACATCTGAGGGTAAGACACGTTGATCTTCGGCATCTTGTGTGTGTGTTTTTTTGAGAAGGAGCAGACAGAATCTACTTGAAACTCGTTTCCCTGTGAGGTTTTCGTGTGGGTTGGAAAAAAGATGGAAGGGGGTTTTAGATTTTGTAGCCGGTGATGATATGTCTTCTGCCATTATTACTGGCGTATTTTAAGGCGATCTTTAAATTTTGCGATCGTTGAAGCAAGAGGAATCCTAGTATCAGAATCTTGTAAACATTCTTTCGTCCGTTGATCTTGCGTGCACCTTTTCAGAACGCTTATGGCATGACATACAGGAGACGGATTTTTTCGATCTTACAACCATCAATTTCAATCCTTTGGCAAGTGGAATCGATGTGGATCTATCATGCTTTTCAGTGATCTATCTTCTTCTTTAGGATCAGTTTGCTCTTGTCTGATGAGCAACTCCACCTCGGCCTCATTGTTTTTCTCTTTCTCTGCGGGCGCGAAATCAAGGTGAGCCGATTTCTAGATGAAGAAGAGACACATCGACCAATGTCTAGACGAAGATTTAGATTTGCGGATCACACACTGCTCGGCCAAGTGTCGTCAAGGGATCGTGAACTTCCTGAATAGGCACTGCACTTTGTTCAGAGATTGCTGTTTTAAAGATCTCCAACTGGGTAGATCGACCGATGACACCAGCGTGTAGTAGTTCTTATAGATCTGGAAGAACGAACACGGCCGTCGCGACAATCCCCCCCCAGTGGTGAAGTGCCACCCAAAGCGCATCATTCACTCTAGTTTTCATTTTGACTTCTCGGTGAGGCAAACTAGCACAGTAATTGTCTCGCTCAAACCCATGAGTTCTTTGGGCGTTCATCGGAATATTGTCCTCGTGCGTTCGACTTGGAATGTCGAGTACCAGCGATTCGAATCCACTTGTGGATCCTTCACATCGACGAAAGAAAACTTTTTTAAAAAGAAAAACCGCATATACATCAGGATCAGGTATACTGTAAATACATGAGTAAAAATCCGCGCGCGCGGTGATCTTTAAATTTAGAAACTGACTAGATGCCCTCTAACTAGAGTAAGACATCACACCCCTCCAGGAGGTGAGTAGACAGCAGAATCATGATGGTTCCCAGACTGTTTTTTAGCTACTCTTCGAGGGTGGCCTTGCAAATCCGTACAACTCTTCATCTGCAGCAAAATTCCGTGAAAGCACACTGTTTCTCGAAGGCCTTTTCTCAGATTTGAGCCTCGTCTCACCCGCGGAGGCCCGCTGTCCTGGCAGCGCCATCGCATCGTAGTGCTTTACTTGCGACGCCCGCGGAAAGGTTTCGTCGTAGTGGGAGTAGAGCGACTCCACGTTTTCTATCGCGTACTGCCGGACCGCCTGGACATCCGTGTACGTGCGGGTGATAATGATCCATAAATCGATTAGAAGCAAAATCCCAATTGGCCACACGACGATCCATTGTTCGATGAAGTACATCTGCTGCGACCAGTGCATGGACGGCCACCCGGCGTTGCTCAAATGGTTCGACGCGACCGTGGCGTTCGATCCCCCTTCTTTGAGCAATTCCTGGAGGGAAATCATCCCCCACAAAAGGAAGGCAAAGGTGGAAAGAATCATGCCCAGGAAGATGAAGTAGTACACTCTCAAAACCTCCTCTCTCGATTTGTAGGATTCGGTAATGACAATTCCAACGATGCCGGTGAGAAAGAGAAGCGCAGGCAGAGATATACGTAGAGCGTACCCGAGAGTGGTTAGAAAGCCCGCGTTGCGCCCGCTTCGCTCGCCTTCGTTGACGCAGAAAGAGACGGACATGGCAGTGGCAATGACCATCAGGGATAAAGAGCTGTACCGAATCACGGTACCACGGAGGCTGTACACCATCTTGTAGAAATTGTACTGCGGATAAAAAGAAGTCAACTTGTTCGACCTAAACAGGTATGATATATCCCGAACTAGTACTAGACTGAGTGGGCTCCACCAGGGGCCCTAATAGCAGCGCTCTTGTGATGTCGCAAACAAATTCAAATTATGGCTTTGCACATGAAGAGAGAGATCTAGCTCGCGACGAGTCTCCGCCTGCTACGATTGCGAGATTACCGAGATTGCGGGCTTGTTGCCAACCTGAGCAAAAGTACCGATTTGCGCTGATAAAATGATGCAAAACCGATATGCGACTAATTTTAAATTTTTAAATACCATGACCGAGAAATACCCATTCATGCTCATTACCGATCATTCAACGGCGCGTTTCAATGAAGCGGGTACAACGCAAAAAAGAGTACCGAATGTCCAAAATCATCTATCTGTCACTTCCAAAAAAGAGTTCACCACTACAGAAAGCGGGGAACCCTTCGACTGGATAGCAGTTGCTTTAGGTCCAATGATAGACTGCACATCCACGGGAGAAAGGAAGTACAGGACAAGAATGAACCAGAATCTATAAAACTGCATCTAAATGCAAATTACATGATTGTCGACCCAAGGATAGACCAGTCAGCCACAAAGGATAAAGGCGTAACCGGGACAAGAAATGAGTCTGTTGTTGTAGCACTCGAGTCTAGCGAAGTCTCCGATGAGGTTCACAGAGAAATCGTTGATTGTGAGCGCGGAAGAACTGCCTGATCTATTTTGGTAATTTTGAGTCCGACATGATGCACAGGAGGCTTCGACGAGCAATAAGCGTAACTTTAGAGAGCCGGATCATCATCATGCGAGGATCATCTCCCCGGCATTAGTTGCGCTTTTCAGTTCTTGCTGGAATGATCAGTCTTGGCGAACATCGTGACCAAACCTCGCAAAGGAAGGCGAAGGTCGCACCAAAAAAGTACTTAGGCGGCCACGCACGTGCACGTACTGTGGTTTCGCTGTGGCGAAGGTTTTGCGTTTTTGATTCTGACTGTATGAATCATGCGATGATCGTGCTTTGAAAAATTCTATGGAGAGAACATCGTCAATCCTAAATTCCGCAGAAGTTCATCTTCTCCTTTTGTCATCTTTCCAGAAGATCAGCTTCGCCCACGCCACTTCTCGTCCCTGCCCCTGTCACGTCTTCGAGCATGAGGAATCTGTGCCGCGCATGGACGTCGTGAACCCTTAAGTTCCAGCGGAGCAGCATCAAGATCCGGATGAGTGCCTGATTCAACGTTCTCAAATCGCAGTACCGGTTGAAGAGATACTGGTGCCAGACCCGCAGCGGGCAGCACTCGTCTTGCGCGTAACTATGCCCAACGAAACACCTGAGTTTTGATTTGTTTTTTTTGCTCCTCGGCATTTTTGTTCATCGGGATCCAATCTCAGGCTTTTCATGATAGCAGTGCCTAAGAAATGATTGCAAATTATCTATCACAACATCTTCAACGAGGACTCCCAGAGATGCATACTTACTTGCCATCTCAATTGATCAAAAGCAAGAAAATGAGTCTGTACAATATCGTGATGACGTTTGCCCTTTCCAGCGCTGCCATGGGTTGTGACATCGAAACCGTTACAGTGCTGTAGTAGGAGGAAGCGTGGGCTAAAACGGAAGCCAGCTCCGAGGTTGGGTAGTCGCACAAGTGCAGCATTTTCATCATCCGCAAGTAGATCCGCGCGAACTCGTCGTAAATGGAAGACTGTAGGTTAAGCAGCCGAGCGAACCTGGTCAGGAGAATTAAATCCGTGCTGCAATGCGCATGCTTCTCCCATTTCAAAAACAACGGACTGCAGATTTGCGCCAAGTTGGTGTGGGTCACGAAAATTTCCTCATCTTGTTCCTCGCGGAGGTGCTGTTGCGCAGCCAATTGTCTCAGGTCGCGGTTTTGCTGGTACAGGTGCTGGGATCGCGAGTTGTCAACACCGCGTTTGCTTGTATTGCCTGAGGGAGGGCGGTGCTGATGCAGCTGGTCGATACGACCTGCGATATCTGAACAAGTAGTTGTGACTGCTTGATTTTTACTCGTCGCTAAAGAAGATCCTGTAGAGGTCCCTGCATGGTAGAATTCGTTGTTCGCATTGCTCCTGTAGTCTCTGATACTCTGGCTGTACAGCTTCCCAGCTATGTCCTGTTGCTGGAAGGAACTCGTGCTCGACTGCGTCCCCATGTCGTCAACACCAAGAACGACCGGTACCTTCGTCGCAAACAATTCTCGCGGTTTTTCCGGCGGTCGCTGCGCCTCCAGTTGCAGTTCCAGCGTCGCGCTGTCTACGTCTTGAGGATTTGATGTTATCGTCGTGGTGGTGTTCTCAACATGCTGTCTTGTTCCTGTTGGAGCTCCGTTCAGGTTCAACATCTCTTCTACCGCTACTTCGTTAAGGAGCTCTCCAGACGGGTAAGAGCTGCTCGCCGTACTGTTTGTCTTCCGATTGCCGGGTGACAGAACACCGGCGGTGCAAGCGCTGGTGCTGCGCGAGATTTGCTTTCCGCACGAGGGAATCGACTCTATCTCGCCATCACCGGGTCCGAGTTTGCTGGGCTGATCCTCATCTTCGCCTTTGGTCTTTGACAAGGACGTTGCTGTCGCGGTGGGTATTTGCGCCCCCTTGTAGTTGCTGCTATCTTTATTTCCCGCTTTTTTCAACAACGATGTTGACGCGGCCTGCTGTCCCGAGCTGGCCCTCATTAATAAGGCGAGCGTGGCAGCACTGGGTTTCGGAAAATCGTGCGACAGATGCAGCTTCTGCTGGGCGGCTTTCTGTACTTCCTGGTACACTAAGTCGTCGACGTCGTATATCACTGCGTTGTTACTACTAATACTAGCTGTCGTCCCGTTTACCAGGTCGAAAGCCGGATGAAGTAGGTGTGCCATCGTCGGCCCAGTTGTAGTGCTGCTACTTGTGGCCGCCGCGGAGGTGGTCCTATGATACAAAAGGTTCGGATTCGCAACCCCGCTCACCGGTGCTCCTGGTGAAGCAGCTAAGTTTATTGGTCGACTAAACATCGCCGCGCTGCTGCTGCTCGTCCCACCAGCGGTCACCATCTCCCCCGCCACTGACCCCGCTCCGCTGATGCCGGTGCCGGCACTCAGTTGTGACCGTGAAGAGGTCGGGATTGGGGGGATCCTCGCGGCCATGTGGTTGACACCACCAACACCATAGTGCTCTCGCTCGCTGCCATGCTGGCTCGAAGCTGCGGAATAGCTGGTCGAAGAAAGGGCTGCCGCGGCACCGGCTGCTGTTGTGGCCATATTGATGATAACTCCTGCTTCGCTACTTATGTAACTACACCAGGAACTAGATCAACATGATCTAGAACCTGGTTTACTGCAGTTGGATAGTTTGGACGAGATGAACCTAAAACACCCAGGTCACGTAACTTGTAACTACCCGACGAGATAAGACGTCGTGGAGGTAAAGAATAAAAGGATGAGAATCTTCGTGTGCAACTTAGAAATGTGATGATGTACTAACAAGGACTCCCGTGCCGCAGCCCCCACGGGAATAAGGAATGAAATGTGGAGTCAAAAAGGGGTTTTTGGTCTCAGGGCCCTCCTCTTTTTGGTGGAGACCTGGTGTTTTTTTTTCCGCGATTGAAGCCGATTTTTGGGTTCAAAAAGTAAGGCACTGTTCGATAAGAGAATGAGAATAACCGAAAGCGAGTATTAACAGCTCACACTTGTAGTGCAACTTTTGCAACCGACCGATAAACCTGCAAATTAATAAAGCATCCGTGCCGTTTCATTTCACGGTAAGACACAACAAACAGACCGAGTGCTGGGTGTGGGAATCTGCGACTCCAAAATCTTAGTTTCGACCGAATCGAGATGAAAGCAAGGGCGGCTACTTACTTAGTACTTATCAGCATCACCGACCACAACCACTACTGCGCTAGCTCTACCTGGTTGGAGTAGGCAATAAAGAGGAAAAAGTAGAAGAGGGCAAAAGTAGGAAGAGGCTGGACCCTTGGCAGCCCGGGAAAACTTCTACGCAAGAATGTACATTTCAAATCTTCAATAGTAGGTACAGGTTTGAACGTTTTGTGAATCATACATCTAGCACGACCCTCCTTTTCGGTACAAAGCGCAACAGGCCTCTTTCTCGTAGTCGTAGTCGCCGAATGGTGTACAAATGAAGTGAAGTTGTCTTAACTTATCACCTCGAACAGCAAATGCGTCTTGCTCCTTCTGCGCTACTGCTACAACTAAATCGTGCTAGTCGTATGCCAAAAGCTACACCTCCGCTCAAATTCAAACTCGTACTTGATTGTCGTGCATATACTGAATTCTAAAGATAGGTAATTGTGATAGTTGTCGCTACAACGATAAACTACAAGTTTAGAAGTGCTAACCGTTATGTTTTTGTTTGTCGCCTCTGAGTGGTAGCAACTAAGCTATTGCTATTGCTAGGATGATGAAAACTGTGTCTGTAAAAGATTTCTTTGAAAATTCTGGAATAAACTGTAGTGAATAGTGACAGAGCTGTCTCTGTCTGAACTACTACTTTGCTATTGCTATTGGTCTGTAAACTCGAATAAAGATAAAGTCGCTATAAAAAATCCTATTTTTGTGTCGCTTGAGAAATCAGTGCAGAACCCTGCATGTCGAATGGCTCGTCCTCGTGATGGTCGTGATGAAGATCATGTCACCAACCCTCTAGATCCCGAGCTCTTCGTACAGCAAGGTCAACACACTTTGCGTGGCGTCCGACGTCTTCAAGACCCGGGGCCCGAGCGACACCTGTTCGAACGCGGTTAATTCGTGTTCCAGCTCGTGGTCCGTCCAGCCGCCCTCCGGTCCGATGCAGAGCACAATGCGGTTGTAGGCTCTTTTCCCCAAGAACCCGCCCCGAAACGCGGCGTAGGTGTCGTCGCAGATGATGTCGGAGATTTTCCTGGAAGTGGAGGACGGGTGCGCGACTAGGTTGAGACTCCCGTACTGGTAGTTGTTCGCACAAGTCTTCCCCCGAACTGCGAACATCGTCGTTTCCTCCATCTGGGCACTGGTCATCACGTCGCTGAAAGCTTCCTCGTGGTTCGCGAAGGTGAGTTGCGTCGACTTGTCCGTCGGGTCCGGCGGGAGCTCCGGGCCGCGGTTCTTCTCGATCTTGGGTGAGATCTTGCTGTTGATGCCGAACCCGGACTTCAACAATTCCGTGATGCTGAGTTTCGGCAACACCCGGACCATCGGCATCCGGGTGTAATACGCGGACTGGGACAGACCCTCGAGAAGCGCTCTTTCGATGTTCTCGGGGGACAGTTTTTTCGTGTTGCTGAAATAGGACGGCTCGACCTGTTGTGATGGAGGAATCGGTTTGGATAATTTGAATTTCATCTTAAACTTGTTCTATTCTCGAGCATGAAAAAATGATGAGGACCATGATAGCTTTCCTCGTCGAAACGAGGTGCTGGAAGCGATACGCAGTGTATGACTGGGATCGATGAACAAGTATACACAGCTACTGGACATCACATACAGATGCAGATGATGTACTTGCTATACATAAAGAACCACCCAATACCTTCTTCGCGGCGCCCACGACAAAAATTCGCCTGACGCCGAAGTTTGCGAGTTGCGCGAAGATTTTGTCCAGCGTTTTTGGTCGTGGACAGCAGAGAATCACGTCGATATTCGGGTGCACGTCCCACAACGGCGCTTTCCCGAGTCGCATGGAGGATTTTCGCCCAGATTTTCGTTCCTTGTTGGGCTCCGGACTGCCGGAAGTTTCCCTCTTGCTCGCCGCCATCGCCTCGGCCTTCGGCACGGGCTTGGACAATTTCGCGGGTGGGGGCTTCAAAATGTGTGGGCTCGCCCCCTTGCCCTTCTTGCCGCCGGGGACGGCGGTCAGCTCGGGCGTGCCGGGAATCACGACGCGGGTCGTTTCCTCGCCCTTTTTCGACTGCACCTGGATCTTCGTGTTCTCGGGAACGTCCGGGTAGATCTTCTCCCCCTTCTCATTCACGTAGATCTTGCCCAGGCCGGGGAGCTGCTTGCCGTCGTCTCCGCTGGCCTCGCTGCTCACGAGATTGCTCGGCCCGTCGTTGCCGGAGAGGTCGCCGGAAAGGATGGGGTCTTCCACGTAGAAGAGACGAGTCCGGAGCGGGTCGTTGTCCTCTGTCACGCCGTCCGGAAGCTTCGGGAGCGCGGCGCCCTGTTGTGGGGTTTCGTTGCATAAAGACAAAGATTGGTTTGCGATGATCAACATGACACTAGCTTACGCTCGTCCTGCCTGGGTGGTCACATTCCTTGGTAGTTGAAAAAAGTCATATAAATGCAGCGTGCGCTCCGCTTACGCCTTAGATGGCAGGAGACGGATGCGCATTACTAGCCGCACAAAAAAAAGTTGTACTGATCCCTATACCTTGAAGAAAACGTAGTTGATGCCCTCTTTCCTCTCCTTCACCTGCGTCTGTCGCATCAGCGGCGAGAGTGGCATTTCGGGAGATCCGAGCGCAATCTGCGAGGGTGACAAAATTGGCTGCGGTATCCTGAGTAAAAACGTACCCACACCAGAGTCAGGATGGGGATTTTGCAACACAAACCTAGGAGCTTTGTGAGTCACGCATGACAAATTGCGCTCTGCAGTGTAGTGCAGGTTAGCAAGTGCAGCCGCATCACAGATTCATCTGCTCATCCTGTTCACAGCATCACAAATCCCACATCACGATTGGAAATGGCTCTCATGCGGATGCGCATTACAAGTCTTGCTGTCTTTGCAAATCTGCATTACAACTCTGGTGTGGGTACGTTTTTACTCAGGATATGCGGTGCCGGGGCGGTGTGGCCCAGGGCGAGTTCGCCGCGGGTAAAGAAGTTACAGCTTTAACACCCGTTAGCATGAGAAGTGGCGAATTTGTAGTGAATTTTGCATGACAGATTGCAGATGAGTCCGCCGGGGCATTATCCCTCTTGCCCTTCTGGGAAGTGGGTTCTGCACACCGCAGAAGTCAAGGCTTAATTTATTATGCGGCGGGCAGCTTCTAGGCATGGCCTGGGTGCCGTTCTTTGGCCATGTCTATTCGTCTCCCTGTGCTCGCATAGAGCACTGCAGCAGCCGCGGCAAAGACGCTAAAAAGAAAGGCTGCGAAGCACATGCAATTAGGGAAGAAGGCGCAAAAAAACGAGTGAAAGGACCAGGCCGAGAGCTTTGACGCCTCTACCCGGCAGGCGCGTGAACTCCCCAGGCCTTTTCGGCAGAATATAGACGGGCTGAGGGCAACAGAGGGCGCTTGTCTTTTCCCCTCGGCCCCACTCCCCAGGGCCTACCTGTGCACATTTTTGAGCACTTTTCTGCGCCAAAGTTTGCTTATCACGGTCGAAAAGGGGCGCTCGGTGAATTTTCGGGTGAATTTTGAAAAGGGCGCCGGTGAATTTTGGGTTCCGGTGCCTGTTCAAAATTCGCTAGCGCGTGAGAGACTCCGAGTTTGGGGCTTCAAAAAAGTTTCGCAAAAAGACAAAGCCTCAAAATTCACCAAGAGAATTCCTGACCTGGGGGTCACGTCAAAGAAGACTACTAGAGGAACCGACCAAGATGAGGCAGGAACACAGCTGGGAGGAGGTTACTTACAAAGCAAAGCAGGCGATGCTAGCATCCGTAGCAACCTGTCTCCAGATATCCAAGCCGAGGCAGCCACAACCCGTGACGCGACTTCTCTATTTTGACATGTTGAGCTAGTACCTTTGACCCCCTTTACAGGCATAGCCCTCGTCCCGGTCGATCCGCCACTATCGAGTCTGCGGATCATGCAGCGTCGTGTTGTAAGACCGCCCTAAGCCACCTGCGTTGCTTCGCAGTCCACCAGGTGCGCCTCTTTGGGCAACAAGCGGCAAGCGTCCACAGGAGGGAAGCGCCACCAGCCAAGCAGCCCATCAACGCGGCGCGCTGGCTTCTTGTATGTTGTCCTCGTGTTCTAGTTCTTCGCATGCACCTGAAGATTAATCCATGCATCATGCCACGCAATACAAATTGTTCACTGGAAATTCACCCTTCTGTATGCTAACGACCGGTGTGGCCCAGGGCGAGTTCGCCGCGGGTAAAGAATATGGATGTGTCAGGATTGAAATCGACAAAGTTGAAATAACTTGTAATGCAGAAAATGGATGAAAGTTGCAACCCCGTTGCCAAGTGGCGCATGACAAATTTGGGTAGATCCGAAATCCAGTCTGTCGTGCTGTTTGGGTAAGGAAGTCGCCTTTTGTCATGCTACTTCAGCAGCTTTATTTCTACCTCAAAACAGGCTTACAATCTGCCCCCCTTGCCTACTCTGCAAGACAGACACTTTCTGCGTTGCATTTTATGCATGGCAAACTATTTCAACTTTGACGATTTCAAACCTGACAGCTCCATAAAGAAGGTTTTTCGCGTAAGCTGCATTTCATGGCCCTGGTACAGCTGCTCGGGCGTGAATTTCAGCTTGACACGGAGTCTGTAGTGGATTTTAGATGGGGAAAATTGATTTTCAAATAACAAACGGAATTGTCGCCTGATGTAGATGTGGCGCAAGTAACTATTAATGCATTCGCTCACAAGTAGATCGATGGCTATTGAAACTGATGTCACTGGCACTGGCTAACATTACCAAGTGAACATCAAAACAAAAGTAAAAGCAAAAAACTCAAAGAGGAACATAGCGGCTATGGCTAGTACCTCTGGATAAAGTGCACGAGCTTCTTGTCCCCCGAGTATTTCACGGGTGACATCTGCGGGGTATTACTGGCCAGGCTGTTGGACCTTGACCTCTTGTTTGGCGGCTCCCCGTCCTGTTCCGATTTGGCCGCGAGAAACCCGTCCAGATCGAACTGCGGCTCCCGGCGACCGTAGCTGGGGCCGACCCGCTTGCAGATCAGCGTTTTTCGGTTTTCCAACACATAGGGCAGATAACTATCATCGTCCTGCTCCCGTCCGATTCCCCTTGTGCTCAACAACTGCTTTGCGTCAATCTCCTCTTCCCCGGGTTGGATTTTTTCCTGGGGCTGCAGCTCCTCCGGGCTCACGGAGGTGACGTGGAGGCAAACGGGGTACTTCACGTCGCCCGTTTCCAGTTTCTGACGGAGCAAGTCATTCCTTGGGTACGTGATCCACTCGACCTCGCCGAGCCCCGTGTTGCCGTTGACAATGCCAACTTTCACCACCTGGTCGACGAAGCCAGAAAGGTTTAGGACTTCGAAAATGTGGGTAAACCTGGATGTGTGTTTTTTTTAATGTTTTTCTTGATTTTTCGATTTTGCATTTCTTGCTTCATATTGAGGTTGTACGACATCCCACTTGTTCATCTGTCATCCTGCCATGCAGAGCAGTATGAAAGCATCTACTTGTACGTACATAATTAAATCATGTCCAAAATTGTTCCTCATGCAATCTTCGCAAAAGCAGTAAGTACCTGTAATCTGTGGGGTCGATTTCCACCGTGTACATATTATGCCCCTTCACCTCCTCCTTGGTGATCTCACTGTGCCAGAACAGTAACAGATTCATCTTGCCGTCGGGTTTGTGTTGCGAAAATCCGATGCGGGTACTTCAACTTCTTCTGGTGCGGCGGGTTGTCGCTAGTTGGCGTCGGCTCCAACTCTCGATGTCTGGGTACTACTTGCCACACGGGAGGGGGACGAAATTTTTTTTGTCGTTCTTGCGAGCAGGGAATCAAACTTCGCCTGAGCAGCAGAGTGAGCCAGTTATGATGTCTTTGAGTGTTATCTCCTCTACTCACAATTTTCTTCCACTTTCTTAGGACATTTTCTACAGTACTTTCTTTCGAAAACCCAACAACCTGCAACAAATTCTAGTTTGGAAAATTATTCGGTCGAACAAGATAGGGGAAAAACGGAAAATACAAAAATTTTTGGTTACATGCAGAGAGAAACAAAATTTTGCGTTCGGGGTACGAAACTACTACGAAATTGAAAATATGGGTGGGAGAGAGCTTTTTAAAGATGTAGGGGAATTTTGGATCAAGATTTCACTGAAAAATTGTGACATTTTCAGGAACGTAAGATGAATATGAAAGCTAGCTTCAACATCATGACCGCCGACGATGATCCGAAGATTTTACATGACGAAACATTCCGAACGAATTCAGTTTTACCTTTCTTTACGTTGTGGATATAATTCTGTGCAATGTCCATCAATACGATTACGATTTCGATTCGTTGACGTAAACGTTTTCATGTGAGCGTAGCCTGACGAATTGCGACGACGAAGAAGTTTCACGATGGCATGACGAATTGGAAATTTATCACCAAGAGTTTCCGATTTCTTCAGAGATTAAAGCGTTCTTCACGACAGATTTTCGCTTCCGGTTCGTTTTTCGTACTGAAGACTACGATTTTTTTGACGATCAAACAGTATCGACGACAGCGGTGTGTTGATTGCATATCACCATGACGGCGAAAACGAATCTCCTTCTGGCATTAAGACACGTTTTGGTTTTCATTTCCGATTCACGACCGAGCTACGGAAGTTGTACGAAAGTCTACTTCTTGCATCTAGTTGCATCAGTCACTTGTACTTGTAGAGGTAGAGCGTCGAAGTATTATTCGTGGATTAAGTGTTGGTGGTGTTGTCAAAGTTTTCCCTTCGAAAGAAATACGAAAGATCACGCTCTGAGCCGAAAAGCAGCTTCAGATACAGATTTGTCCAATTAGCTGCAAAAATACGGAGTCACAATGACGACGATCACGATCAGAGGATATCCGTTCTGTTATTCTTGCTACGTCACAATGTGTTTGTTTCTCACCGCATCATCTGCGGTGCTGGCCCCGCGGCTCGCCTCGCTTCCATAACTCGGTCTTTCGCGTCTTCGGCTTTGCTGTCTTCCTCATCCAGCACGATCTGTTTTGGTGTTTGGAGAGTTTTGTTTTTCACAAAAGACAAGAAACGACGGCAGGGAAGTTTGGAGTTTGCTATGCACAACTCTACCAGCTCTAGATAGCAAAACAAAGCACAACGTTAAAGTACGTCCATCTGGTATCCCACATACGCCGACATCCATTCCGAAGAAGCCGCCATGAATCCGATGAAGGCCACCCGAAACGCCGACCTAGCCGCCGCTTTCACCTCCGCTGCTCGGAGTTTCGGGTCTTGGGGCTCGGTCTTGTTTCCGTGGTGGTCTTTCTTGTCGTGGTCGTTTTCGTGGCCTTCGCCGTGGTCGTGCTCCTCATGGTGGTGTTCCTTGCCCATCAGACCGGCTTCGACAAAAGAGGTCTTGCTGTGGCTGTCTCCTGGGTTTCGATTTGGGTGCAGCGTTGATGATTGTGTATGTTTGTCGCGTTTCATCACCGGTGTACAATCAGATTCAGAAGTACGCTGCAGTGACGAGGTCGCTCGCGTTCGTGGCTGCACTACACCGCTGTCGAGCCCATGAAAGGACGACAACGAGTGTGGTCTGCTTCCAGTCTTGCTTCCCAGATTTGCAGCTCCCGGCAACATCCACCAGTTGGCCGAAGACGTCTTTCTTGATGAGGATGAAGACGAACTCCCGGAACTACCTGTGTCAGGAAGACGAAGCAGCTCATCTTCTCCGAAACGCGAAGGAGATTCGTGGCTTGTGGAGGTGGCGTAGTGCTCACTACCGCGAGACCTCCATGCAGGTAGGGACGCGAAAGCGGTCGATATTTGGTGGCTGAGTCCTCCGAGCACCATCGTTGCTTAGTTTTGGTCTTCTAGGTTCTACTTGAGTTTATTTCTCTACTTGTTTTTTCGTTTGGAACGTCGAGCAGTCATCGAACGGACTACATTCGATTCATTTGTTTGTTCGCTTTCGCTATGTAGTACATTGCGAAATAATAAAATAATAAATCTCCGACCCGGTAACCAAATCCCAGGTCGTGTAACGCGCGTTACACGGGCGATTCGTGAATCACAGTCGACACATTCGCGACTCGTCCGAAGATGAAAACGACTGCACGACAACGACTGCTACTTTTTAAGTGCGACTTCTACCAGTAGCGAAGATGCGAAGAAGAAACGATGTCTGGAGCCCTGGGCGAGACCACATCTAGAGTTGGTAGTCACGAGGACATGACGATCACTATGAAGAATACAACTAAGTTGTATTCTTCATAGTGATTCTTCATAGAACCGATCCAAGTTGAACTTGGATCGGTTCATTACATTGAATTCAAAACGGATAAAAAACACAACCCGAGCCTCAGCTCGTAGTTCATTTGACTAGCTGATGCTAGAAAGGTAATTACAGGCGCCAAGAGTTTTATAGGTCCACTAAAGAAGCGTGACTGTCTTCTTTATCAGTTTCGTTAGCAGGTCTGGCATGCAGTAGTTGAGCAGAGTTGTTTTATTTCAGTATGCGTCATTGATTTCTTTGTCTTTCGTCTCAGTTCGACTTCCAGCCGATAAACGCGCCACCCCGTGCCGACTGTACCGCCGCCGCCGCGGCTCCGCCCGCCGTGGCCCAGCTGAAAAGACAGTGGCAGAGAAAGACAGTGGCTTGGCGAGAAAAGACAGCGGCCCCGCCGTGGCTTGGCGAGAAAAGACAGTGGCAGAGAGAGCAGCAGCAGAGCGACGAACAGGAAGAAGAGGACGACTACGCGAGCAGAATAGAGCTATGCAGGCGATTGGGGGTGTTGGACATAGAGACAGCCGTGCGGGAAAAGCGTATGGCTTGGGTGGCACACGCAGCGCGAGATAAAACAGAGCCCTCCGGGCTCTGGATAGCAAACGAGGTCGCGACTAAGTCACCGTGGGGGAAGCTGGTGTTGCAGGACTTCCACCACTACGGCCTCGATGCAGAGCAATTCTTCAAGGCCCCGCCCGATGCAGAAGCCACAAAGGAATTTATGCGTGCAAAAAGGATGGAACAGACGGGCCGAGCCGACCGGCAAAAGAAACAGAGGCAAGCTACGGGGAAAATGGCGCAAAGAAACGAGCAACAGAAGGCGAGGATAGAACAACAGAGAAAAGAAGCAGAGGAGTCTCGGGCGGCGTTCCTTCAAAAAATCAACGGCAGGCGCTGGGGCAGAGTGCCGGGCGCCAACCGGGGGGAATACTGGCAAGCAGAAAGTGACCCAGAGGTTCAATTTACGGTGTCCGGGGAAGATTTTTGCGAGAACACGGGAAGGGAAGTAAAGTACGTTGCCGGCCAGAGCTTCTACCGCAACCAGGACGGCCTCTGGTTCGCGGAGTGACAGCGCGAATGTCACAATGAAATGCGCTCGAGTGTACGTCCACTCACATGAGAATGAGGAAAGACAAATGTTCAAATGTCAGGACAAACACAAACATGATGACGATGATGATGATCTCAGTTTGATTTCCATCCAATAAACGCGCCACCCCGTGCCGACTGTACCGCCGCCGCCGCGGCTCCGCCCGCCGTGGCCCAGCTGCTACGTGCGCCAACAAAACACTGTGGCTGCGAGTGCTTGCAAAGCATGTCCGGAAGCTGATAGGTGGCGACGCGTCTGCTGTCAGTGTGAGGGGGGGGCGGTTTGGGTGTAAGAGCGAGCCGATCGACATGGCAAAGAGGAAGCAGATCGACGAGGGCGATCCGCTCGTCAAGCTGGCGAAGCGGCGCGCTGACAAAGACTCCTTTTTGGAGTCTTGCAGAACTGTAGGCGTCCTTGTTTCCTGGTGTCTTTGGGGATGTTCTTGGGCAAGGGGAATGCTTGTTGTCCGGAGGCCCTCCGGACCTCCTTTCTGGGGGGGGAAAGTGCCCTCGTTTTGCCGGACCTCCGGCAGAACCGATAACAAGCACCATTTTTGGGCACTTTTATAGTCCGCGTGCCGGCGTGCTTAGGTGTCTGCTATCGGTTCAGAAGGCCAAACCGATAAGAAGCACCATTTTTGGTCACTTTTATAGTCCGTGTGCCGCCCTATTCTCCGTAATTTCTCAGGTCAGAGCCCGGCGACGATGGTGGCCACGAGATGGCGGGCAGATTTCATCATCAACGACTGGGCGGTAACCAGAGCACGCCCAAGCTGCCTCATTTCTGGGCATCTATCTGTGTGATGCAGTGGGCAGCTCAGCACTTTCCCCATGTCAAAAACATGACGCGCCTGTGACGCAGGTCCACGTTACAAATTGATCTTTATGAGCCCAAAACAAGCTTCCAACCTGCACTGCCGGAAGCTGAGCAAATCGCATCCACCTGGGACGGTTGGCGCGCAGCTCGAAACGGCCCGGCAGAATGGGCTCGACATGATCCAGGCTTCGGCGCGGCGCTTGGCCAAATGCACACAACTGGTTCAAAATCATAGCTAGTTGAGGTAGCTAAGTCAGTAGCTAAACTTCAAAAAAAAATGGGCTTTGCCAGCAATTTCCAATCCGATAACGATAACAGATTTTTGTTCGATACCGTGCCGACTGTACCGCCGCCGCCGCGGCTCCGCCCGCCGTGGCCCAGCTGAAAAGACAGTGGCAGAGAAAGACAGTGGCTTGGCGAGAAAAGACAGCGGCCCCGCCGTGGCTTGGCGAGAAAAGACAGTGGCAGAGAGAGCAGCAGCAGAGCGACGAACAGGAAGAAGAGGACGACTACGCGAGCAGAATAGAGCTATGCAGGCGATTGGGGGTGTTGGACATAGAGACAGCCGTGCGGGAAAAGCGTATGGCTTGGGTGGCACACGCAGCGCGAGATAAAACAGAGCCCTCCGGGCTCTGGATAGCAAACGAGGTCGCGACTAAGTCACCGTGGGGGAAGCTGGTGTTGCAGGACTTCCACCACTACGGCCTCGATGCAGAGCAATTCTTCAAGGCCCCGCCCGATGCAGAAGCCACAAAGGAATTTATGCGTGCAAAAAGGATGGCACAGACGGGCCGAGCCGACCGGCAAAAGAAACAGAGGCAAGCTACGGGGGAAATGGCGCAAAGAAACGAGCAACAGAAGGCGAGGATAGAACAACAGAGAAAAGAAGCAGAGGAGTCTCGGGCGGCGTTCCTTCAAAAAATCAACGGCAGGCGCTGGGGCAGAGTGCCGGGCGCCAACCGGGGGGAATACTGGCAAGCAGAAAGTGACCCAGAGGTTCAATTTACGGTGTCCGGGGAAGATTTTTGCGAGAACACGGGAAGGGAAGTAAAGTACGTTGCCGGCCAGAGCTTCTACCGCAACCAGGACGGCCTCTGGTTCGCGGAGTGACAGCGCGAATGTCACAATGAAATGCGCTCGAGTGTACGTCCACTCACATGAGAATGAGGAAAGACAAATGTTCAAATGTCAGGACAAACACAAACATGATGATGATGATGATGATCTCAGTTTGATTTCCATCCGATAAACGCGCCACCCCGTGCCGACTGCACCGCCGCCGCCGCGGCTCCGCCCGCCGTGGCCCAGTATCAAATGTAAAAGTGTCTGGGTCTGGAAGAATGCAACTTGTCATGCTAAATCTGAAGCATGCAAAAATCTGTGTTGCATTATTACCAAAAGTCGCCCAGTTTTGACCAAGTCGGGAGGCAGTTTCTCATGCAGGATAGGCATGAGAAAGATCGCACAGAATCTGTCATACTAGGTCCTGCATTCCAGACCTCATGGCTCATGGAAAAGGTGCATGACAAATCGCGCATTTTTCCAGACCCAGACATTTTTACATTTGATACCCAGCTGCTACGTGCGATCTGCGCGCCACCACCAGCACTGCGATGCGAGAAGGAACCCCCTCCGGCACCAGCGGTCAAGCGGCCTGGATTGTACCCTGCGGGAAGGGAATCCAAAGTATCCTCGCTGCTATTCTGGTGCTTGTTCGCGAGTAGAGCACGTTCTCGCGGCGGCACCGGTGCAGCGCGCTGCTCACCACGATGCGACGCAGGAAAAGACGTCTTCGACGAGCTTGAAAAATTGTGTCTTGGAAAGGAGCTCCTGCTGGTTGCACTGAACGCTTCTCCGAAACTGGTGCTCGCGCCACCAAAATTGTAATCATCAGCACCGTTGGGGTTGGCAAATGTAAATGATGTTCTAGTACTCCGGTCGTATTTCTCTTGCTGCTCGCGTGGATAATTCTTCCTCGTCTCAGCGCCAGTAGAACCACCATTACCACTCTCACTCCTTCGCGACGTTTCAATCCGGCCGGTTTGCGGGCAGACGCGGCTGGTTTCGATTATGACAGTGCCGTCGGGTTTTTTGATCTTTGTCGTTTTCACGTCCCAGGAGGTAGTGTTGGACGAGGTATTGGTAGCGGAGTTGGCGATTGCGTTCCGGGAAGAAGTTGTACTGGACATCACCCCTACGTTCAAATTCGTGAACCCATTGTCAAACGGATCGTGCCCACCAAACATGCTGTCGAAAAGATTGTAGGCGTCGCGAAGGGAAAAACTGGGCGGGCGCCACGGTACCCCGCGTGGCGGCCGGTGGAGGCTCCGCGCCTGACTGTGCCGGTGGTCAGTTGTTGCACGGGTCGTGTGGCGATAATTGCTATCTTGTCTATTTCCTCGGTTGAAGTGCTGCGAAAACGAAGGGTCGGGATCTCCGAACATATTACCGTGCGGCTGTCCACTTCCAGTAAAAGCCGCGAAATCATCCGTAAACCTAGCGCCGAATGGATCTGAACCTCCAAAAGGTCCAGCTTGTGATCCTCCGGTCCAACCTCCAGTGCCGTGGTCATCATGATACCGTGGTTTTTCCCCGAAAGGGTTCGCTCCAGGTCCTTCCCCGGGCGCACGCCCCCAGTACTGGAAATCTGCGTCGGGGGGCGTGAAGTTCTGTGGCGCGCGTGATGCCGGGTTGTTCAAGGCGTGGTCGTAGGCTTTTCGTTTCTCCACATCCGACAGAACTGAATAGGCTTCAGCAACCTGCTTGAACTTTTCCTCCGCACTTTTACTCCCCTTGTTTTTGTCCGGATGAAACTGCAGGGCAAGCTTCCGGTACTGCTTTTTGATGGAGCTCGGGTCGGCGGTTTTAGAGACACCCAGGACCTCGTAGTAGGATGGAGGAGGTTTGCCGCGCGAGGAGGAGGAAACCATCTTGACAAGAGCAAGAGGAGGCTGTGGTGCTTACGTTACTCGTATGCTCTAGCTGTTGACAGATCTCACTCCCTATAATACAAGGTTTCAATCATACATACGGCGTAGTACTTACTTGTTGTACTTGGAGTCATCCTTCCTGGCTTCGTCTTGCTTGCCGTTCATTCCATGCTAGATTAGTAGTGCTGCTCATCTATCACTATCGAAGAAACTGGCTGAGTGGGCACAAAAGATCGCTCGTCCGTGATCTCTCACAATTTACGAAAAGCGCAAAAACAACAAAGGACCGGACTCAGACAACGCTCAGACCTCCCGAATTCCACACGCAGACGAGGAACGGCCCGCAGGCGAAGCGAAGTGCTCGGTCTACAACCAGCAGGAACAAATTTATCATGACACAACATCTTGAGGATCAGAATGCTGTTACTCCTGCGAATGGTGCAGCTATTTAGTCACGAGATGTACATGTACATCAACATTGCGGAATACGAATAGGACCATAGATTTTGCTTCGCTAGATACAGGAATCGGTATAGGAGAAGTATGCTCGCGTGTCCTTCTTGTCGATCTAGAAGTACCCCTGACATTGAAATTGAATACATGTATTCTCCGCATTACTTCCTGTCCTCAAGCACATCCCGTGCTTCTTTCCACGTAAGTTCACTTTTCGACAGCCCAACCTTGCCACAACCTCGCACGCAAATTGACCGCCCGTCATTCTGCGTCGTGCATTTTTCATCAAACTTAACCCGCGGGTCCGCGCGGTCCACGATTCTGATCTTTATCAGGGAGAACTGGTGCGGCCGATACAGCGCCAACAGCCTCCACATGGTCAGCCGTCGGTTGCCCGTGCCTGCCAGGTACAGTCGAGGGTGCCGCGGGGGTAAAGTTTTCCCTGGCGCCGGCGGGCTCGGACCGCCGCTGCTGCTGGCTGAAGTGGTTTGTGCCTGCGGATCTGCCCAACAGACGTCCAGACATTCCAGGCTGACCGGGACCAGCCCGGCCGCTTGCTGGCGCAGCACTTCCCGTAGAGAGTCCAAAATGCCCTGATGACAGCGGTGCGCTTTCTCGTTTTGGTCGTAATAGTCTCGGAAGAGCGCCTTCACCGAATCGTGAGTGAAGCGGATGTCAAGAGGGGATACCCAAAAGGTTCTCCCGACCCTAGAGGCAACTGGCGGCCGACACAAGGGCTCCGTAAACTCGAAAGCCGCGTCGTCATCCCGCGGCGGTCGTCGGGCCGGCAGCTGCTTTTTACTAGCACAAGAGGACCTGCTTCCGCTAAGAAGCAGGTCTCGAGAGACAGGCGCGATCAGGTTGCAAGCCTTCCTGCAGAAGGGACATACTGGCGTTTTGTTCTCCGCTGTCGCCCCCGACAGCACCTGCTCGGCGCACTGTATGCAAGTCAGGTACGACTTGCAAACGCAACTCCGCCGTCCGTCGAGCAGCAGGATGGCAGGCATGCTTCCGCGAGAAGCCAAGGCTTCCCAAGATTCAAAACAGACCATGCAGTCCTCATGGGGCGGAACCTGCTTGCACTTGTGCGTCGCGCGCTGATACTGGGGAAAGATCTCCATGCACTGCGGGCACTCCGTCGTAGTGTAAGGGCAGGTGAGGAGGTGGCGGCTGCGGTCTTCGAATGCGCCCGTCCACGTACAGCCGGCACTGTGGTTGTGGGTACAGGGGACAGCGCGGCGCCTACACTCCGTTTTCGTGTGGTCGTCAAGGCGCCAGAATGGAATGGTGTCTTCGCCGCACTGGGGACACTCGACTTCGCGGGACTCACACTCCTCGGCCAGATGAATGTCAAAGCGGTCGGCGGGTATGCGCATGCGGCAATGGTCACGATCACAAAAGATCGGACGTTTCGGGCACTTCTTCATATGGCGCTTTCTCACATTGCTGTTTTTTGGTAGCTCTTCGCCACAGAACTCGCACTTGCTCGTCTTGGCCTTCGTGGTCTCCGAAATCTGTCCGTCCGCAGCGGCGGAAGCAGGATTTTGTGGAAATACCTTCTCACAACTCTCGACTCCGAGCTCTTCAAGCTTCATCGCCAGATTTGCGATCTCTCCGTCCGTGGCCTTGTTTGCGACTAGCGATTCGCTCGTGGGCAGCTGCGGATTCGCCAGAAGGTTGTCAAGCGTCTCAGCAGCCTCCGTCAGGCACGTTTTGAGTTTCGTGATCCGCTCGGCAGTAACCGTGGCTGATCGAAGCAACCGTCGACACGATTCAATAAGCTTGTCTTCGTGCGCCTCCACAACCGCTAAAACGTCTGGGTCCTGCTCGACGGTATCGGAGATAACGTCGACCACGTCCTCACGGAGTGTTTCGCCCAGTGCTACGACTGCAGTGTGGCTTTCCGTCAACTCTTCCTTCATTTTCTCGAGCTCGATACGCGTTGCGAAAGAAGCTCTCCCGTCCTGAAGTTCATCTTCCACCTGTGTCAATATTTCTTCGCATGCAAGCAGCCGCTGCGTCTGTGCCGATTCTTTCTTAGTGATGTTTTTCGCCGCGATGCTTGCGTGACGGTATTGTCGCAAAAACGACGCTACCATATCCTCTTCGAAGAGGGCACGTTCCCGATTCTCATCGTCTGTGCCAGCTTGCTGCCGGGCCCTCTCTTGTTCCTGCGCACGGGAACTTGGTGAGTTATTTTCCCATGTCTCACCAAGTGGCAACGCAAGATCGTCCGGCGGTGCACACTTCTTCAAAACGTCTATCAGGGGCGCATCCACTACATCATCGTGACGGAATGCGATCCATTTATCTTGTAACTCGTCGTGCACAATGTAGAGGTCGTCGAAGGCTGCTTCAACACGTGGGCCGCATCCCGTCGTGGTAATCGCTCCCTGCGAGGAAGGGCCGTCTCGGTCTACTAGCTGTGTCAACAACTCTCGCCTTCCGGGGCGCTTCGGAAACGGAATAATTTGCATTCTTTTTGTCACGTAGACGATGCGAAGGTCCAAGGCGGTTGGGGTCATCGGGCTGGGAGGCGTTGACCCACTCGACAAGGCGAGGGCCATGGCATCGGCCGCTCGAGTAGAGGATTCGCAGATACAATCTGGCAGCAAAGCGCTGTTTTTCACCTTTAACAACAACCGCCGCTCGCAGAGCAGCCTATCAAGCGAGGTTTTTGACGGTCTCCGCGATGTCGCCGCAACCTGTCTGCGCAACCAATCGCAGCCATTTCCACCGCCTGGCAGCGAAGCGTCGAGCCAAACAGGCTTTGTGAGCTGGAAGGCACACATTCGCGCGTCCATATGCTCATCTGGTTCGCCATCTCCTTCTTCGCCATCTATCACTGGGCCTTCACCGGCAACAAAGCGACGAATTTCCGTGGTTGTGTCTGGCTCCCCCGCGGTGAGTCGCGCCGCCCTTTCTAGAATGAAGATCGGGCACAGGGGGTGCTCTTGCACGGCTTCGACAAACCGACAAGCCAGGTCTGGCGCTCCGTCTCGAATTCCCATCCAGACATTTACGTACAGCATGACTGCGCTATGCCTTGCTGCGATACATTCAAAAGGTGTTTCTAGGATCCCGAGTCGCAGAAAATAAAAGTCGCCAGCTGAAACGCACCAGTTGCAGCATTCTTTCCGCATGCCCCCAGTGTCGGAAGGATTCATAACGAGGAGCGTTTTTGCGATGACGGCTGCAGCCCGGTGATTTCCAGTTTCGGCAAGGAGGCAGGCTTTCAACATGAGTTGGCGCAAGTACGGTCGAGGCTCCATGTCACTCCACAGAAGACGCAGCTCGCGTTTGTATACCATCATCTCGAATTCGTGAACCCTTTGAAACAGTTCGCGGGCTTCAAGTCCAGTGGCCTTCAGGAGACGGGTACTAGCTGATGGCTCAGGTACCGCTGCCGTCGCCTTCAGTGCGACAGGCAAAATCCGTTCTAGCACCTCTCTGTACCTCGGAAACGACACATGCACGCGATGAAGTGTTTGAGCGACAATTTGCAACGCGAAGGCCCGCTGTCCCCGCATCTGCAGATCTTGCGCAAGCGCAAGGGCGGCATCGTGCACGCTGCCATCCAAATCCAGCCGCAGGGCCTCGCGAGCAAGTTTGTTGCGACGTGCTAGCGAATACTCGTAGTTTGCAGATAGAAACCCAAGCTGGACAGCAAGATCCTGCGCAGTAGCGTACTTCTTGGCTTGATCTGCCGCAACCGCCGAGATGTATCTCGAATACTGGCTGTTTTTGTGCACCCCCTGAACACAGTTATCGTAGAAACGGTCCTTATCGTCGGGCTGTACGTCATCGCGTCGCTCCAGAAGGCGATAAAAGTCCAAAGCTTGGCCGAACCAAGGCTCGATAGCCAGCTCCACGTCGCGCGAAACCCCGTGTCCCATGTAACATGTCGATTCTCGGGGCGGATCAAAAAGACCTTCAAGGCTCCGAGCCCGGGCTTGTGTCATGCGCAGTCGCTTCGATCCGAGTAGGTAGCGCAAGCGGTTTAAGCAACGGTTCTTGCGCACTCGTACGTTGTTTGTGTAGGCGGCCTGATTGTGCCTGGACGATGCAAACTGACCGTGTAAGTGCGAGAATCCTATGAAGGTGTCCACCAACTCCTCAAACTCCGCATCCCGAGGCCTCGGAGCAAGATGGGAACCATCGTTCTTCTGCGTAAACAAGTCGAACACACATTGGCCATCTGCACGGCCGCGGATCGGAATCTCGTGCTGGGCGTGATACTGCAGAATTGCCTTGTCGGCAGGTACGTTCGGCGCATCGCTCGCAGTATCGACAGTAACAAAACCGTCCGGGTCGTCGATGGCTGTGGAATAAATTTTAAATCTACCCTCCGCCACTGAAACGTACCGATTATAGGCAATATAGGGGCCCGGAATGCCGGTCTGCTTATCGGGCTTCCACATCAGCGGCTCAGTGTTCGGACGGATTTTTCCACGCACAGCCGGATCTTGACGCACCAACTCGCTTTCCTTGAACTGCTTCAGCACAAGAGGCACGTTCACAATTTTAACGGCTGACGTCTCATTAGTCCCTTTCGTATCTTCATCTTCGTTAGCGAGCAACTCCACAAGATATTCGGGAGCAGCACTACTTCTATCAGCACCGAGTTCGTCACAAGCTGTGTACGCGATCACAAGAGCAGCTGCATTTGTAGGACTGTTCGATAAAGCTGCAGCACCTCCCAAGCGGACATCAACATGTTCGCCCAGGGCGAAGCGCGGCTTCCATAGATTCTCAGCTTTCAGGGCTCTCGAAACGTCTACCTGCGCCAGTATTTTGACTGGTAATCTCCCAGTAGAGCTGTTTGCGCCGCCCCCGAGCACCACTCCTATTTGGCCGTTCAACGCTTTTCCCTGCTCCGATTGAAGTCCCCGAACAACGACCATATCTCCCTCGGTAAATGAACAACAAGGCTCTTCAGGACTACACTCCTCCTCTTGTTGCGGAGAAGGGCAAGTGGAACGTGTCCGCGTAGAAGCTGCGGACAGCGGTGTGCTAATTCGCGTTGTCTCGCTGGGCATCATTTTTTTCAGCGCTTGCGAATCTTGTTCCTGTAGCCAGTGTTGGTCGTCTTCCTCTTTCGCCAAGTACTCTACGAAATCATGATAAAACTTGTCCACGAGTGCACGAAAGGTGTTCTCTTCCGGATGCAGGTCGGAAGCAATCGCGAACCCTGGACGAATCACCGTCGCATCCGTCACGAGCTCCACTTTTGTCACGCGCTGTGCCTGCTCCGTGAGGCCCTCTTCACGGAGCCACTGGGCGAACGCAGCGTCAAACACTGTAATTCGTGCGGGCCTTGTTCTCTCTATGCCAGCATACCGGGCTGGATTCTTGGTGGCAGCGTGCACAGCAGTGCAGCCGTAACCGCATAGGTTGGCAGCAACCTCGGACCACACTTTTCGGTAAATCTGGCGTCCATGGGTTTCGGGTACAAACATCTGATGTACAATGGATCCTGAAGCCGGCATGAACGCAATAAACATCCAGGGCTCCGCATCTGCAAATGGTCCAGATTCGTCGTAGAGAGTATTTCCAGCCTCGCGCATTCGGCGCTTGAAGTCAATCGCTTCCAAATGCAAATCCTGGCTGTAGGTTCCGCGTGGATCCATCTTGCTTGGCCGCAACGCCTCAAAGTCGAGGCGGTATTGTTTCGTTGCTTGAAGGGTCATTTTTTTATTTCTTGCGGATACGGTAGTCTAGTGAGCGGCTTTCTGGTACTCAAAATTTGGCTTTCCTGATGAAGAGTTTCTTCTTACCAAAAGCAAAACAAAAACAAATATATGAAGAAGACATCATTCTCAACACGAATGGGAGAATATCATGTACTTAAACTTATGTCCGTGACTGTGAGACCAATTGATACTTCTACAGCTTGAACAGCCAAAATTCTGAACATAATGAATCCTGGGACTGTTCGTGTAACTGCTCGCTGCACTTTTTTCGTTCACCTCTATAATGGCGATGCACCAGGACGGATGCGGAAAGGTCCATGCCTACTAATTAAGTAGCATTCGTTGTAAGGATCGGCAGAAGGGGGAGGACCCGACAAAAATCATGAAGAAGACAAGAGGCATGATCATCACGTGCGTCATTCAGAATCAGAGAGATCACCAGTCACAATTGAGCCGTGCGAAATTGTTTTCCTACTACACGAAAGCCGGGAATAGAAACTCAAACTTCTCACGCACGGAAATAAACCGGAGTGATCTTTTTACCTGCATTGCACCTGGTGCTGCTTCAAATGAAATGCTGCATCGGCATGGAAGAGACGTGGATCGTTTCATTGGTTACATCATCACGTCGGACAGGAACCTTTTAAAGCTGGATCTGGAACAACGCATACGAGTATTACTCACACAGATGGACTTCTGCGGGTGCCACGAGAAGCGGTGGTGAATATGGTTTAACAATTTTGCTTGGCGACGCCCTTCTGAGTCCTTCTGGCTCTGAGCGAGATTATTTCGAATGCGCCCGTCCACGTACAGCCGGCACTGAGGGCGTGGGTGCAGGGGACCAAGCGGCGCCTACACTCCGTTTTCGTGTGGTCGTCGAGGCGCCAGAAGGGAATGGTGTCTTCGCCACACTGGGGACACTCTACTTCCCGCGATGTTGATGCACCCGGGGTGCTTTCGATTGCGCTCTTCCTTTCGAGATTGTATACTTCTGTCCTTTGTCTATTTTCGTGAAAGCCGAAGGAAGCCCAGGTCTCTGTTGGTTCACCGACTGCGCCATTCCCATTTAGTCCCTAAGCAGATCAAGCGCCTCCTTCCAAGTGATCTCATCTTTCGCAAGTCCGACATTCCCACAGCCTCGCACATAAATCGACCTCCCCTCGTCTTTCGTTGTGCACTTTTCGTCAAATTTGATTCGCGGGTCAGCCCGGTCCACGATCCTGACTTTTATGAGCGAGAACTGATGCGGACGAAATAGGGCGAGCAGCCTCCACATGGTGAGTCTGCGATTTCCGGTTCCAGCGAGAAACAAAAGCCGCGTATGGTCGTTCTGGCCTTGTTCTTCGCCTGGTGTGCGTGTCGTGCTACCACGCGGCACCGACGCGCTTTCCCAACACACATCCAGACACTCAAGCCGCAATGGAACGAGGCCGGCAGACTGCATGCGCAATACTTCGCGGATCGACCCAAGGATGCTCTGCTGCGACCTGTGTTTCTTGACATCCGGGTCATAGTAGTCGCGGAATTCGGATTTGACCGAGTCGTGCGTGAAGCGCAGGTCGAGTGGCGAAACCCAGAAAGTACGACCGAAAGCGGCGTCAGCCGGAGGACGGCAGAGAACGTCCGTAAACCGAAACGCCTTGTCCTCATGCCGCGCTCGAGTAGGGGGAGAACTATTCTCCGGCGACCTTTTGTTTTTGCCTGCTTTTGCAGCTCTGGCAGTCGTGGTATCTGGAACCCCCAGTAGTAAGCTTATCGGCAGTGGTGTCGCCGAGTCGCACTCCCTTCTGCAAAATGGACACGCTGCGTTTCCGTTCTCGCTTGTGTGCGTCACTTTGTCTGCGCAGCCAAGGCAGATGTTGTGGGACTTGCAGACACAGGTACGGCGCCCATCGCGAAGGAATATTGCAGGGGGGCTGCCGCGCTTCGAAACCAATGTGGACCACGATTCGAAACAGATAAGGCACTCCCCACGGGGGTCGACACGCTTGCAGCGATGGGCGGCACGCTGGTGCTGGGGGAATACCTCCAGGCATTGTGGACACTCAGTTGGCGCATATGGGCACGTTAGATAATGCCTGGGGCGCTCTTCGAGCGGGCCCGCCCAGGCACAGCCGCTCGCGTGCAAGTCGCACTGCACAAGACGACATGGACAATCTGTTCGCATATGGTCCTCCAGGCGCCAAGCGGGAACTTTATCGTACCCACACTGAGAGCACTCCACGTCACGGGACTCGCACTCTGCCTCCTGGTGATATTCAAACCGGTCCGCAGTCACATGCATCCTGCAGTGGTCCCTGTCGCAAAAGATCAAGCGCTTCGGACATTTCTTCGTGTGATTTCTGCGGGCGTTGGTGTTCCCTTTCGGGATTTGCTCACCACATTGCTCACACTTCCACAAGAAGCGAAGTGCGTCCCTGTTCGACTCATTCGTGAGTGTAATTCTATTTGGGTTCGAAGACATAAAAGTGTCTTTATCGTCAGTGAGTGCGCAGACGAAGTTTCCGCTCGTCGTGCTCTGAACCCCCGGCGCTGCAAAGCCACCTGCAATGATTTCATCTTGCGTGTCTACAACTTCCTCATGTCGGTCGTTGTTTCCTGTCGGCGAAGAAGAAGCTGTCGACGGTGTTCGGGCTCCTGACAACGTCCTCGCTCCTGTGCTTTGCCGAGCACTCAGTGGAGCAGTTACTTCCCCATGCAGTTCCTTCTGATCGTTCGTTTTGATCTGGTCTAGCCTTCCTGGTATTTTTTGTTCTAAGTCGAAGTCCATATTGGAGGCGCGCGCGATCAAATTATCGAGTAGACTGCGGGAATTCTCTGCTGACTCAAGTAGTCGGCGAAAGGCAGCCAACAGGGACTCGTTGTCGTGCAGCGTGATAGCTGCCAGGACATCCTGATTTTCTTCCATTTCGTCTGAAACGAATCTGCGGACATCACGATCCAGCTTTTTCTTTAGGGCTGCGAGGGCTTCCACCAGTTTGTTCGTCATATCAGGTTCTTTCAGTGCTAGTGCACAGCACGCGTAAGCATCTTCTTCGTCATAATTACCTCTTGTCTTATTTTGCTGTGTTGCCACCCTGCCCCTGGCAGAGCCGTCGTCGCCAGTGCTGTCACCGTCGCCAAAATCTTCAAGGAGGTGCGGGGACCGGGCCTCCTCAGAGCGCAAAATCTGCACCTCGAGCTTTCGCGCCAGCTCCGAGACGTGTTTTGCCACGGCCTTAGCGTCACGATATCGGACTAAATATTGCGTCCTCACCTCCTCCTCAAAGCGAGCACGCTCCTGCGCCGCGTCTTCGTTTTGCGCCCGTGTTCGTGCCCGTTCTTGCTCCCGCTGCGCTGCCTCGGCATTTATGCGTGCCAATGCCTGATCCTCGGACGGCGACGCAAAGTCGCGAGGCGCCGGGCACTGCAGCAGCAAGTTTATTAGTGGAGCGTCGACCACGTCGTCGTATGTGAAGGATGTCCATTCGCCTTGCAGCTCGTCGTGGACAACAAAGAGCATCCTCGTATCCACTTCTCCTGTAGGGCCCACAGCTGAAGTCTCTCGCAAGCGATCCACGTATACCTGTCGTTCGGGTCGACTCGGATAAGCGACCATTCGCATACGGTTAGTTGCGTGAACATGCCGTAGAGGAGACCGCGACCCGGCGGCATCAGCCGGGAAGGGCGGCGGCGGGCTCATTGTAGTGGAGTTCGCAGATTGATCTTCGTGCGGCGACTTCAGTCTCAAGAGTATCCGACGTCTTCCTAGCAGCCTTCGCAATTCTGCCTCAGTCGGTCGCCGCGAATGCGCTGTCATTTGTTCGCGCAACCAATCGCACCCGTTGCGGCCGCCAGGCAGCGGCGCGCCATCGCGCCATACACTCCTCGCAAAGTTGCTTGCGTATCGCCTTGCCTCATCATGCACCAACACGCCTCCCTTGCGCATCGGAGCCATTCCCCTGTTCATTACCACAGACGCTAGGTCTGAGCGACTGAAAGCTTCCAACAGTGCATCAGAGTTCGCTCGGTGATACGAGAGTTCCTCGCGCGCGGCGGAGTCCTCGGGGCCGAGACCAGGAGGGGCTTCGCCTGTGCAGCTTGCGCGCGCGAGAATGAAACTTGGGCAAACAGGGTGGTCCTCGAGAGCCTTTAGGAAGCGAGCACGCAGTGCTGGTGTCGCCCCCACATTATTGTCTTGAATACCCAGCCAAAGGCATGCGAAGCGCACGTCGGCCCTCGTCTCTTGTACCTCCGGTACGGGATTGTTTTCGAGTGCGTGTTGCAGGTAGTCGAAATCCCTCGTGATAATGCACCAATTGCAGCAGAGACCCCGCATGTTGCAGTGATCCTCTGGATCCATCGCAAGCATGACTTTTCCAACTAGCAGTGCTTGCCTCGCTCGCCCCAGATCCGCAAGAAGGACGGCCTTCATCTGCAGTTGGCGCAGATACGGTCGGTTGCCCATTACGTCGAACCGAACTCGCAAATGAGGGAATCTTTGGATCTTGGCGGGATCGCACATCGCACTGTAAATCGCCAGGTCCATCCCGGCCGGACGAGTCCCTTCCAATGTGGTTGTGGCGCTCAGTGCAACACCAAACAGCTCTTGCATCGCGTCGCGGTATTTTGCGTTCTGCGCATGATGATCATGAATTGCCTGCGCAACGAACTCCAGCGCGAGCGCGCACTGCCCACGAGCGCGCAGTTCCAATGCCAGACCAAACACCGCATCGCTTACGTCCGGACGCAGTCGAAGCGCTTCGCGGGCAAGACTCCCTCGCCGGGCCAAAGGAGTTGATTCGCGGTCCACCACAACAGCACCAATTCCCACGGCCAAGTGCGCCGCATTAGTATAGTGCTTGTCCTGTTCCTCACGAGCGCGAACAACTGTGTCAAGATATGTGCCGTCCTTGTGGCACTCCTGAACGCAAATGTCAAAAAAGTGATCCTTGTCGGCCGCCGAAATTAGACCAGAAAATCGGAAGAAGTACATGTTTTTTTGCGCATCCCCTTGCAACGGGGGTCGCGGGCTGAATGAGGTTGGGGGGTGCGAAGGCGCGACCGCGTTCCGGGTTGTTTTATCCCGGAAAAATTAGCCCCCGGCATTGCGGCTGCGCGGCCGGGGCCGGGGCGGGTCGGCTTGGCGTAGATAGGAAGGCGACGGCACACAGCCAACACCTCGCCACCCGCCCCCACGCTGGGCCCACGTCGGGGACACACAACAGACGCGGCGCGCATCCCGGGGCCCCAACGCGAAGCCCTTCCGGGCCCGGAAAAGCTCTTGCTTTGGCTGCGGCCTGGCGCGCCTTTTCCCTTCATTCCGGGGCCCCGGCCGGCGGGTGAACTGCAGGCCCCCCAAGAGGCGCGCGCGCCTCCCCCTTTCGGAGGGGGGGGAAAAGGGGGCCCGAATTGGCCCAATTCGCCTCCCTTTTTGAGGGGGGGTAAAATGTGCCCGATTCTGGCTCATTTTGCCCCCCCCCTGTAGTAGCGGGGGAAGGCCATTTTTTGCCCCCCCCTAAAAAAGGCGGCAGAATTGGGCCAATTCGGCCCCCTTTTTACCCCCCCCTCCAGAAGGGGGGCCCGCGCGCCTTCCGGGCCCCCCTTCCCGGCCCCCCAATTGTGGGGCGGCTGTTGTTGGGGCCGAAGCAGGCCCCACCTTAGGGGCGCGCGCCCACCCTACTGCTTCGAGGGCCGGCCCCTCCGGTACGGCGAGCAGGCCCATGCGCTTCCGGCAAAAAACATGGCGGCGGCGCACCGGCCCGACCGGGACGGGCCCGCGGGGAGGCCGCTTGGTGGGGCGGCGTTTCTCGCTCTTGGCGGGCTTCGAGGTCGGGAGGCCGCCCCGGCTCTCTTTGGCAAGCCACAACCCCCGAGCCGCTGCATGGCGCAGCGAGGTCCTCGGGCCGGGTGTACTGTCGGGGCACCCCGCCGCCCCCGAAGCGAAACGAAAGCGGCCCGTCATGCAAGCGGGTGCGCGAAAAAGTATGTACTTCTTCCGATTTTCTGGTCTAACGAAATATCTGCTCGACCGTCTATGATGCGAGCAAGTTCGACCGCCTGCGATCGCCAGGGGCACATGGTGCGCTTCGCACTGCGCGAAGCGCCAGGGTAGTCTATCATTCCATCCTCCTCTTTCGTGAGGGCAAGCTCGAGCCGGCGAAGTCTTGTTTGTGTCATGTCGAGCTCATCGCGCGACTGCAGAAGATACCTCAAGCGGTTCATGACCCGACTTTTCCGGTAGAAAGAGTTTTTGGCAGCGGCCTGGCTCTGCTCGGGCGATTCGGTTGTAGATTGCGTCTCTTCATGATCATCCACATCTCCTGGCCGGGGCAGAGGTTTGTTTAGAAAATTTTCGACCAGGTCGTCAAACTCCGCGTCGCACGGTGGTGGGTGCAAGTAAGAGTTGTCGTGCCGACCCGAAACCAAATCCGCAATGCTCTGTTCGTCGTCCCGACCCCGGATCGGAATGTGATTCTGTGCATACAGTCGCAACATGGCTTGGTCGATCGTCTCTCCCGGAAAAACGAGTCCCTCCGGCGTGATGTGGTCACAATACAGGGCGCCATCTCTCGATCCCCTCACATTCTTGACGACAAGGAGCCACATGGCCGGATTGAATGGCATGTATACACGGTATTCCACCCGCACTCCCTGACACACTCCATTTTCATCGTAGTTCCATAGAAGTTCTTTCTCCCGAAAAGGAAGTACCTTCCCACTCGTAGCAGATTGAAGCAAATCCATTTCCTTCACTCGTTTCAGAATCAGTGGCTTCCCAAGGATGCGCGTGGTGTCTCGTCCGACGTGGTCCACCTCCGGACGAGGACGAGATTGTTGATGATGTTGTGTGCCGGTCGTGCCAGGCGATACTACTGCAGCTGCTGCGGTCGTTGTCCCGGCGATCTCCGGCTGCTCAGAACTACCGGTTGCGACGCCATCGCCGCTTGGTAAAATTTCTACGAGATATTCCTCTTGTCCTGCACCGCAGGCTGAAGAAATGACTACGCTGTAGCCCATTACAATGGCGGAAGCCAGCTTTTCTTCTCGCCCAAGCTCTTCTCCCGATTTGTTGATGTCCACCGCACAACTTCTTCCAGTGTCAGTTGTCACTTGACAATCTTCCCTGCGACGAAGGCGGACATCGACATGCTCCCCGAGTGAAAATTGTGGTTTCCACAAGTTCTCAGGCTTCAAAGCCACTGCAGCCTGCATGTTCACTGTCGATAAAATGTTCACACGCCACCTGCCTGCGGAGTTGGGTGTATCCTCGAGAATTGCTCCCAAGAGTCCATTTAGTAGCTTTCCCTCAGCCGACTGCAACCCTCGGATGACAACCCGGCTGTCCTTTCGAAATAAAGAAGTAGCAAAAATCGTAGGCGGAGCGTCGGTTTCGCTAACTCCCGCCACGCCTTCGCCTGCAGCACGTGTTTGGGCAGAAACTCCAACGAAGCCCTCCGATGAAGAACCAGCAGCGTTTTTCTTTTGTGGTAGATTTTCATCATCTTCACCACCAGATGATTGGGTGAGACCACGACCACTGTGACTGTGATGATGCTGATCGTCTTGTAGTTTTAGTGTCGGGCGGTCAGGAACTGCTACTGCGTTCTCTTCTGCGAAGATCAGAGTACCGCTAATGTCCCTTGACCGCGCGAGTATTCGGGACAAAGTGTTACCAACCCAGGCTGACAACGATACCTTCGATATTTCTCCTGCACAACCGTCTGCCTCTTCTTGTCGTACAATTGCAGCGTTACGCGCAACGAGATCAACCTTAGTCTGCAACTGCGCTCGCACGGACAGCCCTTCTTTCCGGAGCCACTCCGCAAAAGCCGGATCAACGACAGTTACACGACTTGGTCGTATTTTCGTCTCCCGCTTGCATAGGGCAGAAACGACGGCTGACCACACGATGCGGTAAGTCTGTCGGCCATCCGGATAGTGAACGCGCTGCTGGTGCACTATGTCAAGTTCCTCGTTGGCATCGGCTCCGAAAGCAGCCGGCATCATAATTCCTAGGAAAATCCATTGCAAAAATCTTCCATACACGCCACCGCTAGAGACATTCGTTGCGGTAGCAGCTTCCGCCTCGGGACCTCCAGTCTGGGATACGTCACGCACAATTTGGAGATGCAAAAAAGATCCGTCCACCGTGGATAAATCATTGCTGCAATTCTCCTTTGGTGCTTCTTCGGTGTTCTGCACGCTTTCAACTCCGGCTGCAGCTGAGGGCGTCAATGCCTCAAAATCAAGCAGCCGCGGATCTGTCAAAGAAGTACTCATTATACTGAAGATCTTCTTGTTCACGGACACGGACTAGAACAGATCAATATCATCCTCGGTCCTGCTGTCAACGATCATGAATATAAGCAACGCGTTTAAAAATTTGTGCATCAGCATCAACTGGGAAAATAAATTGAAAAAACATCCTCAAAATAACCATACAAAATCGCGAACAAGAGGTGGGTCATATCTACTTCTGGAACGGATACTCAGGACACTGGAGATTCACTTTTGGTTGTGGTTGCGAAGAAAACCTAGAGCGACTATTTTTTGAAGAAGCGGCAATAGATCTCTTGCTCTTGCAAACGCGATACCAAGTCAAGCAGCCGATAGTCAGTTTCACATCGAGCGTTAGCGCACACTTTGTGTACTCCATCTTGGTGAGAACAACCAGGCTGCGCGGGCGCACGCAAAAGCTACGGCTACGCGACAGCTACAGTTTCTTTTCAGCGATCCTTCTTGGGGTTCTCGCTTCCGTGCTCAAGTTGGGATCGCGAATAGAGATACTTTTACGTAATTAAAGGAACTCCTGCAGCCATGCCTTCTGTACTTCAGGCACAGATTCCTTTATTGTTGTGGCGGTCGCTCGTTATCTTTCGCACAGCAGGTGCACGTGAAGGTTCATTCAAAAAATTATCCGTTGGAACAGGACGACGATGAAGACCTGGTCGATAAACTATACTCTAATTTGGATTTTCATTCGTGCCGTTCCTATCCTGGAGTCGTGACACTGCTAGGCAGCTTGACGGACTACAAGTACAAGGGCGACACAGTCCTCATTGTTGGGGCGTTGACGTTGTTCTTGTTCGTACATTATGTTTTTCAACAATCTCTTTCTACGTGCTCGTCGTGCTGCGACATTATCTAATACGAAGAAGTGTAGTTGTAAGCGGAACAACTGAAAGTGAAACCACGGTAATTGATTAGAAGATGATCATGATGATGTTGAACATCAAGAAGCGGGCATCATACAAGGCGAAGCAGGTACAACTTGAAGTGACTGTTACATTTTCAGGTAGCTGGAGGGTCACGTCGCTCCTGAGCTTCTGGTTTGCGGTGCTGACTACGCAGAACGCGAAATCAAGCTCGAGGCAAATTCAGATCTGTATGCGCATGGTGACCGCTCCACACGATCCGGATCTTCCGACAGTCAGAATTAGAATTGCAGGAACGGAACCGGTCAACTACATCTGCATTCCTCACCTCCCACTCCCTGCGAGTATCTACTTAATAATCTTACAGCTACATCCCTTTTACCCGAGTTATGCCATCGCCGGCAGCCCCAACTGACTTCCCCCAGCAGGCTGCGATCCTCCTCTCGCCGATGATTTGTTGTTGCGGACAAAATTGAAGGTCGAAAGCTCGTCGTCTTCCGTCCCAGTTACCACCCCAGCAGTACCGCCTACAACTTGCAGGTCCGAATTATCTTCTAGCTCCACGATCTGTGAATCGGGTGACTGCGGCCTGTTCGACGGCGAGTTTGATGAAAAGCCGCCTGCTTTGTCCGCACGAGAAGACTGCAGGGGGTGGCCAACATCATATTCCACCTGCATCACTCTCTCGTCCCCTGCCACCGCTGTTTCTTCCTTATCCAATTCACTCAAATCCACCACCAGTGCCGGCAACACCGTCGATCCGGCTACGATGAAGACGAACAGGGTCAAGTGGTCGAAATTCGTGGCGGTGATCCCCAACAACTGCACACACATCGCACTGTTCAATTTGTTGACAAACCGCGCCACTGTAGGCAGGAACGACACCATGGCAAACGTGGTCGCCTCCCGCCCGGGCGGGGCAAACCGTTTCACACAGTCCGTGAAGATCGGGAGCATCAACAGCCATCCGAAGCTGTCTCGCAGCACTTCCCCGGCGAGAGCTAGGAATTTCGGGTTGATGTGCAGATATTGGTACGCGCCGGTGGTGATCAAAGCCGGCGTGGCGAACATCACGGCGGAGAGCACCGCGCAGGTCTGGTACAGTTTTTTCGTCGGCGTTTGGTACAGAAACAGCCCGTATGAGGCCATCGCGACAATTTTCGCGGTGTGGTGTGCCAGCTGGATCGCCCCGAGGAAGTCGGGCGTCCAGTGCAGGCGGTTGATGTAGAAGAAATTCAGTGCGTCGTCGTAGTTCGGACCGAAAATGTACAGCATGACAAACGCCGCTGGAAGGAAAACCCTGCGGTCGTGGTACATGCGGCTGGCGAGAGAACGGATGCTTAACTGGTCGGGTATTTCCTCCGACTCTTGTAGTGTTGGATCGCGACTTGTTACTCCCGTTCGTGCTCCGGAAGCCAGGCCTCCCTCTGGTGCACCATTGCTGTTGCCTCGGTTCACCATGTGTTCGGAATACTGCCTCGCGAAAGCCGCGGAGCTTTGCCTGCTGACGTCCTCGGCGCCGACGCAGTCGTCGAAGGAATTCTGGAGAATCAGAGTCGCCGCCACGATCGACAATGGGAACATGGTCATGCAGTTCAGCAAAGTCGACGGTGCCACGCCCCGGTGCATCAGCGCACCGCTGGAGTAGGCCGCAATCAGTGCGCCGACCGCACGGTAGTAGAAGAATCCGGAAACGGCGGAGGCTGCGGCGTTATGGCTGAGTGGGTTGTTGTCTGCGGCTGGGAGGTGTTGTCCTGCAGTGGAGCTGCTGCTGCGTTCCCGCTGTCCAACCTCACTCGTCCCATTCATTGCTTCCTTCGTGCTTTTCTCCCTAGTGCCCGTTATCACCAATGCCTGCGCCACAGTCTGCGACATGCAGTTTCCGAAGCGGATGGCAATCAGAGAAAAGAAGGAAAATGCGGGATGCTTCGCGGAGATTACCACGTGCGCGATGGCGGAAATTGCGTTCACGGAGAGCAGTAAGAGCTTCCGCTGCTGCAGTTTCCGGCTGTTCAGGTCGTTGTTTGCCGCGGATAAAGCAGTTGCAGCAGGATTTTCGTCCCGGTCCGCACCGGTGGTCCCATCGACGAGTGAAATTTTCTGCTCCTCATCACGTTTGACTGCGCGTTCCGCGTCCTCGTCATCGCCCCTGCTATCCACCCAATGTGCGAGCCAGGGCTTGAGAACGAAGGGCACGTGCGTGATCGCGGTCAGCAGCCCGACCGGAGCAGGGTCCAGGTGGTAGGTGTCCTTGAACAGGTAGAAAATCGTCAGCATCTGCCCCTCCATCAAACCCTCGCAGAACGAAACGGACTTGGTCAGAATGTCCGTGCTGTGCGCCCGCTCCTCGCTGGTCTGGAGGTTGGAGTAGTAGGACGGTGGAATCACATTGTTGACAAAATTCCTCGCGGCGGACGACGCAGACCCGCCAGTGTCGCCGGCGTCGTCTGTGTAGGGGTTTGTGAGGAGGGTAGTTGTCTCCGCGCGGTCGTCGATCACTACCTTGGAAGAAGAGGACGAGGCAGCATTCTTGGCTGCCGTCGTGGTGCCCCCGTTGACTTTTTTTGCTTGTTCCTCTGCAGTAAGGTTACTTTCGTCTCCTTCCGCCCCTAGTGCAGTATCTTTCTCTGTGTAAAAAAGTTGGTGTGTACTAGGGCCTTGAATTCCCGGTCCCGTTAAAGAGGACACCACCACTGTGGCCGCCGCGGATGAATCTTTGCTTCCACCCAGCGATCCAGGCTGACCGCGCCTTCGTTTTCTCAGATGCATCAGTTCCTGCAGTTCCGCGCGATCTTTCCGCAACCGACCTAATGCGCGGCGGGCCTTGTTCATGATCGGCAGTTGCTCGACAGGAACCCGCTGCGCCTGTCGGTCTGCGTAGGCGGAAAGGTCTTCAACATGATCTCCGACCAGCACGTCGGCAGGTTGTAGTTCTTGGTCGGTTTCAAGAACATTCCTATTCCCGAGTCTTCCGAAAGAAAACCCTGGCTTATGATTTGAAAAGAGCGACTCCTCCTCCGAGAAGGTCTTTTCCGCGGCAGAAGACTGGTCGGAATCGTTTTCGTCGTCCGTGGCATCTTCGGGGCGATGGGTCACAACGCCCTCTGCGAGGAAGAAGAGAAACCCGAAGCCCCGGTCACCCGGGTCCGGCTCATCGAGTTGTGTGGTCATGGTGGGTTCGTTTAAGTTTACTTACCTCCGGTTTCTTGTTTCAAGACCAATACCACGAGAAATGGAATCTTTTTCAGCTTGCTGAGTTTAGACAAGTCCAGAAATCAGTATGACGAAAACCTTTTGTCGAAGATTGATGTCGATTTGGTATGTGGTAAACACGCAAACGATTATCACGCGACTGCACTGTCGAGATACCATAACTAATATGACGATCACGATCCTCTTCCTCCTCACTGGAAGGGCGGGGGCTGTATTACAGAAAACGATCTATTTCACGAAATCAACTGCGCTACGAAACGATCACGAATCCGATGTAAGTAGGCGAAGGCGACAACAGCACTAATTCAGTGCTGTGCGGGAGCACCCGGTAGTTGAATCAGACATGTCAATAGAACTACTGGAACTGGCTACACTTTCATGACAAGATGCATCTTCAGAACGTGCTGGCTTTATTCTCGAACTACAACTATCTGCGTTCGTGTTCCACAGCTGATGAAGTCGTTCCGTTCTTGTACTATAGTTCGCTATTTTCAGCATCAGCAGTACATCACTGTTCTACCTGTCCTCTCGTCGCACACTCCTCACCACCCTCCCGCTCCCGCGGCTGCTTCCCGTCCCCCCATCCGGCACGATTTCCGCCTCACCCGTATCGCGGTTGAACGCCGAGAAAGAAACGGACAACAGCGGATTTTTCGCGAGAGACTTCAACTCCTTATCGGGAATAAACACCGAGCTGCTAGACGCGAAAAGCGGGTTCTCGCTGTCCTCGTCGTCTGAAGAAGTGTTGATGTCGACCTCCTCCAAATCCAGATCTCGGACGACAGAGGACGACTGCGCACTATCATTATCAATCCGCGGCCTTTCCTCCCTTTGGAGCAGCACCGGCGAACTCTTGGTCGCACGCAGAGTGTGTTCAGCTCGTATGCCAGTGCTCGCGCTGGTGGACGACGAGCAGGCTGCTCCGGAGGCACGCGGTGCTTGGGGTGTTCTAGCAAAAATGCCGGTGGAAGAAGCCGCGGTCGTCGGTGTTACTGATGTAGTAGTCAACGCAGCCGAGTTTCTCGTTATGCTGAACATTGACCCTGCTGCTCCAGCAGCGTTTGTGACGCTACTCCCACCTCGGCCAGTCGGTGTCCAGAAGCAAGACACTGAGTCGTCCTCTACTTCGGTGGAAATCGCGGGCGGGCGCGCGGAGGAAGAGGACGATGCACTGCTCGGCGCGCCTGCTCCGGGAGATCCTCTCAGAAGTGGTGGTGCACGAGAAGTAGATATGGATTGCAAAAATGTCTGGGTCTGGAAACTTGTGATGCAAGGAAGGGAACATTGAGCTCCCTGTGATGCACTGCCAAGCATGACAAGTTTTTTTCATGGTGCTGAGTTGCGTATTCCGCATGAGAAACTGCGTTTTTGCATGACAGGGAGTAGGAGCTCTTCGCGGCCACGCAATGCAGAGTTCAGAGTCATGCCAGACTAGCATGACAAATCTCGGAATCCCCCAGACCCAGACATTTTTGCATTTGATAGTAGACGTGCTGGCGTTAATATTTTCTTCGCCAACTCCTGCTCCTCCCTGCTCAACACCCCTCGGCCCCACCTCCATTGCCCAATGGGAAACACGAGCGTTCAAGTCTCGTGCGATGACCAGGTGCAGGCTCTCCCGGCGTTGCTCATCCTGGTCCGTCTCGATGAAAAACTTCTCCAGGGCCGCGAGCAGCTGGTGAGACACCGGAAACTGCTCCAGCGCCTCGTGCAGTAAATTCTCGATTTCTATACCATCCTGGTAGCGATGATGACCCGCCGTGACGGCGCGGTTCGATGTTGATGTTATGTGGCGGTCGGAACTATTGGTTTTCGCGGGAGAAGTTACACTACCGACCTGGTCTCCTCCACCTGCAGGTCCATTTTGCTTGCTACTGGAGGAAGTGCCAGAGGAGCTGGAGTTACTGGAAGAAGAGGAAACTGCGCCGTCTTCCACTTGTTGCTCTACCTTCTCAGTCGCTCCTTTGGAGGTACTACTATCACGACCGTCGTGGTGTCCTTGACGATCCCGATCCTTCACCAATGCCTTGATTGAGGTAGAAAACAAAGATTTCTGCCTTCCTCGACTTGTACTGCTCGAAGACAATGATCCTGCTGTCCTCCTGCTACCGGAAGAACTAGAACTTCGCAAAAAGGTTTTCAAGTGCTTCAACAAAAGCTCAAACCGGTCGGCCAGCGCGAGTATGGTGGTTTGCTCGTGATACAGCAGCGCGAGCCCCACCTGGAAGATGATGCGATCGCCGTACGCGAAGTAGAGGTCCCAAATCCGGCGCACGCAATCCTGCGGCAAGTCCGCGGAGAAGAGCGTGAGAAACCAGCTCAACGCGTAGTATTCCGCGGTGACGTTGTTTTCCTGAAACACCGCGGCGATCTTCGGTAGAAGAGCAGACACCAACTGGTCAAACTTCCACAAAGTTGGTCGAATTTTGCGGAATTCGTGCGAGTAGAAATCCACCAAATGCAGGCGCCACAGCATCGCGATGGTGCATTGGAACGCGATCTCCTCGTCGCCGTTGAACTGCAACAACAGCGTCGCGACGATGAAATTCAGCCCCTGGCAGTACCCGACCTCCCACAACCGTCGGGAAACCGCTTTCAGCACGCGGAAGAGCTTCTCCTGACCGGTTTCCGTCTGGAAAAAGGGCTCGTTGGGCAGGGTGCGATTCACGTCGCGCTTGATCAGCGAGGTGATGGTCTTGTCCTGCTTCTCTTTTGAGGGGGAACGGGGAGGTGGTGGAGCGAATGCCTTACCGGTCGTAGAGCTCGTTTTACTTGACGGGGCAGACGGAGTCGCAGGCGTTCGCGTTTTGTTATTGCTGTTGCTTGGGCTGCTCCTCGACGGCGTTGTGTTCGGTCCCGGGCCTGCTCCCACCTCCGCAAGCGTCCAGTAGGAACAATCTCGGAAGGACACACGCTCCAGAAGCAGCGACTTCCAGCATAGCGACCGCAGCTTCGCACGCTCTTCCTCGAGGCGTTCTTCGGTAATATCGTCAACGTCATCTTGATATTGCGCTCCTGCGTAGTCATCGTTCTCTCCAGGCGCTTCTTCATCGGCCAGCACGTCTGGCGGGATCTTGATGCTCTTCGCGTCCGCAGCGAGATTTTTCGACGTTCCTGCTCCATCGTGACCCGTTTCTTCCTGGTCCGTTGCGGATTCGCAACTGTAAAATTCCTGCTCGTGATCGTCTCCGTCACGCACGCCTGCGCCGGACGTAGGAGCGGTAGTTGTCCTCCTCCTGTTTTGGTTTTCATCTCTCTCCCCGTCAAACTCCCGCCGGTACGCAGCATCAACTGGAAGAAACTGGAGCGCTCCACCCAGCTGCGTCGCTGTGATCAATCGCACGGCACTCGAAAACGCCTTGCGAAACCGCTTTCCGACAGCTTTGCAGGGCCAAAAGTCCTGTAAGCGCAGATACCCGAAAAAGGCTTCCTCGACAAAGATCTGCAGGATATCCAAGTAGTCGGGGTGCGACAGATTTCTTTCGTGATCGGTGCGCCGGCGAGTTCTTGTGTCTTTGCTGGCGGCGAAGGGTTTTAGTGCATGCTGAATGCGGGAGATATGATCTTCGTGCTGGTACTGATGGTTTGGATCGCGATCTGAACTTCTACTGCGCATCATCTTTTGCTGCGCTTGTTCGTGCGGCGTCTGGTGTGAATCTTTATGTTTATTCAATTTAGGCGTCGATAGGTACAAAAAAGGTGCATCTCTTCCGATTGATTGAAGACGAAGAGCTCTTTGTTTTCGTACAGACTACAGAGCTGCCCTCCTCTAGGTGTACTAGATGAGACAGATCCAACTCGCGCCAACCACGATGAAATGGCGTTCGCGTTCCCTGCTGAACTAGCGGGCTCATATGGAACGAGATCCTTCTTTCCTCGATCGTGACAACGGCGAGTTACAGATGGAGCACAAAAGATAGCAGCGAAGGAACGGATCTGCAGCAGCATCACGAACGTACCTACGTACAAAAAAACACGGTAGCACAAACACAAACAAGGCACGCATTAAAATCATCACCGAGGTCAGGCGCAAGGGGGAGACTTATAGAGGTATGAACATGAAGCGTAAAACACAGCCGGTAAGAACAACAGCAACGCCACAGGAGCGCAGGTCCTGTCACACCTCCAAGTAGGAGCACAAACTCGGAGCTCAGTTCGGCTGCTCTTTGACCAATGTGAAATTTAAATTTGAATTTGTCGGAAACACAAAGTTGTAGGCCACACTGGCTCCTTATCTTCCTTCCAAGAAGTTATCTGGTGAGATCACTGGTACGTAGTCAGATCACCGTTCTTTTCATTAGTTTCGTCAGCCACTTTCCACGCCATCGTGGTCGTCTCTGATGAGCACGAGATCCAGTTCCGGATCGTGGATCGAGCTCGTTGAAATTGGCTCCCCCAATTCCTCCGGTGGCCTGCGCACATTCGAGTTCCGGACACTCAGACTACTGGGAGGTGTGGCGCGACTGCCGTTGTTGTTCGGCGAGGTGTTGGTGTTCATACTGCTGTTATTTCCGGCGCTCGGGGAACGCGGCACACCGGGTGGCCGCGCGGGCGGGGAGAAGGACGAGGACATGGACATTGGCGCTGAAGTGTTTTTCGCTGGAACGGTCGCAACTTTATTTTTCGCCGGGGGTCCCGCGGCTGTAAGTGGGGGTAGACTTTTGCCGGACAACTTCTCGTTATTACTGTTGTTATTCGAAGATGCCGCACCTAGTGGCCGCATTTCACTGTATTCATCTTGCTGAACTCCTGTTCCTGCTTCCTTCGCTTCCTGCAGTTTTCTGTACTCACTAACCCGACCAGCGCCGGAAGATCCCATGCTGCCATTACTAGTTGCCGAACCCAGATCGGCTGAGATCCCGGTCGTGCTTTCAATGTACCCCTGCGCGGTGGCGTTGGGCGGCGGAACATAGGCGTTTTCTTCGTCGACTTGGTTCCACCACTTCACGACCCCCCAAACACTGTCCACCACGTTTTTCACCGTTCCGTTGTTCCGCGCGAGGTGCAGCCCGCCGCGGACCCACTGCGGAAAGGGACGGGGGACTTGCAGCTGCTTGCACAGCGCAAAGGCGAAGTCGACACTGGTGTTTTTGGTTGATGGTGTCAATAGGGGGATAAGGTACACCAGCTCGTCATGCTCAGATTATGTGATACAGGAACACGAGCAGCGGTTTATTCAAAATTTAGATTCACGAGCAAAAGTACCGTACCAGTTCCTGTCCGTAATGTGGTACTTCACCGACGGCCAGTTTTCCATCATCACCAGTAGCAGCCTCGACACCTCCATGGCCTTCAGCGGTGTTCTTCCCATGTAAACCGACGATCGGTACGAGAAATCCGGGTGCCTCCGCGGGTACACGCGGTTACACCCCGTCACCGTCGGATCTAGCACGTCATTGTAGAACAAAAAGCTCCACTCATCTCCGTACACCTCCACGCCCGCGTGGTACGCGCCCCAATCGTTGTTGATCAGAAACGATTCGTTCAGCCATTGGGTGAAGCCGTCGATGTCGTAAATGTGCAGCCAAATGTTGTTGCCACCGGTGTACTTGCTGCTCGTGTCGTATCTGGGCTCCATCCCGTTTTTCGTCAAATCTTCCGACCAGTCCGCCTCGCCGCGGGCGTTGTAGAAGGTTTTCGGTTATGCAGATTGCAAAAGTGTATTGTCACTACGTTTACATTGCAGTTTTGCAAATTTTATTCTTTTTCTTTTTTATAATTTTCCAAGAAAAAATAAAGTCATTTGAAATGCTGGCTAAGGTAGAATGTCAGATTGTCCTGCATGGCTGCATGATTTGCTAGGAGTACGATACTTTTGCACTGGATATTGGCCGGTGGCTCTGCCTGACGCCACCGGGGGATGAACCGTCTTGCTGTTGACCGAGCTGTGTAGTAGCAGTGGAGGAGGCTGCAGTCGTGCTGGAGGAGGATATGGTGTTCTCAACTGTTACATTCTCAACCAAAAACAGCAATAGGGAAAGGGGAAAGCTTGCAAGTCTTGCATCACAAATTTTGCACGGATTTAGATGCTGTTTAGCACTTCGATAATTTGTCATGCGAGGCAGCTTGATCGTCTTTCGGCTCATGGTCAGTTTGCATTACAAATCATGTAACACTTGAGAGTGTAACGCTTGAGAACGCCATAGAGGACGAAGCCGGGTTGTGGACGTCGAGATCTGTAGTTTCATCAAGGGCGTGAGTCGTGTCTTTTTGTGTAGTAGTTCCACCATTGGCACTAGCCCCGACAGCAGGATTGCTTGTTGAGCTGCTGGAGCTCGCGGTTCGTGTCGTTGCACCTTCCGTCGCAGTCTTCGTACTGCTAGAGGTGCTGGCCTCGCCCTTGCTGTCCGTTTTATCAACATAATTTCGACCTTTAGTACCGCCCTTCATCCTCCTCGACCCCGGGGAATATCCGTGGTCTTCGTCTTCCTCTTGGCCAGAAGAAGTCGTCGCTTCCCACAAAGCGGCGTAATTACCCCCTCCACCGGGAGTGGTCGCTGAAGATGATAATCTTGCAGCTCCACCAGATTGGAAGGAGGTGTTGTTCTGCAGTAAGTTGACTTTTGAAGTAGACGATGCACTAGAAGCTGCTGAAGCTGCTGCACCTCCCCAGCCAGGATTTCTTCCACCGTTGTTCGAAGGAGTTGACTGCGAAGGTCTTCGGGTCAACCCTCCCCCGTCACCTTCGTCCACCTTGATAGTCTTCAGAAATTTGCTTTTTTGGGTTTGCGCGCCGTTAGGTGGTAGAGCTGCAGCTCCAGAAGTTGGATTTTTAGAAGAGAAGCCTCGTGTCGTTGATGCCGGATTATTGCTCGTTTCTTTCTGGAAGTATTTCTCGACGTCCAAAGCTTCCTGCTTTTCACCAGTTTTATTTCCACCGTTCACTCCGCCAGTTGTTAATGTTACCGGCGCCGCAGACAGCGCCTGTCCGCCGCGCGTGAGCTCCGTTGTGAACCATCCTTCATCGGGAATGTCGCTTGACTCAACGTCCTCGGAGGCAGTCTCGAAGGCGGTATTCGGCTCTGTCGGGTTGGTTTTATTGGTTTTTCCCTGCTGGTTAGACGTCGTCGCCATGGCCGTGTTGGGGTCGCAATGAATCACGGCCCAACTACGAGCTGGTGCTGAGGACAAAAAAGCAAGAACTGATGTCTTCAGGAATTCGTTTTCCTGGCGCCCCGATTCATCTCATTCCGTTGGACGACCCTCAGGATCATCTTGATGTTGCGTCATGGAAGTGCTGCCATAGTACTACGCAATGCTCTGTTTCATCTCCTCTTTGCAGTAATGTTACGAGCGTGTAGTTTTGGTTTCGGAAATATCAGATTTAGGGTGGTGGGTGTCGAGACCGATCTGGGGAACAAGAAAAAGGAGCCGCCTGGCCCCATACTTCTTTTGTCATCTTCTATCTGAAAAAATAGCAAAACTGTAACTGTGGGCGACATAAAATCTTCGAGGCTAGGTACGAGCGGGAGTTTTTTTGCAACACCTGAATAAAGAAAGGTGAGAAGGAACGGAGGTTGTAGACCTCCAACGAAGGTAGTGCCAATAGTACCACATCACGCCCAGTGCCTGCTAGTACCTTCGATGGTTGTACCAAATAAACCATTTATTCATGTTTCTCCGGCGATGTGCCCAATGCAGGGTGAAACGTCTGTGTCTCTCAACTAGAATTCCCTCGTTGTCTTATTCTTGTAGGAGCGCTTCACTAATTGTGAAACAAAGAAAATTTCGAACACCAAGTCATAGTCAAGTTTCCTCCGACTGAAAGTACTTTCAAGGAGCCGGTCCACCAAGAAATAACACACACAACTGATATTCATGTGCGTCTTCTCGTGCTCTTCTCGCTGCCGCTACGAGAAGCGACGCTTCTAGTCAGGACGCGAAAGCGTAAGCGAAAACGATGGCAGCGTAGGGGAGCGGGAGATATCTACTTTAACAGAAGTAAAAACCACGCGCCAGGAGCGCGGTCATCTACTCACACAGGTCGAGAATCATGTCATTCATCACATGGTAGGTCTACTCGCGGCCCTCAACACTGTTTTAATCAGCAATCAGACTTGCCTAAGTAATATGCACAGGAAACTGTGTACGCAGTTCTTGTTGCGTGCCTTTTATTATGCGCAACTACAGCAGCGGATATTCTTAATTTTTGCACCTCACGACGAGCAGGACAAAACCGATTGTTCAAGAACTTCTTTCCGGTATAAATTTAAATACATGAGGTCGACTATAAGCATAATCACCTTCACCACCGCAACTATTTTCTCGAAATAACTGGCTCAATTCTTTTGTAGTTCAGTCACAAATTCAATGGACATGCACACACACGAACAACAGAAGTGCTGCTAGTAGAACTTCAGCGTCGTATCATGAAAGTTGAGCAAGAACTAAGTTGAATTCAAATACAGAGCAGGGTATATCCTCGCGCGGTGAGGAATGTAAAGAAAGGCTTCAAGAAACTGTCATTTGACAGTATAGCAATAGAATTACCACGACACGACCAGCAGTTTGCATAGCTTTCTAGCTATTTGAGCCGGACAATCGACTCTTTGAATTATTGAAATCTAAATCTTCTCATTATGTTTTTCTTTCTTATTCCACGTGGTCGGTCTACAGCGGCCTTGGCGGCAAGTTTAAGCGTCCGACGTCGAGCTTTTGCAGTCCCCGGAAAAGCGAAACAAGATCACTTGTCCCGGTCAGCGACGGTGTGTTCGAGGATGGATGTGCGGCCCCTGCCGGATCATCCTTTGTGTTTGCCACGGCACCAGAAGTCGCAGATGAAGCGGGATTTATTTTCGCTGGGGTGGTGAGAAGTTGACCTCCTTCGCCTTTCTCCTCTTCCCCATCACCTCCTCGGAAGTCCAAACTGGTACCTCCAGTCGGCGTCGCTTCTAACCGCTTCCAGGCGGCGTCCGCTTGCTTCTCGTAGCGCTCCAGCTGCTCTTGCGCAGCGAGAAACTTCCGCTTCCAGTCCAGTTCTGAGGTCCGCCGCTCGGGCAGGGGTGGTGGTGGTGGTAGGTCATCGTTCTTGGGTACAACTATTGCAGCCGTGCTAGATGACTGGTGCTTCTCGAGGTCCTGTGTTTTTTTTTGAAACGAAAGAAAATGTGGAAACGCAATAGAAAAAAATAGAGTGGTGAGTCACATGATAGTAAAAGCCGATGCTAGATGAAGACGAAAACGAACCTATACTTAAATATATCAGTTTTTACCTGCAAAGCCTGCGACAACCGGTGCTGCAGATCCTGCTTTTCTGCTCGCAGACGCGTGACGCAGGCGTGGAGCTGCAGTTGCTCGTCGGGGACGAGTCGCGGATTCCTCTCATTTTGTTGCATGACTGAGCTGGAAGACGAGCTGCTCGAGAGTGGAATAAGTGCGGATTTTCCCTCGTTCTGCTGCTCTCCACCCGCCACACCCAGGGACATCAGGTTGAATCCGCTATTCTTTGCCTGCAGAAGCAGCGTCGCTTCGAGCACCTGCGTCTCTAGCTTCTGCAGTTTCTCCGCCTGCGCGTCCAACCTCCCTCGGATGGAGAAGTTCAGGCATTTATCAAAAGCAGCGAACAGGTCCAGTTTGCCGGAATTCCAGGTGTTCTGCGCCACTTCCAGCTGGTCCTGGAGTTTGTCGTCGACAAACTGCAGCAGGTCTTTTTCGTCGAACTGGTACTGCTTCCCGAAAAGCCCAGAAGTGCTGCTGCTGCTTTTGTCGAGGACATTTTGCTGGGCGGTTGCTGGGGTTCTTGCGCCGCTGAGTGCAGCAAGAGCAACTACACCTCCTGGTCCTACTCCTGCTGCAGTGTGTGGCATTGCGGGTGGTTTGTGTTTTGAGTTCGTCCTGGTTCTCTTCCGACGGTAAATCAACGACTCCTGCAACTCGACGTCCTTATCCTGATGATCGTTGTGGTCGTTCATACAACCTCCATTTGCAATATTGACGGTGGCGGAAACCGACTGGGCCAACACGCGAGAGCCCCTCCGCGAGCTTTTCTGGCCGGCGAGCAACTCGTCTTGAAGCTCATTGTCGTGGTCCACTTCGACGGTCTGCGTCTGCGCGGCAACAGTCGTACTTAGAGCGGGACCTACAACGTCACTTTTATTCAGCAGCCCTGATGCTGCTGACAGAGCGTTGCTGGGTCTTCGCGAGTTCGCTCGCTTCTTCGAATGGAGTCGGGAGTCTTGTGCTTCGTCGTGGATTCCGGGATCATGCTCGTCCAGCTGTTGATCCTGTGCGTCGTGGTCGCCTGTGTTTTCCCCTTCCGTCACTCCTTTCATGTACTTCTTCCCCGTGGACGTCGAGAGAGGCTGAGCGTCTGGCTGGGCCGTCGCAGACATCGACATGGAAGCAGCGACCTGGAAGTGTTGAAGTTTTTCCATTTCTGTGCATTCCTTAATTATAATTTCACCCAACAAGAATGAAAAAATATAAATATAGTCATCTGCCAGTGCCATGGATGTTGATCAACATCAAAATAGTACTTATCATCATCGTGAGGAATCATTACACTACCGCTAATACGTCCTGAATCTGTTTTTCCGCTTCCAGCTCGAGGCACCGCTTTTCCACCGCCAGAGTCCACACGGCCTCACGCCACACCGCGTGACGATCCTCCCCTCTGGCCACGCGAGCGTCTAGATCGTCCAACACCGTCATGGCCCACTGGTGCACTTCCAGAACTTGCTCAAACGCCACCTCCTCCTTTTTCGTGGTTGTGAACGTCGCCAGCGCCGCGGTGGAGCTCGGACTATTTTGTTCTGTCATTTGATGCAGTGCCTGCTCCCTTTTCGACGTCCTGGCCACGCGCGGGTCAGATGACTGCTGCTGCTGCTGTTCCAAGGGGCTGGGACAGGGTTCGACGAGAATGCGTAAGTGGCGATTCTCGTCGTAGAAATTCGGATCGTGCTCGAGATTGTTCTCGTTCGGCGTCGGCCGGTACAGTGGCTGGCTGCGGAACGCAGTACTGGAGGACGATGCACTCGGTCCCGGACCGGATAGTTGGGCGAGTTTGCCCGAGTACCCTGAAGCAGTCGGAAAATGATCTTCGCTGAAGAATCGGTTTCTACTGCTCTCGCTGGTCATCTGGGACGGCAGGATTTTTGTTGATGCCGAGGCACCTCCCGACCCCGAGCCCGACCCTGTATGATAAATAGCGAACGGCTCTTGATCACGTAATACCTGGTGCGATGAAGTAACCGCTTGTTCTTCCTCCGCCGCTATCAACCGCGACGTCGACGCCTTGCTTCCGCCAAATGTCTCCCACCCGCCACGCACAAGTTCGGGATTCGGGATGGGATTCGCCTTCAGCGTTTTATTTGTGGCTGCAGCTCCGGGAATCGACGAGGAAGTGTTCTCTATTGCATTTGCAGCTCCTCGTTGCTCACTACTGGTGCCTTGCTGTAGTTCCTCCTCCGCTTGCTCGGACATCTGCGCGAGCGAAGACGTCACCCCTTGCTGCTCTTTCAGCTTTTCCTTCCTCATTCCGATCATCTGATCCATTGTTTCTTCTTCGCTGGTGCTGGTCAGATTCCCGCCACCGCAACTGGTCGTGTAGCTTCCCGCGGGTTGATGCACTGGCGCACCGTAATATTTGAGCCCGGCCAGCGCGGGCTTCCTCGAGGAACTAGCGGAACCAGAGGAGGACGCCGTATTGGATTGCTCGCGCAACATCTGCGATGGACTAGTCCGTGGCGGAAGCTGCAGCGCTAATTGGGCCGCTCTGCATGTGGTTGTGGTACTGGTCACCGCGTTGTGCATTTGATGGCTGCTTGATATTGCGCCCGCATTTGTACTTCTTGTTGTGCCATGCAGCGCAACAGCCGTGGAGGAGGCGATTAAAGGAGGTAGGGATGACGCCGACCCTTCTGGCAGCAGTCTTTCGAAATTGTACACGTGCAGCTGCGGGAGGCGTTCGCGAACTGAGTCCACCCAGGTATTCGTGTCCGCAGCGTTTTCTGTCAGGTTCAGATCGACCAGGGAGTCCAGCGTTTCGAAGGCCGTGATCGTGCTCACCCGGTCCTGCAGGAGGTTGTTGCTCAGATCCAGGCGGACCAGGCATTTCAAACTCGTGAAGTTGGTGTTGTGCAGCTGCGATATCTCGTTGTGGGCAAGAACCTGAAGATAGAAATCACGAACTCTTCATTCTGCATTTCGAATCTCAATCTGCGATAATATCGGTGTACACTTTGGAAGATCTCAAGGACAATCACGATCTCATGTTGATCGACGACCACTAGGTCTAGGAATGCAAAAATCATTTGCCGTGGTGCGTCTAAAACCTCCGTCACTTGATGTTCGAGGTTGTAGTAACCATCTTAGTACCAACTGCTTCAGGTGCACGAGGCAGAGGAGGCCGAACCCCACCTCCGTGATTCGGTTCCACGACAGGTCCAGGGAGACCAGATGGCTCGCGAGAGACTCCAGTGAATTGATTTCCGCGATCTCGTTGCGGGCCAGGTTCAGGTATACAATACAAACTTCCCGTACTACGCATCACAAACTTCACCAAGAACTTGTCATTCTGAATAGCATTGAAAGAAAGTTTGCCATGCAGAAACTGCATTTGTACATGTAATACGGGAAATCTTTTACTTTGGATATGAGGGATCGGATTTCCGGGTAGTTCTCCTTGATTTCCCGGACAAACTCCCGGGAAAGGCTGGAGATCGGCATCTTGACAAGAAGCCTGCCCGGCGAAGCAGGCGTCTTTCAATTACTGTTACTGAAAGATGAAAATTGAGGCTGTGCTCAACTTGCTGCGCAAATCATTTCTCGTCATCAGTGCAATGCCAATGGGTCGTTGGCATTATACGTGGAAGCGCCAAATTCTGTTGCGCAGAAATGAGCTTTCTGGTACTATGTAGTTGTGGCCGCAAACAACTACAACCGCATGACTATTCATCTATTTGTATTTTGATCATTTCTACTGCGGGCAAGACTGAAGACGAGATACGCAAGAACAAAAAAACCAGCAACCACCTGCACATCAAGCCGTGCTCACCAGCGACACAACCGCAACCCAGCATGCAATTAGAAGAAGTCACGCACCACCTGCCCCCTCGACTCAAGGTGCGCTCGTTGGCAAGAAACTAGAAATACTCGGTAGCCGTAGTAGTACGAAGGAAAAAGAACGTCGGCGGTAGAACATTCAGGAGTAGCAGAGGATGCGATACAACATCGCCCTATCAACAGATGTAGGCCGAATACTTGCGGAATTTGTGTTTGATTTCGATTGTATCATCTACTGTGTGTGCATTAGCCGGCCGCGGCGGTCAACAGGGGCACGTTGACATTCACATTCTTAAATCAAATGCCATTTGCTGCTGCGGACCCCGCGTTATCACTAATTGTGTGTAAATCCGAATCGTCCTCTTCTTGCAGCAACCACTACCTAGTTCAACCTGCATTCGTTTCAAATGCAGAATCACTCCACGGGTGCCTCCCCGCCCGCCGCGCCGGTCATTTCCGTTCTTCCGAGAAGCCTTTGCGTCAGCAGGGGGCTCCGTTTCCGCGCGAACGCGATGATGATCGCGGCAATTGCCGCCACCGCGGCAAGAATTAGGCAGAGGCTGGAGAGTGACGTTGTGGAGAAAAAAGGCTTTTCGCTTGCGCCTTGTGATGCTGATGCTTTCTGTTCGTTCAGCAACAGATTCTTGGTTGCCGTGGGTGAGTCGGCGACGCCGACGCTGTGGGGCTGTGATAAAAGAAAAATAAGCTTATTGACGAGTCGTGTTGTATTTTTACGATTCAAATTCATCGGTTGTATTGCTGCAAGAGCAATGAAAGAGCACCAGAGATGACACTGACAGCAACTGGAACTACTTGCCAATACAACTAGATCGAACACAGAACCAATTATAATATACTCCCCGAATCATGATCGCTGCTGCATCGGCGGTGGCGGGACACTGGGTTGGACTTCTGCCGATTGTGCCTCCCAGTGTTTGCCGTTGTTTGTTAAACTCGTCGCAGTTGTCCAAAATTTTCAGACAGCACGGCTTCATGCGCACCCCGTATCCGATGCGAAAACAACACTCGGCCCAAACGAGGTCAACGGAGAGAATGAGAACCGCTGTTGCCGCTCTGAGGAGCGTAATTGTAGGGAGTGGCGACATTTTTATTTTTCTGTTGCTCTTTACCAAGGTAGGGAGTCTAGATCTTTCTTTGCACGGTGAAGAAGTTGAAGTTCTATTTCTGACTAAGTTCTTCGCGTCTACATGGAAAAGGAAAGGCAAAGGGTACGAAATATCCGAGTGGAAACCTAGAAGTACGACTCAGGCAGACAAGCCACTGCCAATACTTTGAATTTGTCCAATTTCTATTTCCAGGAGCAGAGGGGCCGGCAAAAAAAATCCACAGGCTGCTTGGCTTCCTAAGTGTAAGTACACACGGCCCACACGACGAACGAGGACCCCGGCATTTTTCTTTTTGCAAAACCATAATCAACTTCAACCAGATGCAGATCCAAAAGCACATCGAGTTCGAGACGACCGAAGCAGATAAGTAAAGTTCACGTGGTTTAGCGTCTGCAAAATCCCGCTGACCAAGAAGCGAAGGAACATCAAGCGCTAATCTTTGAGAAATATTAATTCAGAAGTTGTTGATGTCTGTCAATTACTTGCGCCAATGTGAAGGTTCATGTGCATCATGTTATACAGAAATCCTTTTTGTTGAGCTGCAGCCACAGGTGGAGGAGCTGGTTGTGCTATTATTCCTGCTTCCTCCTGTCTTTTTAACCCTGGGTCGAGTTCGGGTTCGGCTTCATGTTCATCCTGCTGAAGCGACAGCAATACCGAATACAAGTCCCTTCCCCGATCTAGCTGCGCTTCTTCGGGCTCCACGTAGCTGGGGACGAACGGTTCGTCCACAACGGCGCCGGTGGACCATTCGAGAAGATCTGTATATGAAAAGCACAGTACTTTTCTTGGAGCAACGATAGCGATTCCGCTTTCGTCTGAATAGACACACAAAATATTTTGATTTTCTGCTACTCCTCCACATCCACCTCGTGGTCGTGCATAAAATTTTTGCAAAACCAGAACAAAAATCATCTTCACGCCAACTGATCATAATGATCATGATAATACTTAAAGCTCTTCAGTATAAAAATACGAATTTCCATGTCTAGCTTCTGTTTCCCGAGATTTCCAGCGACCACTTGCGTCAGGAAGGTCTCTGCCTCCTCCGGAGCCCCCGCGTTCATCTTCGCTACTTGCTCGGTCTCTGCGAACGGCACCAGCCCCCGCCATTTCCGGTCTTGATCGACGCTATCCGGATTGCTGCGAAACAGGTCCTTACAGGCGGAGAGCGGGAAAAGCATCGTGTATTTAGGGTTTGATTTTTCTTCTCCGTGAGCAGACGAGCACACCGGGGCGGCATGTGACGACTCTTCTATTCCGGCTGCACCAGCATCTTCTCGTGGTTGTATTGGCAGTTCGTGCTCAAAAAGCTCCAGCCGCCAGACTTCGTCGCGCAATGTGGAATGTGCGTCGTTACAACTGGAGGTTTGATGCCCATCTACTTGTTCTTCGTTCACATCACAAAATGCATCACGGTTCTTCGCGTTCGCCAACATTTCGACCACAATCGTGCTCCTTGCGAGCGGTGTTGCGCGGGAGCGCCAGTCCGTGGTGGCGGCCGCGGCAGGAAGATTTATGGAAGCCAGGAGCGCGGCACAACTAGCGGGGGCATCTTGACGTCTTCCATTTTTTTCTTCATCCACGGCTGCACTTGTTTCGGCGCGTGTCTTGTGGTCGCTGTTATCGTTAGTGCGAACGATGCGCAATGCCCGGATTCCGGACGAGCGTGATTCAAAACCCCAGAGGGAGAGCTTGAGCTTGCAGTGCGGACCAGAGGTGGTTGCGCCAGGACCTGCTTCGGGAGACGCTAATGTTGCCATCTTGGGGTTCAAGCGCGGAAAGTATTTTTAGAGAAAACCACGACTCAGCTATTTCAGAGTGAAAAAAACCATTGACATGTCTTCATCTCCGTTCTAGACCTTCACCTTCGGCGTACTTTACTTATTTCTTCATCTCACAAAAGCAACGAACAAGGTGCTGGAGGACACGACAAGTGTAGACTGCGAGGCCGCTTGTAGTGTGTCACCCAAAACATGTCACGACCCTCTTTGTTGCCGTGGGTCGCTCACTGCGGACTCTCCATCCTGTTCGCAGCTACAACATTGCTAATTTGTACCTGCTGCTCGTCTTTCTACAACTACGTATCAACCACGCATGTTGAACCGCCGTGGGATTCCATCTGGTCGTCCGAAGCAACGGTTACGGACAACCAACAAAATGTCTGAGGCGCCAGGCAGAGGCGGACTGACACGTGAAAAAAACGTACATGTGATTAGTCATCGTGGTACGGAAATAACCATGAAGCAAAAGCAATGTGGTTGTTGTTCTTCTATAGGCAATTTCATCTTCATCGTCACTCTGGCTCCCCGCAGCTTCTCGTCCCAGATGTACTATCACGACTGCGCGTAAAGGAGCACTTCGTGTAGTCCAGTAGACCAAGAACTGAAATTTTCAGACCTTTCTGAAAAAGATTTTTTCACAACAAGAATTTATTTTCGGTGTTAAAAATTCAACAAACCATCACGATACTTCGTTTCCTCAAATTTTCGTTCCTGATTTCGAAAAAAAGCACGTGCTTATACACGTCCGCAAACATGAATAGAATACTGAAGCGGAACCTATCGGGGCTATCGTTGCTTCATGATCAACGTCGTGGTGGATTATAACAATCCATTGTCAAATTCTAAGTTCAGTTGTTCGCTTTTTTCACAGCCTGGAATGGATCTTTTTTCTGAACCGCTGAGGAGGATGAGGATGATGACGCCAGCGCGCCTTGCTTTTTGCTCTTTTTGTTCTCCGGGGACGACTGCATTTCCACTTCAGCTTCTGCTTCGTCATTTTGCAGCGATAAATCTTCGAGTCCTGCCTTCTTGCTACCCCGTGGTCTACCCCGTGGTCGCTTTGCTACCATCTTCTTTCCCGCCGCCGCCGGACCCCCTTCCGCACCAGTTGTATCAGCATTGCCCTGCTCCCCGGCGTCCCCTGCTACTTTATCGCCCTTTGCTTTTTTCCCCACCAGCTTAATACCGCTTTTCTTCATCGGTTCCTTTTTCCCTTTCGCCGTCGCAGTGTCGCCCGCCCCCGCATCGTCCTTCTTTTTCTTCAGTTCCTTCTTATGTTCTTTCAACTGCTCCTCCAGTTCGATTTCTGACAGCGTGTCCTCGCGCACAAAGTCTGCATTTCGGTCTTTTTCCCACTTCCCCCAATGCCCCTTTTTGTGCAGCTGCGGTCGCGCGAATTCGCCCTCCGTCCGCGCGGACAGAAGGATTCTCCACGTGCCGCCCGTCTGCTTCATCTTCGGCTTTCCGGTCAAAGGGTGCAACACCGGCTCCCCGTCCTTGTCCAAAACTGCCTTCTCCAGCGGATCGCCGTTCTTATCCACAGTCGCCCGCACCGACAGCTCCAGTTTCTTGGTGGAAATGCCAACCTTGAGTGGCGTCTTCGCCCACTTGACGATCTTAAGCGCCTCGTCGCGGGTGAGATTCTGGTCCTCCCGGAGTTGCTTGTAGTGATCCTTGTCGATGCGGCCAAACGCCAGCTCCATCAAATCCAAAACCGGCTGCACGTTCCGCGCTTCGGCGTGCGGCGGCCGGATCCACCACCAGTTGGGCGGGTGGTCCCGGTAGCAGAACAGACCGAGGTATCCACAGAAAAAAAACCATCCCCATCCATTTTTTGCATGATAGACACGGAATTTTATGCGCGTTTTGCATGACAAAGTGGATGGAAGTGGGCCGTTTTCATCTGTGCCTACGAGGTCACCGCTACCAGTCGGCTTTTCCCCGTTGAACCAGGACAATACCCGCCCCTCGACCGCACGGAAAGGAGCGCGCATCATCCGGCGCGCCTGCTCGGTTTCCGACTTCGCAGTGCGGACTTTCTTCGTTTTCTTTTTCGCACCAGCTCCATTCCCTGTTGTACCATCAGCAGGAGCTGCATCTTCTTCAGAGTTCTCGCTGTTTATTTCCCCGTCATCATCTTCATTTTCGTTTTGTTCGCCATCATGTGCTCCCGGAGCGTTGTGGTCCATCTGCGTCACATTCCCGTTCAGTAGTTGCATTTTCCGCACACTGTCCGCAAAACCTTCTTCCCGAAATATGTTGTCGTACATGTACCAGGGGTTTTCTTCAAAAGCTGCGTGGTTCGAAACGAAGTTTTTCGGCACCACGTAGCTCTTCCCGAGTTTTTGCTGTACCTTCTCTTGGATCTCGTTCTCCTCGTCCTTCATCTTGTCGCTGCGCAGGTGCGCCTTGCCGCCCATGTAGACCACATCCTTCCCACCCACTTTGACCGTAACGCCCTTATTCCCGTGCACATTCACGCGCTCCTTGTACTGGTCGAAATTTTTCCGGGCTTCGAGCGACCAGGGCTCGCGCAGTTTCTCGAAACCGAGACTGGCCACCACGTCGCAGGACCGCTCGATGCACTTGCTCGGGACGGCGCAGCCGTGCGGATAGAAGACACACACGTACCGGACGATGTCGGTCCCAGATTTCGCCGCGCCCTGCCCGCCCGCCCAGGCGTTCGCTGCGTCCATCAGGTTTTTTGCCTCCTCGGGGGAGGAAGCCCACTCCAGGTTCTTGCAGTCGCGGATTGACGCCGGCCTTTCCTCCGGATGGTCTCGCCAGCTAGCCGGAAAAACCGGCGCGGTGGCGTGCGGTAATTTTCCGTCGAAGTCGCCGAGTCTGTGTAGGGAGGTAAGTCTGATGTATCCTGTGCAAAAGTTCTATCGCACTCGCATAAATACATATAAATGCCAGTCTCGCATTACAGATGGATCTAATCCTTTTTTTATACCTGAACAAGATCAAGATTGAGATTCAGCATGATGCACTCCATTTTTTGTTTTGGAAAAACTTGTCATCATGTCATGTATTTGTATACTAGTTCTAGTACGATAGATCTTTTGCAATGCGTAGGACCATTGGCAAGGCGATATCAAGGAGTGTCGCCTCTGTGTCCGCAGACTCGTCGACAAAATTCTTGTCGCAGATCAAAATCTTCCGGTCGCTCATGCGCATGAACCTGTGAATGTGATTAGGAGTGGCTGCAGTGCGTGCTACGTACATCTCTCACGCTAAGTCGGAAAAAGCATCGAAGCGCAACAATTCGGATGTAGATGTACTTGAGAGGAGGACTAAGCGACAAGTTCTGATTACTTAAACGGCTTTAGCTCGGTTTTCCCATTTCCGAAGTCCCTCGCCCTTTCCTGCAGGCTTTTGGGCACCAGGCGCGCTTCCCGCGGACAGGGGTACCATTCCACCCCGTCGACGCCGAGAGCGTCAACCTCCGACGCCTCTGCCATGCGCAGCGTTTGTCCACCCACAAAGCCCTTCCCCCAGGCGAAAAGTCGGCTGGGGCCCAGGTTGCCATCGTCGACATGGATCTGATTTTAGTGGTTTTCATCTCCCTGAGCAGCCAACACTACATCGTGAAAGATAGCAAGAAACCGAGCATGCCATGCGCTCAAACCTTCCTGAATCGGGTTCGGGAGTCACACAACAGCTTTTTACTTACTTATATACTCACTTTTACATTGGTAATCCCGCCGCGGTTAACCGTGCAGCTCGAATACCACCAGTCCTCCCGGGCTGTGACGGTCATCGGTGCCCTATCATTTGTAAAAACGTTCTCACCCCAGAGTTGACACGCACATGCGCAATGACAGAAACACTTGTAGTGCGCATCTCCATATGATGCATTTTCAGTCGTGTTTTGGTATTTGTAATGCTGTAAACAGGATGAAAAAATGGCTTTCTCTTGCGGCTCTCCTTGTTAACCAGCACTACACTGCAGATGGAGACTTGTCATGCAGAACTCCCAAAGTTTGGAGATTTGTGTTGCAGATTTCCCATCTTGACAATGGGTTGGGGACGTTTTTACACAGCATATGCCCTGTCTTTGCCGCACTTCATCATGACATTGACCAGGAGGCTCAACTTCCGTCCATCCGCTTCCCGCATGGCCTTGGAGCACTTTCCCAGCGGGCGGCAGGCTTGCAGGCCGAGATTGAAAAAGGGCCGCGTTTTGCGTTTGTCCACACCGCCGGTGACCCCGACGCCCAGTTCGTCCTCTTTTGCGGTGTTCAAATAGATGAATTGCAAAAATGTCTGGGTCTCGAAGATTTCAAAATTTGTCATGCAGTTTTTCCAAGCTACCACAAGTCTGGAATGCAGGGCCCAGCATCACAGGTTCTGCAGCCTCTTGGTGATGCCTTTTCTGCGCGAGAAATGCATTAGAAATGCCCTCTCAGGTTGGCCAGAAATGGGCACCTTTTGCAAGTCATGCAACACAGATTTTTTTATGATCTGCAACACGCATCACAAGTTCCATCTTTCCAGACTCAGACATATTTGCAATGCATAAAATAGATGTTGTTGCGGTTCGGGGAACACGGAAACGTCATTTTCTGCGTCTCCTGCAACAGAACTTTCCACTGCGTCTCGGCGGGGAGGGCTGTGTTTTTGAAGAGGTTTTTTGCATGCAGCAGCTTTTGGTTTTGCTGTATCAGACTGGTGACCGTGACATTATGTTTTTTCTTTATCATACCCTCGCGTTCATCGAAATCAGAATCACAAGTCACCAATACAAATTTTCTACAAAAATTGCATCTCGTCTTGTTCGAGATGAAAACGAGAACGCCACATCAGTACCTGCAAACGTCTCACAAACGTCCTTCCAGTGTTCCCGCTTCAGTGCGTCGAGGAATTTCTCGGTCGGATCCAGCTTTGCGAACGCAGTGGCATCTTCACGCGGTTGGTTTTTTGCCATCTCAGTATCCTCGTTCTGACTAACATGACCGATCTTCACTTTCAAGTGCGGGTTGGCGGGGTCGACAGCCCCAGCACTTGCTGTGGCAGTTGTAGTACTGGCCGCAGCAGCAGCTGCTGTGGTCGCGGAAGAAGAGGAAGAGGAGGCAGAGGACGAACTACTTGAGCTTGATGATTTTTTGCCCCCTGCTGCTGGTACAACTTGTTCAGCCGAAGCTTTAATATTCTTTTTACCACTTACTTTCGACGCGCCGTTCTTTTTCGGGGCTTCTTGCTGTTCGGTTATTTTCATTTCGTCCTCGTCTTCGCTCACAGGCTTCATTTCCACGTCAGCATCAGCAGCGTCTTCTTCAACAGCGTCAACTACGTGGTTTGATGTTTCTTTGCTGCTCGCTGCGGTTGCGGCTTTGGAGCTGGCAGCTTTATTTCCTCTTGCAGCAGGAGGAGCAGATTTCATGACCTTCATCGGTGGAGCAGCAGCAGCTTTTGCTTGCTTCATCGGTGGAGCCACTTTCATTGCGGCAGCGGCCTTCATCGCCTTCATTGGCGGAGCGGAAGCAGCGGCTTTGGAAGTAGACTTGGAATCAACCACCTTCGATGCTTCGTTTACGGAGTTGTCGGCGGCCTGCTTCTCCTGGCGACTCTCTTTTTCGTTTTCTTGTTGCTTTTTTCCGCCCCCCACGCTGGTTTCAGAGTTGTCAACCACTTCCATGGCTACTGCAGCGACGCGGTCGTCCGAAACCAGCTGTTCATCCTTTTCTTTGATTTGCTTTGACAACTTTACGTCGGCCTCATCTGCCTGACGAAGTAGTTCCCCCCCGCCTGCCGCGACTACAACATTTTGCGATGCTGGCTGGACGTCTTCCATCCTGTTGAAGTAGGAGCTGTTGGATGTAGAGGTACTGTAGATGTTGATGTTGTTTAGTTTCTCTTTTCACAAGATACTGGTAGAACCCGTCACGGTGACAGGCTTTGCTGTCCGCCGCGTCGAGGTTCCTCCTATTCAAAAAGGGTCTCTATCTTCTTGTTTTTGACTTCATAGTTAGATGAGCGTCAGAGAGACGACACACGGTACCGTCCACGGAGCGGTTTAGCACCAGTGGAATTCAGATTGCTTCTGAGAAGAGAAATCGAAATGCATTTTCAACGCAGGTCAACGTCAAACTCAAAGTCTCAGACTGTGACGGAAATAAAGAATGAATTCGGAGGACGCTCATCCACTGCTTCACTCTGGTCGTCTAGTCGGGATCGATCTGTGATCGCTGTTCTTTTTTCGCACTATTCATACGACGGCAGCGGTGGAACCGGCTCAAACTCTAAACACGCATCGACTACTTGTCAACCACACCGACGTTTCTGGCCTTCCTCCACCTGGGATAATAATTTTCTATGTCGCTTGTAATTTTTAGTTGTACTACAGCAAGCTCATGCTTGTTCATTTGACGCAAATTCAAATTCTTTGGTACAAATCTGCGAAAAAAGAGGACATAGAAGTGCAACAACGCAACTAATAAGCCAAAACTCAAACTACTGTACCGTCAATCCTTTTTTTTTACGCTTATTTTTTCACTACTAGAAACGATGTTACATTTTACATGAAACCGCTAGCGCTACCGCTTCAATTTGAAAAAGGAAAAATAAAGACCGTTGGATTCGACGAGGCTTTGGTTAAAGGCAAAGGCTAGCAAAAAATGAGCACACTCTGGAACAACTGGATTCATTTTATTCATTGTGGTTCTTTGTCATAGTAAATGTAAAATAAAGAAAATGCGCACTATAAGCCGTTTACTCGTGGAGGAATTGTTCATGGGTTTCATCTGTCTTATGGTCAACATAGGCTCGTGTGTGGTCAATATCATTCTAAAACTTGAACTTGTGAGAAATGATGTTAATTTTTCATCTCTACATGAATTACGTATGACTGGTGTTTTGCGTAAAGTTAAGAGTAGAAGTCCGCCGCATCGAGATCTCAATTCTCTGGAACAGCTTCCGGGGGCCCACCTTGCGGAGGTGCAACAGCTGCTGCTTCCCCGTTCTTCCCCGCCACTTCTTCCTCCTCGCTAGTATCATACTCCGGCGGGTCGTAAATATCCGCCACTCGGTCAAGCTGCGTGCGCAGGGGTCGCAAGAGGTTGTCAATTTTCGCATTTTCCAAAACGGTTCCTTCGCTCAGTTTCCGTTTCTGCCTCTTCAAAACGTCAGGGAAAACGGTAGGTCTGGCTGTCATCTTACTGTTTATGTTTCTCCCGCCGGCATTTCTGGAGCTATCGTAGCGCTCCCCGAAGACGAGGTTGTTTTTCGTTTGGTTCTCATTGGGATCCCGACCCAACGCTGACAGGATTTGCGGCTTTTGCGGCGACGAGGCCTTCATTTTTCGTCTGGGTGAGTTGGAGTGTTGGCTGGGCTTTTGGGCCGCTGGTCGTGGCGGAGATGAAGCGGTAACTGCAAGGGGAAGGTGTTCCTCTTGCGGCTGTCCCGCGTTGACAATATCTCGATCTTCCTCGTCTTGGAGGAGAGTTGGTGGATTTCCACCCTGTTGTTGCGGTGGCTGTGTAATCCCAGATGACGATGAGGGTGCGTCGACAAAATTTGCTGGCCTCCCTGTCGACGTATCATTTTCCACTTGCGAAGCAGCCACTACTGCTGCTTGTGTTCTTTCGTCGTGAGATTTGTTATTCTCCTCGTAGTACACCCTGGACGCTCTTCTGCGTGCGAGTAGTTGATCTGCCATCTCCAACGGGACTTCGAAATCCAAATACGCCACGTTCCGTGGCAAGTGTTCCTGCTGCTTGCGACGAATGGACGAGAAAGACTGAAGATTCTCAACACCGGAATTTGATGATGTTCTCTCCTGCTCTAACTGTACTACCCGTTTTCGGTAGGTTTCTTTCGTCTCCTGGAGAATTTTCTCCGCCATCTTCTGCTCTAGTTCTGTCATGGGTTTCACCTCAACGTCTTCGTCGTCACTGTAATTTTTCTTGTTCTCTAGCTCAACCGCCTTCTTCTTTCCCTCGAAAAATTTGCGGAGGGCGCGGCGCTGCCGCTTCGTGCCGGCCTGGGAAACTAGAAGAGGCACGTCGGAGCCACCGAGTCGGCGGGGATCCTGATAGAAGTGTTGATTGGGTATGGTTGCAATGCATCTTGGCATCATGCAAAAGAAAAACGAGGACCAAGTCCAAGACAAACCGCATGCAAATAGAGCAAGACTGCTACAACTCCTGTAATTGTAAATAAAGTACCTTCGCTTTGTTCCCGCCGGCCTGCAGCTCCGTTTGTGTGTGCCCCATGCTCATGTTACCCAACATGTTGTGCTCCAGCAGCCATGCGTTTCTCAGCAAAAGGTCTGACGAGTGGAACTTCGCTGCGGCTTCCGCAACTGAACTGTGGTACAGCACCGCTAGTAGCGTTTTCGACGAGCACTTTACTGATACCCCCTGCTCTGAGGAAGTGAGAAACGAACTAGTACCCGATTGTCCAGGCAGAGTGTAGAGTTGCTGCTCGGAAATCGGTCCGTGATGGTAGAAGTTGTGATTCATCATCCCAGAAGCTGCACCTCCTCCACTACCCCCCGCCGCACAAGAAGTTGTACTAAAGCAGGGTCGGAAAAGCCCCCCGACCATTTCGCCAAACCACTCCCCCGGTTGCGAGATGAGGCCAATCACCCCCTTGTCCTGTGATTTTTGCAAGGGCAGCCCCTCCAGCAGAATCCGGACGCAGGGCGGGCTCGCGAGGATGTTTCGGTGCTCGTGTACCACGGTGGTGTCCGGCTGATGCACCTGATACATGACGTAATTCTCGATCAAAAATCGCAAAAAGCCGTCCGTGACTCTGTAGTCGCTCAACCGGCGGAGCGAAGTGAGCAAAGTGAAGAGAATCTGCTTCGTCAGAAAACCGTGTGTGTGACTGTCACGACTGCTGGAGCTTGTATTCAAATCTGCTGTCGCCGAGGGGGCCGAAGAAACTGCTGAAGAAGCAGCTGTCGTTGGTGTAGCAGAAGCTGTTGGTACTACAGTAGTACTTGTATCGGTATTGTTGACTAGGAGTTGCTGTGCTAGCGCTTTTTCCTCTTCTTGCACCGCTTTTTGGTACAGAAAGATCTCGATCCCCCGCCGGGTCTTCTTCAACCGGCGCGCTGCCAGCGTAAGTGGATCTTCTTCCGGGTGATCTACTTCCTGCTCTTGACCGTGTTGACCAAGCTGCTGCTGATTCTGAAGCGGTTTATTCTTGGTGTTCTTTACTGCGTCCATGTCGCTGCTCTGTGTCTGCTCCCCCGACACAGCCCGACTGGAAGCCGCGGAGACGGTATCTGGCGGTGCTGAAGGTGCTTGTTCAACATGATGTCCACGCCCGGTGGCGTTGTCCTCCACTTCGGAAGAGGTAAAACACAAGTTCGACTGGCTCGTCAAAGTCAGACCAAGCTCGTCCTCGGAAATACTCCCCATCTTCTGTACAGCTGCATCGGGAGTGCAGGCGTTTTGGTCGTGCAGCTTGTTCTTACCGTTCAATAGGTTCCTTCCGTGGTGATCCTTCCCGTCAATATGCTCGTCCCCGCCACGACAGATCTTACACAGACGCGCCGCTGCGTCGTGAAGAGACGCTTCCCCCGTCATTTCCAAGATCACGCTTTCGTGAAAGAGGGAAACGAGCAGAAAACCAACAATTTGTCTCTGGACCGACTCCGGTGTTAAGAGTGGCGGAGCTGCTGATTGCTGTCCTGACCGCTGCTGCTCGTCATTCTGAAGATCTACCTCCGCACTTGCTTCTAGTCTGCTTGAACTGGCGTCGCTGTTACAACAATCCCCTTCTCTGTCAGAACCCGCGCAACTTCCAGGATACGACGTGGGTGGTTTCCTCAATATCATCGGATCGGAGGCTGACGACGCCGCTTTTTCCACCGCGCTGTCACTCGTCTCCCCCCCGGACGCGGATTTGGATGGACTGCGACTATTTTTTCGCCTCGAGGATTTGCTGTTGTTCATCGGGACCTGCAAATTCACGTTGCGTTGTTTGTTGCCGCCCCGACTGCCGCTGGACTCCTCGTCGCCAGAACTGGAAAATTTCAACGCGGACGTTTGCATCGCTTGGGGCGCGGACACGGACTTGTTGGGCATCATCAGCAACGACCCCCGGTCCGGGTCGGAAACGTCTTCCCCTGTGCTCTCGCCATTGTTGGACGATTTGTTCCTTTGGAGAGCAGACGGGTGCAGATGTTGTTCACCAAGCGTTGCAGAGGCAGAATTGCCTACGACAGCTGCGGTTGATGAAGATGATGGTGAATGAATTGGATCTCCTGTACTATCGTCAGCATCCTTTTCAGCGTTCTTTCTTCCAAGAGCCACGGCAGCTTGAGCTTGCTCCTGTTCTCTTCTTTTCGCCTCTTCCTCTTGCTCTTTTTTGATCCACAGTTCTTCCTCCTCCTCCAGAAAACACCCGCTGCATAGAATCGCGGCGACGATGTCCGTTTTCCGCAGAAATGCGTACACACAGGTCAGAGATTCGCAGCGCAGCAACGTCCGGGGCGGGAAGAGCGAAAGGTTGTTCACAGCAAAAAATGGGTCTTTCGACTTATTTTGCGCACGACTCTGCCTCGCACGCCGTCTTGCCTTTCGCTTCTGCTTGTTTATTTTCGCAGCAGAATTATTCGACGTCGAAGATGCTGCTTTATTATTTCCTGGCGAGGACGTAGTTGTGCTGGCCTGCTTGTTCGACGACGTCTTAGTCTTCACTCCATCCTTATCCCCGCCTTGGCCTTCCCCCCCGGTTGCCGAGCTTGTGCTGGCTCCGGATGATGACACGTTGACAGACTTCTTGTTCGACACCATCCCATTTTCACTCTGTCGATTCGCGCTGCTGTTAGACCGACTGTCCTCCCCCGAGGGGGGCTGCTCTGGGGTGCGATTGTTCCGGTCGGAGCCGGAGGTCGCACCAGAGAGATCTTCCTCCACATTGCTTCCACTGATCGATGCTTCCTCACTGTAGTTGCCCTGGTCAGACTGATGGTTTTGCCGCGTGGACGTGGTCCCAGAATGACCCGCTCTAGTAATTTCGTCAAAACCTGAAGAAGAGCCTGCTGCAGAAGGCGTCGTTCCACCGCCAAACAGTTCCCGCGCCGGCACCAAAATACTGCCTCCAAGAAAGCCTCCCTTCCGCCAAAAGCAGGCGTGTCCACCAAACGTCGCTGGGCTGTGCAAGGACGCCAAATACGACGGGTGCGGATTCTGCGTCGCGTGGAAGCAGCTTCCGGATTTCAGGACTAACACGACCTCGCCCTCCAGTTGCTCCTCAAACGGGAACAAAATTTGCCCCCGGAACCCGGTAAGCCACTGCAAATTCGACCGGTCACCGATCAAAAACTGGAGGAAGCGACGCGCGGCGCTGGCTATCATCTCTTGGATTTTCTGCTTTCTCGCGAGTGCCGCTCTGCGCTTCGCAGCTCGGAGGGACAAGGCCTCCAAATCTTCAGTGTCTTCTGCCGAGATGGTGGTCGTCGCGCTTTTATGGTCTTTGTTCCTGGAGTTTTTCTGCGTGAACGCCTCGGTTTTGCTTTTGCCAACCAGCGGATTAATATCATTGTTCCCGTAGTGATGTCCACCTGCCCCGGCTTGACTCCGACTCGACGAACTTGTGACGGACTTCTGGCTCGCACTCGCGTCCGACTTTGCAGCCTTGGTGCCGTTCGTCCGCTGACTACTACTCATCATGTCAACGTCACTCAGACACGTCGCGCTCTGCTGCTGTGGACTTTTGATGTGCTTGTTGTGCTCCTGCTGATTCTGTCTATTCGCAAGTGCTTTGGTCTTCTCCCCCTGGGGGCTCGGTGTGCAGGAGTGCACTTTCCGGATTGTTCCAACCGCTGCGGAAGGCCGTCTGCTCGAAGCGCCAGAGCTACTAGTGCCACCACCTGTAGAAGTTGCATGAGCTGCATGGTTGTTCTTGTAAGAGCTAGAACTACTAGCAGGCCTGTTTTGCTCATTCTCCGATGCGGATAAAGCACCACCGTCTGGCGCAGCAGTGCTGATGACCAAATGGTGTTTGGGTTTTCCGCGCATTTTTAAAGCGGTGCCGCTACTGGAGGTTCCTGAACTCGACCGCTGCACGTTGTTGTTTTCGGATCCGGAACCGCCGGAAGACACCGGCGACTTGGGTTCTTGACTACCGTTTGCGTGGTTGCTCGGGCTGGTTGCACCACTGGCACTGCCGTCACCAGGTTGTTTTTTTCTTCTATTATTTGTAACGCCACCACCAGCCCGCCCATTGTTCTGCGACGATTGGGATTCCGACTGTTCCCCCAGACGTAGAATCTCGTCGCGGTCGGTTGCGGATTGGTAATTGTCGCTCTGATCACCTCCATTCTTGTGCGCCGTATTGTTTCCTCTCATCACCATTTCCTCGTCGTCCTCCCAAATTATCAAATGTTCGAACAGAAACTGCAAAGAAGCCCTCAACCACTGTTGCGAAGTAGACGAAGAAGGATCATGATGTCCTCGTGAAGATGAATAAAACATCCCGCCAGCCGTCCGGGCTTCGACCTCCAACAAGAAAGTTTCGAAAACCTGGTCTGAGTTCTGGTAGACCGAGGCCAACGGGAAGGCGAGATCAAAAACCGGCTTGAACCAATCCAACTTGGAAAAACATCGCAGGACGGAATCAGGATGGAAGGTGAGCGTTTTCATAGACGAGGCTGCGGACAAAGACACTTGCTCCGCAGTTTTGGAGGTGGTATCCCGGTCGGGGTCAACACCATGCTCTGTGGTTGTAGCATCAATTGGGGACGACGTGGCCAGCATCGCAGTCGATGCCAAAATTATCGGCGAAGAAGAGCCGCGCTCTTGTTGAAAAAATACTGGAAGCGGTGCAATCTTGAAATCCCGGGCCCGCAGCGGTACGGGTTTCTTGCCCTTGCTGGGTTCACGTGCTCCACCGATGGCTTCTGCCGGTGACGTGGCTAGTACTGTCCCGTCCTTTTTCTTCTCTCCGAAAACCTTCGTCTCCTGGCTTCTGCTGCTTGGGGGTAGAACTACTTGTGACGAAGCCTCGGCTTGTAGTAGCTGTTTTTCTTTTTCTTTTTTGTCACTAGCTGATACAGCGTTTTCAGCTACTATCTTCCTCGCTATCTTCGCCAGCTCCTGAGCACTCGCCTGGTCGCGCCATTTTGGCAGCGCCCCCATGCTCTGCAGGTGACCAGCAATGACATTTCCCATCTCCGGGTACCGCTGCAAGGAGCGGATCAGGGCGTGTTTCGGCACGGCCCACCCACTCACCTGCGAGAACCCGTCCTGAAAAAAGTTCTCCGCGGTGCTGCTATTGTTGTGAAAATTTGTATCTTGCATAGCACCAACAGACGACACCACACCGCCTGCCGGCGCGCCACGGAGAACGGTGTACCGTGCCCGCTCCATATCGTTGCCGAAGAGGTAGGACAGGCCGAACGCCGAATCGAAGACGTCCACATTGGCGTTTCTCCGCTCCCACACGTAGGTCTCGATCTCGCCCCGCTCGAAGAACAACGCTCGGTTTTGCAGCGGGAGAAAATGCTTCGACAAAAGCTGCAACTCGGGGAGCTGGACGGGTTCCTTGTGATGATTCATCGATCTGGTACCCGTTGTACTACTAGAGCCTCCTCCGCTATGTAGTTCATTCGCTTGCTGGGTTGAAGATTTCGTGTTTGTTCCTTGTGGCCCCAACCCGTACCCGAAACTGCCACTCGGGTACATTCCACGCTCCTTCGGATTGTACAGCATGATTTGCTGTTGTAAGGGCAGGTGGCTGTGCGGGTTGGAGGAATAGCCTCCACTTCTTGAAGGAGAATTAGCATGGTTGTTCCCGAGAAAAATATCCTGCGGCGCGACGTGGATCTGGTGGTGGCCGCCCTTGACCAGTCTGGCAGCTACGGAAGAACTGGTGGCAGTTGCACCAGGAACAGTAGACGCAGAATTTGCTGCTCCTGCTCCGACCTTGTTCATCATCAGCGCTCCTGCATTCGTTTTCGTAGTGGGTACCAGCAACCCGTGGTTGTCGACGGCTCCCAGGCTGAGCCTTTCAAAGAACAATTGCTCGTAGGCCAGGTCCTCGAACAGGCCAGAACCGCCGTGCAGAAGCTTCACCATTAAGTTTTGGGGAAAACGCAAAGCGAGCTCGCCGGGCCTGCGGTGTAGAAGTAAGTTGATCAACATGCGTCATGTTTTTCGAGGGTTTTTGCGCTTATTATTGCATGGAATCGGATGAAAATGAATAAAGAGGGAAATGATCCGCATCTGCGCCATTATTATTCGACCAGGCTCTGGCTCAAACTCGCTGTTATGAAATAGGCTGCTGCGGTAGATGATGGAGAACTAAGTTTTTAAACCCATTTTCTGTACCTGTTCATCGGATCCAGAAAGCCGCCCCCCGGGTCCTGCTTCTGAAAGTACTTGGCCGCGTGGATCGTGGCACACGGCTGCAGGGGGTGCGTGATCATGGCGGCGCAGTGCAGCAACTTGGTGTTTTCGTCGTTCGCCTTTACCAATTTTGCATACCTGGATTCCTCCTTCACACCAGCTAGTTTATGGAAATGTCAGGATCGAAATCGTCAAAGTTGAAATGATTTGTCATGCATAAAATGAATGCCAGTTGGACTTGGAACCCATTTCCCAAGTGGCGCATGACAAATTTTGGCGGTGCTTAAATCCAGTTTGTAATGCTGCTTAGGCAAAGAAGACTGACTCTCTCATGCTACTTTAGCAGCTCGAGCTCTGACCCAAACAGGTTTACAATCGGCCTCACTTGCCTGCTCTGCAACGCACGTACTTCGCGTCATGCATTTTATGCATGGCAAACCATTTCAACTTTGACGATTTCGATCCTGACAGTTCCATATAGTTCCGCCTCATCGTATTGAAACGACTCTTCCAACCAGGAAGAGGCGTTCTTTTTCCCCCGTGGCGAAGGTAAAGGGGACGCGCTACTCAGTAACCCGCTGCTCGACTGCGAAAAAGTGACGCCTTTGACGAAATTCCCACTCGGGGTTCTGGTGGACTTACTGCCCGGGTGTCCAACTTGGTTGTTTGTCGTTAAAATGCTGAGCGTCGCGCTGGACTTCGGAGTACTCGCGGTGGAGAGCAAGGTCCCAGTTGGGGACTTTTGACCACCGCTTTGCTGTAGTAGAGTATTGATCTGCAAGAACGTGTTGGAACGGGGAGAGAGTGGCTTACCGTAGCCGTTTGCAGCACTTGCGAAATTGCTGCCCATCCCGGGTGGACTACTTGCAGCTGCAGCAAAGTGAGCCGCGGCGATATTGCTAGATCCAACAGCAGACGAATTACTATTTCCTTTCTCGAATTCGCTTTCCGCACTGATTACCGCCCCTCTGCGAAGAAATGGCAGGGGGATCACCGTCAGTGGCTGCGGGCTCTGCAGGGAGAAGTCGATCCGTTCGGATAAGAAGGATAACTCTTGCAAAAATTCGTAGCTGCAAGAATGGAACGGCGGCCGCCGCTTCAAGGTCTGCACGAAGTCGCGCCGTGCGGTTTCTAACGACTCGATGTGCTGCGCGTAGAAGGTTCTGGCCAAGGGAAAACGCTTCAACAGCTGCTGGTAATCTTCGCGCGACAAAGCAAACAAAATGCAGTCCGTCCGCGCAACAACCGTGTACTCGTACTCCTTTTGGATCCCGCAGAGGACAAACTCCCCGATGCAACCCCCATCCTGAACCGTGTCGATCAGGTTGTCGCCGACGTAGATCCCGCAAGACCCGCTGTACACAAAGTAGAGCCGCTTCCGCTGCATGATGATCTGGGCTGTTGTTGCTGGCGGTGTAAAGGACGAGGAGGAAGGAGCGCTAGGTCCTCTAGCTGCCCCATGATTTGTTCCGAACAAAGGAGCAGCACCGAGGGACACGCTGCCTACGCCGATATTTGTTGATGACGGGCGGAAGTTGTTGATGTGCGAAGTACTAGTCGGTTGCTTCGATACAACTATGCCCAAGGAAAAGTGCGAAGATGCAGATGTTGAGGACGTTCTAGGATTTTTATTCGTCCTGCTTGTAGTTTTCGTCCACGGCCGATTTCCTCTGAACTGATGTTGGCCAACATGTTCCGTGATTAACACTTCGTCCTTTTTCAGCAAAACCAACCGCAATTTGGACAAACAGGAAAGCAAAAACCGACCGTCGCTGCCCTCGTTCAAGATCTTCAGATTGGGGTTCCCTAGAATAGGCTTCGGGAAAGAGTCTCTCGACGAGAAAGAGTCTGCTGCGGTAGAAGAGTTGCTCGGTTTGCGTTTGGTAGGGGAATTCATCGACGCCCCGTTTGCTGGTCCTGCTGCTCCTGGTGCTTCCAGATGCAAGTAGGAACTGTTCCTAGCTTGTTCGACGAATTGGATGGCGGAAGAGATTTTTTTCCAGCGCGATTTGGCTAAGGGACTGGCTATCATTGGAGATGATGACATCATTCCACCTCCCGAGTTGACGTTCAGTCCCGCTAGTACGTTTTCTGAATTTTGCTGCAGCATTGTGGGCTGAATGGCCTGCCGTCGCGGCGTCGACGGAAGCTGCGGATTGCCAGAAACGCCGATATTTGTGTTTTGTTGATTCAGCATAAAAAAGGACTTGTACGCAGCTGGTACTGCGCTGTCCAAACCCAGGTTGGAAGCGGAACTGCTAGCATGGATCTTGTTCGGAGAGGAATTATATGCAGTCGCGCCGGAACTCTTCGCTGTTCCACCCCCACCACGGTGTCGTAGAAATGCGCCCGCACCTGTTGGAAGGTTAAATTGATGCGCGTTACTATTGGCTGCGACCGTGGCCGCCGCCCCAGCGTTGAGTCCCCACCGGTACGACTTGAGTTCGGCTAGGAAATTCCGGCGCACCAAGTCTCGCTGTTGCGGAGTGCCAATCGCGTCGAACTGCTGACGACTGAGCTTCCAAAGCCGCACGTCCCTCGTTTTCGCACGGTACGTGAACAGGTGGCTGTGCGTCACGAAGCCGAGTGCCAGCTGCCCCCCGAGCGACTTTCCGGGGCCGCAGAGTTTGAGAACGTGGCCTTTCAGGGAAACTTCCACGACGCCTCGCTCGATGAGGTAAAGAAACTGCTCGGAAGCACCGCCAGAGCACTTTTTTGAAATGATTTGGTCCCCAGGAGAAGCTGCTGGTGCTGCTGCTGTGTACAAGTTCCCGCGCTGCTGATTCTGATAGTCCTGTTGTACTTGTGCTCCACCAGTGCGCGGAGAAATGTTATCTCGATTCTGGTCACCGGTTCCTGCACCTTCCTGTACAATTCCCGCACCACCGCCCGCTCGGTTGAAAGCTCCGGCCCCGCCGGCCCGGGTGTTTTCGGCAATCAAAATGGCGTTTGGCGCGTCTAGCAGTTCCTTGGCCACGCACTGCGCCACCGAGGAGAGAAACGCGAGGGGGAGACCTTCGAAAATCAGTTGTTTTTTCAACACGTCTTCCACCAGGTGCTGAAAAAATTGACCGCTCATCAGCGCGTCCCCTGTCATGTCGGACGCGCTCTGCCGGCGGTGGCGCGCCCGCAGTCGGGAGCGGCTTCGGTCAGCGGCGTCAGCGTCAGTTTTGCTCCCGGTCGTTGTGTGAGGGCTGGACAGTTTGGTGGAACTCTGCTTGGGACTGCTGGTTTTGTTTGTGCTTGTCGCCCCTCCTCCTGTGGGTGTGTGCTGCTCCATGTAGTCATCTAGGTAGCTACGCTTGATGATGTTTTGAGCAGCTGCAGCTCCTGTTTTTTTGCCTCTAGCGGCTGATGAAGAAGGCGGTCCTTTAGTATTGGCGGCACGACCAGCACCAGACGCAGAGGACAATGTCTTCCCTACCGCAAGAACGCCTGGGGCGGCGTCCTGACTGTCGTCGCCCTGCAAATCGTTGTTCTTTTTTCTTGATGCTGATCTACCACCACCGCTCGCGTCTTTCTCTGAGCTGTTGCTTCTCTGCCTGGATGTCGCGCCACTGCCAGCGCTGATACTCCTCCTGGAGGAGGACGGGCGGGAAGTTTTTGACGCGGTTTTTCCAGTAGTACTGCTGATCGACGATACCATCTGCTGCCCAACACTACCCCCGCCAGAAGCAGCTCCACCACCAAGCACAGATCCCTTTCTCGTTGCGCCACAACCAGCACCTGCCAGCACGCCCTGCTCTTGCAACAGCAACGATTCCTTCAGCTGGCTTTTGGACAATACGCACTCGAACACGTCAAATTTGTAGCAAACCACCAATCCGGGGAAGTGGTGCCGCTCCTTCTCGTGCCGCTTCTGTTGCTTCTTCGACAAGACGGCCGTACTGTTTATTGAAAAATTCGCGCAATCCGAAGAGTACTCATCTTCGGTCGGGGACATGACCGGCTGATTCGTTTCCGAGTCGGAATTGCTGGAATTGTGGAAACTGCTCGTGTTGTCCATTGTGAAGGCGAACTGCAAAAAATTGTCCTTCACCTCCTTCACCGGCAACGAGATTTCTTCAAACACCGCGGCTTTTACCATCTCACCTGGCTCAGTCGTGGAGGTGCTTGTAGTTGTGCTATACATTTCGGAAATAATTGCTTTCGGCCACGCCGGGAGCTGCCTCTGCCAAGTGTCAACCAAGATGTACTTTTGTGCCGCAGGTGTGCTGGTAGTTGCCGCGGCTCCGCGCGAAGACGATGATGATCCACCTCCAGCGCCTCCTTCACGGCTGCTGTGCGAGACCCCGTGAGATGAATTTGAAATGGAAGAGCGCTGCAAATTGCTCGTACGCCCTCTACCACCCTCCCGCGCAGTCTGCGATTCGCTGCCGGACCCTCCCGACGAACTTGCGAGCATGAGATTTTGGTGCAAAAGATCTTGATGTCGGCTGGCGGAAGTTGGTGCTCCTCCTGAACTGCCTGTTCCATGATGTGCTGCCCGATGATGATGTCCCCCTCTGTGATGATGCCCTCCACCGCGATGGTGCTCGTGCTTCTGACCACCCCCACTATTTTGAGAATCTGAGTTGTTGATTTGATTTCTGTCCACCATGTTCGCGGAGATTAAAGCTAGATTGAAGGAACAAGAAAGCACAATCCTCTGCTGCATTTGCTCCTCCACTTTAAACGCAAACGCTTCACTACGCAGCCCGCCAGCCAGGTCCTCGAGCATGCGGTCGGTGTAATTTAGCTGCACATCCTCCACACCGCACTCGAAGAGAAAATCCCGTAAAATATCGCTGTCCCAGGCGTTCGGGTAAATCACGTTTTTGTTATTCACGCGGTGCAGTGTGAGGGCAGTTTTGCTCCTGCTGCTGGTCGACATCGTGGTGGGGAGCATACGGCGTGCCGACGGCCGCGGGGGTTTGTTATGTGCGCTTGTAGTTGTTCCGCTTGACGTCGTTGCGCTTTTCTGCACGGCGAGATGCTGGTGTTCACCAGCAAGAGCAGCTGATGCTCCTGCACTGGAACTGCTAGCTAAACCACCCGGAAAAGAGCCCGATGACGATACCGCAATGGACTGTCGATTTGAGGATGACCCGCCTAGCGTGGTTCCCATAATGAGCGCCGGTGGATTCACATTCATCACAGTGCCATTGTGGATTGGAGCAACTCCGCCAGGTGAACCCATGATCTCCGTGTAGTCCGCAACCAGCAGGCTACTTCGCAGGTCTGGATCTTCGGAAAGCCCGCCGGCAGAAACGACATCCTCCACAAGTGTCCACTGGAAAGAAATTATTTCCTCCTTGCCCGGTTTCGAGCACAATCTCCGGGTCAACTTCTGCGTTTTCCCCGCCGGCTCGCGGTGAAAGAAATGCCGCTGCAATTCGAGGAGCTTTCGCTTTGTACTAGAAGAACTTCCACCCTGCTGCTCTTGTTCAACATCCTGATCTAGAAACGCATCCAAATCAAATTCAAACACCCGCCCGTGGTACACGGTAGGCAATGTGGGGTAGCTCTCGGAACTTACCACCGCGTGAACAAAGTCACTGACCTCGCGAAGATGCTGTCTACAGAGTTGGTCGATAAAATGGTCCTGATGTAATTCCTCCTGCTGGTCTGGTGCTGACACTGCTGTACCTGGAGCCGTTGTCGTGCCGTTCTGTCCTACTAGAAGCCGGCTGCTGTAGTTATTCGTGATCATCAAATGCTCTCGCAACACCCTGGCTGCGGTTTGCGACCACGTTTCGGTCGGTCGGCGCCGCCCTCCCGGCAAGCGAACTCGCGTATCTGTCGTGGACAAAGCCGAATTAGAAGATGTTTTGTGAGCTGCGCTGGACGATGAAGAACCTAAGCCTAAAATGCTACCCCGAGGGGAGAGCAGCAGCGCGCCGGAAGATGAGACGGACCCGCGATGTTGTTGCCCGTGTTTATTCGCGCCCGTGGTCCCAATTCCTTCTGTGGATGGTTGCTTATGCTTCTTGGTAATCAAAAGCACTTCTCGATTATACGCGGGAGCGGCGGAGGACAACTCGGTCACTTCTTGATCGGGGGTCGCTCCTTGCAGTTCCTCAGCGGCAGCGGGCAATGCATTTCTACTGAGCTCCGATGAACACGTCCGGTCACTTGTTTTCCTGGTGCGCACAACCCGAACAAACACAACCTCGACGTGTCTGGCCAGAGAATTTACCCGAAAGCAGGTCGACGCACCCTTTGCCCCATCCGCTCCCGGGCCGTACTGGTGCGAGCCATCGTCTCCCACAACTTGTTCAGCCTTCTCTTTATTCCGAGCTGCCTTGTGCTGCACTGCAAAAGTTTCCGTCTTCATCTTTTTCAGTTTCTGCTGCCTCGGGGAGGTTTGTTGTGCGTCATGACCGCCTGTAGCTGTGCTGTCCCCGGCGGCTTTATTGACGGAAAAGTTCTGCTCATCTTCCAAGTCCAATTCAAGTTCCCGCTTGCGCAAGAGCGCAACACCGTCCGATTTCTGCTTCCCAAACGCAAGAAGCGCGGAGCTGGACTGCAGCTCAACATGGTCGTCCTTATTCATGTTCGCAGCTAAAACGGCTCCTTCGCTTTTCTCTTTTTTGTCACCAGCCGAAGCGGAAGCTTTTTCATCCTCGTCTCCAACAGCTAGTGTGTTCCCACCAGCAGATGAAAAAATTCTGTCCCGGTGTATTTCTTGTTCCATTTCGTTTTTCCTCTCCGCTGCAGCGTTTAGTATTTCCCCAATACTTTTACACGATTGCCTCTTCGCCAAACCCGTTTTCGCCACCACGCGCTCCAACATGAGCTGTTCCTTCAAGCTAGTCTTGCAGAAAACCGTCTCCCCGAGAGCAAGTTCCAAGCACAGATCCGAGATCGTTTTCGAAAGCACTGGAGGTGCGGAGGCAACAGGTGGGTTGGAGGCAGTTGCTGCTTGATTTTGACCTTTACCATTACCGTTCGTTGGAGAAGCAAACGGACTTGCACCGCCGGCGGAACCATTCGTAGGCGACAACTGTCTGTTCAAAGGGGACGAGGAAGAAGCTGCACCCACTGCAGAAGCTGCACCCCCGTTTTTGAACATTTTACTACTACTTCCCCCACCGCGCACATTAGCCGGGATGGCCAAGTACCGTGGCGAGTTGCAGGCGCTGGGATCACTCGACAGAGACGTCAAGCTGTCGCTTTTCCCAAGCAGTTGTCCGGGTGGTCCGCGAGCGAGCGCAGCAGCGGAGAAGGCGGCGATGTCGAACCCCGCGTGGTCTAGGACAGTCTCGACCTGGGATCTGGTCCACGACGATAGAAACGCCTCGGGCCGGTTGTTGGAGAAATCGTGAAGATCCTGGTCTTCATCTTCAGCATCGTTCTGCAGTGGTCCTTTCATCATGAAATTCAGGTTCGCGGCACCATCGTGTGAATAAGAACCTCCACTGCCGAAAACCTCGACCACCTGATGCAGTGCTCCAGCCGAAGAAGAGGCAGCTGCTGCGGGGGCACCAGTAGCGCCAGTAGCCGCCGTTGATGTTCCAGCTGTGTTTCCAGCAGTGAAAAAATTTGTAGAACTAGTTCCTCCGACCATGCTCGTGCCTGCTTTATTCCTGTTGTTATTGAAAAGCAAAACGTTTCCCACGAGGTTGTTGTCTTTCGCATTCGACAGGTACTGTTGCTGCAGCGTTGCAAGCGTTGTCGATCCGCCCGATGCATTCAGCACGTTCGAGGAAGAGTTCAGCCGCTGCCGCACCGTCGACGGGCGCCGCTGCAGCGGATCAACAAGGCTCTGCATCTCGGCACTCACTATCGGCGACGAGGAAGCGGAACTAGCTTGTACTACGCTTTCGTTCTTCGGTTCGAAAACGTTCGGCGCCCAGGCCGGCAGAAAGCAGCCGGTGATCAGCTCTTGACAGGCTTTTTTCACGGGCCACCACGCGTAACGATCGTGCCGGGAGGGGCCAGAAGACGCTGTGCCTCCGCCTCCTGGCCCTCCTGCGCAAGTTGCTGTGCCACCATAGTTATTCGAGGTGGACGATCCCGGAGCACCACAACTCTTCATCAAGGTGGACTGGGTCGTCCCAGTCGTTCCACCCCGGCTGCCGCCGCTAGCTGTATTTGTCGCTCTTGCCTTCTTTGCCCCGCCCGCTGCCCCCTCCTCCGCGATGGAAGTGCACGTGTAACTTCCCGTGCTGCTACTCCCGCCACCTCCTGTATGTTGGCTGTGATGGTCAGCACCACTTTGGCCGGTATAATTTTGATTTCCTGGCCCAGAACAACTATTGCCCTGGCGACCATGTTGATGACCGTGAACGGAATTATGGTTCTGGTTCTGGTGCTGGTGACCACTCGCACCAGTGGATTGTCGCTTGCTGGCACTGTTGCCTTCTGGTCCACTGTGCTGGTCTAGTACACCACCAGCAGCTCCGGAAGACGCATGATCCCCGACCACCCCAGCACCGCCACCGTACTCCAGCATTTCCCGCGCGGCTGCCTGCTTGACCGATTTGCGGCGAAAAAAGCCCATGCGCTGGGACCCGATCGACATTTGCCACAACATTTTTTCGTGCTCCGACTGGCTTTGCTGGAGAAAATTGTGGATCTTATCGTCCAGCTGGTGATCTTCCAAATTTCGCTCCACATTGGCGTTAAACCGGTCGAAAGCACTGGTACAACCCGCGAAGCGAGGGTCCTCATTGTCGGTCAGATTGTCCGCGTAGGAATTTGCTTCAATTTTCTCATGCAGCTTCTTCAACGTGTCAAGTACGCCGGTTTTTCGGGCGGTAAAGCTGGCACTGCCCCCGCTGGTAGAGGTAGTAGCACTACCCTGGTGCTGCATCTGCATGGGGACACTCGTGCGGGTCGCCATTTTGCAATACGACGTGTAGCGACGTCGGTCCTCGCGCGACTTTCACGGCGTGTCTCAACGAAGGACAATGGAAATAAAAATGTTCCTCCATATAATGGATTTTCAGGTCGCCGGTCTACGCGAATTACTCTCTCACTCACTCTCGGGCTCGGCATCTCATGCTTCTCGAGAAAAAAAAGTATCTCACCCTCTCACCCATGTCGCCCCGCGAAGGCGAAAGCGAAAAATTGAAAAAAAATAAAATAAAATGATCAACACCAAATCCAACTCTAAAAGAATAGCGGAAACAAAATCGGTGAGACACAAAAACTTGCAAAAACAGCGTGTGGGAGCCTTAGGAACTGCTGTGAACACGACGGACGGCCGCGAACAATGTTATGGCCGAAACGGACCCTGAACTAACAGTGGCCGCGCACCTCACACGATCTTGATCTTCTTGGGTCGAAAACAATATATAAGTCGGGCGGGGACGAGGAAAAGTCTTCCTGTGTTATGTAGTATCTTTGCAGCCGCGGGGATACCGTCGTTGTTGTTGTAGGGGAAAAGATATACGGGCATAATTGGGTGGTGAGCTACTGCATTCGATTATATCGAGGTTGTAGCAGTTCAAACTCGGGGTGTCCAGGTTCTGGGACAGAATGTTATGATGATTTTCAGGCTGGTAAGGTGGGTGGAACGACAGATAGAAATCTCGATCTCGTGAAATGACATGCGAAAAAAGGGAAAAAAAAAATGTTGAAACTCAGAGTTCATGATGAGTAGTGTAGAAAAAGAAAAACAAACAGTTGTTAGTACTTAGAATATGAAATCCAACTACGAATACAAACTCCTGTATGACTTGATCGAAAAGAAAAACGAAACCCTGTATGCTGCTCCTGCATCTCAGATGACTGGGGGAGGTTCGTGCGTGCTTTTTTTTGGATGATGATTCCTTTCGCCCTCTTGAAATCTCCTCTCCACCCGACGCGCTTATCGCTCGCCTCCTCCCTCCGCTGCAGCTGCCCCGGCGGCTTCACCCGCCGCGGCGCCGCCAGCACCGCCTTCGCCGCCTCGCGCACCTTCGCCGCCTCGCGCACCTTCGCCAGCTTGACCACCTTCGGCAGCTTGACCTCCACCTTCCGCACCTCCCCGCGCCCCTTCCCCACCGCGAGCCCCTTCGCCGCCCTCACCACGGGCGCCTTCACCCCCGCCGCCTTCGCCACGGCCACCTTCGCCTTCCCCGCCGGCCTCTCCTTCGCCCCCCTCCTCGGGCTCCGCGGGCGGAATCATCTCGGTCGGGTAGGCGGGCGGGATCTTGGGCACAAACTGGTCGTTCGGGTTGGCATCGATCGGGTCGCTGCAGCACGAGGGCGCCGGCGTGACGAACATCTGGTTCGCCGCGATCGCCGCCGCTTGCTGCGAATTGGGATCCACAATGAGGGGCACAATCTGCTGTACCTGTTGCTGTTGGCTTTCGGTCGTTTTTGTTCCTTCTTGTGCCTCGAGGAACATCTCCTGCTCCTGCTTTTGGTGGAGCTTCAACAGATCCATCTTCTGCTTCTTCTGCAACAGAGACACCTGCTGGGGGCTCGTCGTGGACTTGTTCTCCAGGTCGGCGCTTGTTTTGCGATTGCTTTTCGCAAGCAACGCCTTCGGTTTCTGGAGGTTGCTGATCTGGGTGAAAGCAGAGAACTCCACGAGGTCGATCGAGTCGACGTCCTGATCCCGGAACGACAAGCCGGAGGACCCAACCGCAGTGCCAACGGGGTAGTTGTAGCCACTTTGCGCCGGATCCTCTTGATCGTGTTCCCCAGCTGCTTCATTCGAGATCGAGGTCGCCGAGCTACCGGTGGTCATCTTCACGATTTGTGCGGCTGAAGACGGCACCTCGGCTTGCTCGGCCGTTGGTTGTGCCTGAGCAGCGCCGCGCATGTTGGTCGTCGTCGACATACTAGCTGGCGTAGAAGCATCTTCTTGCCCGCTTTTTAGGAGCATCTTCTTGCTGCCACTTCTAGACGAGGAAAGCAACGGCGCCATCGCGCGGGCTGCAACTTGTCGCATGATAGAGGACGAGTCGCCACTCAGCAACCCCGTAACTGTTGCACAGGAGCGCCAGAAAAGCCTCATCCCAGTCGTGGGCAGAACTAGACGAGGCGATGCCATCTTAGATAAATTTTAAAGTTAAACCAGAATTAGCCTGAGAATGGAAAAAAAGTTTTGCGAAGTTGATGTAGATGAACATGAATATTTTTCGTTGGTATCTACTACTGATCAAGTGGGTGGAAACTGAATTTTCTTTTTCTTCAAGCCTGTAGCCGTAGTTAATGAGAATGATCTTGATCTTCGTATTGTAGTCCGTCTCTGTAGTGAGTTGCACCAGAAGACTTCATAAGCAAGGTGAATCAGCTCCATACGTACACGGAGTCGCAAGCTGCTGGTAGAAGTACGTTTGCGAGAGCGAACGGTTCCATTATCGGCACGAAAAAATTCCATTTTTTGCACGATATAGAGTTCATCTTTTCAACATCCTCCGACGTGGTGCCCATGAACGAAGAAGCAGCGAGAGTATCTCTTTTCGCTGTGTGTGAAAAAAACGTAGGTACGGAAACGAAAACATACGACGAAGATGTTGTTCCAGCTTGCACAACTGGTTTATTCATTGCACTTATCAATTTTCTTGAGGTACTCCGACAGTTAGAACTACAAAGTAAATGTATTAGTATCTTGATTTTCGAGAACTGTGCCAGTAATACAGTTACACGATTACGACTGAGCAAGTTTTAACTAGACTTTTAGAACCTAAAATCTACACAATCATTCTCCACATCGCCGTTGATCAAGAACCAGCACGAAAACACGAAACAACAACCTGCGGCATAAGAAACCCCATCCAACTCGTAAAACAACCGCCTCCTAAGAAGCTTCTGCAGCGTTGTGAAGAAGGTGATTTATTTAAAAATCCCATGTGCATCATGTTCTGGTGTCGCAAAAAAGAAGTTGAACTCGAAGTCGTCAGAACAGTGCTGGTAAGATCTTTCGCCGCGCTTCACGGAATGCAAAGAATTCGTCCACGGGAGCAGGATACGCGGTCCTAGAGAAAACCTTTGTTCTACTACAGTGGTTAAACTTAGATGAAGTAAAGAGCAGGCTATGCTAGTGTAGACTCGATGACCACGCGGCCCCGACACGATTGCCTCAGGTGCGTAGCTGCATCAACAAGTCCATCAAACGATTCGTGAAGATCATCCTTGCGGGAGAGAAGACAGAGACAGAGTGGAACAACCTTATTTTTGATATGAGAAGAAGAGGATGCTCATTTAGAAATGTTGATGACCAAGATATGACAAAGCGCGCTAAAAAAACAATGATGTTAGAACAAAGAAATACAGAAACTAAGCGGGGAACAGGCGTGGTGATTTTTCGATAACTTAAACTTTTCAATTCTTTTTGTAGTAGATACCAAAACGATATGGATGAAAAACAACCCCACAATAGATAGATTTGTATTTGTTGATGACTTACTTGCGTGAGGAAAAAACTCCTTTACAACTTGTGCAAGCTCGTGTAAAATAAATTCATGCCGACACCTCCCTCAATGCCCGCTGGGCACAGAATGCTCCACGAATCTTATCCAACGAGTAGACTGCTTGTGCGTGTCCGTGTGATTGCTTGGGCGACGCTGGCTGCTCACTCTCTCTGTCGCAACACTTGTTTCATTCTTTTTTGAAGGCCGGGAGCTTTTCCTCTTCCACCAGATTGGCTTTTTTCACAACAGGGGCATAATTTTCGCTGTAGTCCTGACACGCAGAAAGTTGGCTCAGTATTTGCTCGGCGCAATGCGGGCCATCGAATCCGCAGCAATCTTGGCATAAAGTGTGTGGAAGGGTCAGGTTGGAAATCGATAGCCAGGAAAGGATTTGCCACGCATCAAAGAGATGGGCAACGCAGTTCCAGTTTCTAAGCATCGCATGACAATCAAACTGCAAAAGCACCCAAATCCAACTTGTGATGCTGTCTGGGGCCACCAGGAAGACTTGTTTTGCCGCACTCTAGGTAACCCCGGACGCCCCGGTCATCGGCCTGCTCGCTTGCCTTCTCTATTGCAAGGGAGTTGTGGACCACAGGCACAACTTGTTTATTCCTCGTCGCATTTCATGCCTATCCAAGAAATTCTTTCCTTTTTGTGAATTTCCAATATGACGCTTCCATAGAGTGTCCTTGTTTTGTACGGACCCAACACCATAACTGATTGCCGCCCACAAGCCCGTTTTGCAGGTTTTCACACACGAAGAATGAGCAGCGCCCGTTCCATCATGTTCTCGGGTGTTCCGCAGACTAGCAGTTTCCATGAAGCCATTCGGCGCCGTTTCCTTCCCGCTCCAGAAATGTGTCGTCGTCATGCGCCCCTTCTTCTTCGTCTTCGCCCCGGAAACGCCCGCCCCCGAGCCCAGGGGGATGATGGTAGCGACGATCATGGCTTTCTTCAGCATCCTGTTCTAAACAGGAGTCTGCCTCACCGAAAGGAAAGCCTTATCCGACCGGTTGCGCTTGAGGTAAGTTGTTAGTTGGTACCTTGCTTCAGCTTCCTTCTAAAGAAAAGTTTTAATGTCCGCAACTGGGGTATTGATTCTACCTGGCGGATGGACACAAAAAAAAGTTTGGGAACTCACTGTAGTTGCCTGTTGAGTCGATGTGACGAAAGAGAATACTCAGGCCAATTTTTACCGTACAATGTTGACATCAAGAAAAAGGATGCAACTGTGTCTGTTTCAGGTACTACCATGCAAGGAAGCAATACAAGCAGGCGGATTATGAAAGTCAAATCTTCAAATCGGTCCAAGAGGGATTGCGATTGCGCAGGAGGCGGAATCAATTTTTTATAATCGCGAGCTGCTGGTATAAATACGATTGCGAGCACGTACATACGTACGTATCCATTATCAGCACGAAAGGGTTGCATTTTTTGCACGATTCCAATTTTGCCTTTAACGTCGTGGTGCCCATGAACGAGGAAGCAACGAAAGAAACTGTGTCCACTGTGCGCGAAAAAGCGTAGGCACGAGGACGAAAACTACATACTTAAGACGATGTTGGTCCACCTCCACCTAGGTCAGGTTTCAATGCATTATATCAATTTGAATTTTGTTCAAGTACTCCGTCTCCTGGTATAATATGTAAAACAAAGACAAACGACAAGCAGGATGTATTGAGACTGCAACAAGTCACGAGCGATCTGCAGAGAAACCTCGTCCTGCTATTCTAAATGAAAAGTTGTAGTCGTACCACGGTAAACGTAAAAATATTCGATGTTGCCGAAGGAACACACACACACTGCGTTTTTCCCGGTTCCCGACTCGTCTTGGAATCTCTTCTTTTTGTCGTTTTTTATCCACCTCGGAACAGAGGCATGGAATCTGAGTGAAAATGTGCCGAGAACCACAACATGATCTCGAAACGGAAACAGAGGCCAGTTCAACATGTTGCGAGTTCTTGTTCTCTTCTATCAGTCTATCAGTCTGCAAAGCTGAGCTTTTGCAGCTTCGATTTTTTCTTTACAGCTCCTGATGATCCTGCGGAACTACTCTCGCCTGATTTCAGAATGCCGCTACTTGCCGTGTGGTTGTGTTCGCCTGCTAGCATGGAACTAGATGAACCGGTGCTATTTGCGGACCTAATATGATCGCGAGGTGGATCCCCGCTGTTGGGCTCCACAAAATCGTCGTCATCCAGTCCTGCGAAGCGCTCGTTCGTTCCAAACAGCGTCATCTGCATCAGGCTGTCCAAAACCTTCCCCTGCTTAAACTCGTAGTGGTTCTTTGCTTCAAACGCGATCTGCTCCAGGTCGTCCAAGATTTGTGGCAACTTTTTCTGGGGATGGTGGTAGCGACGATCATGGCTTTCTTCAGCATCCTGTTCTAAACAGGAGTCTGCCTCACCGAAAGGAAAGCTTAAGCTTTATCAAACCGTGTCTGCTGGTTGCGCGTGAGGTAAGTTTTTAATTGCCAGCACCTTGCTTCAACTTCCTTCTAAAGAAAAGTTTTAATGTCCGCAAGAACTGGGGTATTCGTATTCTACCTGGCGGATGGACACAAAAAAAAGTTTCAGTTTGGGAATTGCAGTTGCCTGTTGAGTTGCGACGAGAGAGAATATTCTGGCCAATTACCTACGATGTTGAAATCAAGAAAAAGGATGCAGCTGTGTCTGTTTCAGGTACTACCATGTAAGGAGTACAAGCAGGCGGATTATGAAAGAACTCAAATCTACTTCAAATTGGTCCAAGAGGGATTGCACAGGCCAAATCAATTTTTATACAGAGCGAAACAGAAACTTCTGGAGTGATCACGGTCGAGCAGTAGTAAAAGCAATAGCGAGCTCCGTAAGAATACATGAAGTCGCGAGCTGCTGGTAGAAGTACGATTGCGAGCACGAACGTACGTACGTATCCATTATCAGCACGAAAGGGTTGCATTTTTTGCACGATTAAAAGTTTTCCTTTCACGTCGTGCTTTTTCGTTCAGAACGAAGAAGCAACGAAAGAAACTGTTTCCACTGTGCGCGAAAAAAGAAAAACGTAGGCACGAGGAAAACGGAAACATAAGACGATAAGACGATGTTGGTCCAGCTAGGGCAGGTTTCCATGCATTATATCAATTTGAATTTCCTTCAAGTACTCCTTCTCCTGGTATGTGTAAAAAAACAAAGACAAACGACAAAGAGGATGTATTGAGACTGCACCAACTCACGAACGATCTACGGAGAAACCTCGTCCTGCTGTTCTAAATGAAAAGTTGTAGTTGTACCACGGTAAAAATATTCGATGTTGCCGAAGGAACACACACACTGGCGCTTTTCCCGGATCCCGACTCTCGGACTTTACTCTACTTTCTGTCGTTTTTTATGAACGTGGGAACAGGTTGATATAATCTGAATGTGCCGAGAGCCACAACATCTCGAAACAGATACAGAAACCAGTTCAACATAGGAGTTGTTCTCTTCATCTATCAGTCTGCAAAGCTGAGCTTTTGCAGCTTCGATTTTTTCTTTACAGCTCCTGATGATCCTGCCGAACTACTCTCGCCCGCTTTCAGAATGCCACTTGCTGCGTTCTGCCCGCCTGCTAGCATGGAACTAGATGAAGCTATCGCTCCACCTGCAGGGTCGCTGCTATTTGAGAACCCATGATGATGAGGATCCCCGCTGTTGGGCTCCACGAAATCGTCGTCCTCCAGTCCTGCGAAGCGCTCGTTCGTTCCAAACAGCGTCATCTGCATCAGGCTGTCCAACACCTTCCCCTGCTTAAAATCGTAGTGGTTTTTCGCTTCAAACGCGATCTGCTCCAGGTCGTCCAAGATTTGTGGCAACTTTTTCTGGTTCTCCCGCGCGAGTTCGATCTGCGACTTGCTATCGCTCAGGTCGGAGAGGGTGTTGCTGATCTGACTGCGGGCCTTCGCCAGGCGCTCTTCGAAAGAAGATAGCGGCTTTAGTTTTGCGGGGGTCTGGAAGCAGTCGCCGCAGACCGGCCGTTCTCGTTCAGTTGTACCGACTCCGGCAGGTAATGCGGCTGATCTTGTTGGCGCGAAATCCAAATTATTGCCGCCCGATCCGAGTTGCGTAGATGCAACGGACTTGGAAGTGCTACCAGTACTGCCGTGTGCGACATCAGCACGCCCATCAGCCGACGCTGATGCCATACTAATAGAGGTGACGTTCGTCATGTAAGCAACATGTTGCTGGGCTGTAGAAGCTAAGAAAAAAAGTACAATGTCAATCCGTGTTGGATACTGATGCGCGAGCTTGTGCAACGAGGCGTATCTATGTATACCGGGGAGGGCGGGGTGAGGAAACCGACGAAGAAAGAGGTTCTTGTCGCACAACTAGGATAAAAATGGGTAGCTGCGATCAAGTTTTTTCGTATTATTACCGCTGCTGCGAGTTTTGACGAGCAAAGGCACCAGAGAGGAAGCGATCGCTCAATGTTAAAGGCAGAGGAACAAATGATAAATGATCGAGCACCGAGACGACCGATTTCGAGACAATCAATTTCAATGCAGACCGAAAGTTTCTTCGCGCGGCTCAAGCCTGATCTGAGTTCTTCAAGGTGTTTGTTTTTGGCAAAGGTGAGAAAAACAGGCCCTGTGTCGCGATGAAATGAAGTGACGCAATTTGTACTGATATCATGATCAAAGCCGATATCATCTCGCATTTTGCGTTCGTTATATTTTGGTAATCATCCATATCCGTTCAGGCAGCTCTTCCCTAGAATGGTGGTGGCATTCCCTTCCCTTGGAAAAATAAAGTTCCTTGCAGATGAAAGTTCCAACAGTTCATCAGCATCACCAAGCCAAAAGCAAATGGTCAGTATTCTTAAGGTGGTTCAAAAGTTCTCTTTCTCAAATACAACTGGCAGCAGATATTACCGCAAAATGGCTGCAGCTCGTGCCCGGCGTGGGAGAAACAAGGCAGCACATCTTGAAGAAGTCGCTCCTCGTGTTATTCGTCATCAATCGACGTCAAGTCTTCGGAGGAGTAAAAATCTTCATAGATTTCCTCATCGTCCTCAAAAAAGTCTGCCGTTTCCAGTGTCGCCACCTCAATATCCTTTTCCAATCCCTCCTCATCCAAAACTTTTCTTCCTTTTCCTTTATCAAACAAGCTCGCGTCCTCCACGAATCCCTTCAACAAACTTTCCCACTCCGGGTGGTCTTTCAGCTGGTACCCCGGGCAGATTTTCGCCTTCCGCCACAATTCCACCTGCTCCATGAAGGTGGTCTCATCTTCCGCGAAACCCGTGCGGGACACCTTTGACTCCGCCCCGTGGCCGGAGGGTTTGAACATCGCCTCTGCGAACGCGTTGCAGAAGATCCCGAGGAGATTGCGCAGCAGCAAATTCACGAAAGAGAAGACGAAGTAGTAGAAGATCAACAAAAAGAGGCAGAGGAACGGCAACCCCGCTCGTCTGGTCCCGCGGTCGATAAAGGTGGAGAACAAAGTGCTTGCGGTGTACACGTCCTCCTCTTGTGCTGCGGTTGATGTTGTGTCTGAGGTACTAGATGAAGATCCGCTTGATGTTGCACTGCCACCGTCGTCCGACGTAGTTGTAGCAACACCACCTCCGTTCAAAGTGACCCCCAGCACGTCCTTCACGAACACGCTGAACACGCTGCCGCTGGTCGACTCAAACACGGAAACGCGATCCGACGGAAACACTTCCTGGTTCCCCAGCATCCAGACCCCCATCACCGCGTGGAGTAGAAACGCGTAGGGGAGCCAGCTAATCATGGTCTTGATCACCTTTTCGTCGTAGCTGGGGGGCCGCTTGCAGAAGGATAAAACCAGGAACTTATCGGCGAGATAGCAGAGGAGAAAATTTCCCAGCGCGAAGAGCAAGATCAATGGCATTCCGGGAGCGAAGAGCAAAGTCGTAAACAGCGTGTTCAACACCGCACCACACCGTGCGCTGTACTCAAACGCCGGGGGCTTGAAGATACCCTGCAGATCCTGCTCCGACCGGGCGCAGCAGTTCGCCAAACAGGAGATCTTCAGCCTTTGCAGCCCCGATTTCGCCACGTCGATGCCGTGCGGGGAAAACACGTTGATCGCGAGAGTCAACGCAATCGCGGCGCCGACGGTGGCGTACCACCGGTGCGAATAGTCGTTGTAATCACCCTTCGTCAGGTTCATCGACACGTCCCGAAACGGCTTGGCGTTCAACAGGATGATAATTAACGCCGTGTTGACGAACTGCGCCAGGAAGACCTTCGTCACGCACCCCTTTTCCAGCAGTGAAATTGTCGCCGGTCGCTCCCAGGAGGTGATCCCGAGCAGGATGTTCTTTAACACGATGTTCAACACGACAACCACCAAGGACATCGCGACACCCAGCAGAATCACTGCAATCGTGTCGTAGAAGTACGTCTCACACGCATCCCGCAGTTCACTGTCCTGCACCAACGTGCCCAATCCCATGCTGTCGCACTGGCACGCGGTGAAGCCCGGGCCGTACTGGGATCCCGAACCGGAGGCGTGGAGAGTGGTCACGTTGGTGAGAAATTCCCGGGCGACCTGTTCCGAAAACGGGATGGTTTGGGGTTCTTCGGTACTCCCCGTTGGCGCCGTGTTCATCATGACCGGGTCAGCGCAGACGTCGGAAGAACTGTCCTCCGCCATGTTGTCGGCGGCGACTTTGGTTTGCAACACCCCGACCGCGCAGGCACCAAGGATGAAGATCGTGAGGAGAAAAACCGCCATTTTCTTCAGCAAGTACTCCTTCAGCATCAGGTCCTGGTTTTCCCACAGAATGTTGGTCGGCTCCGGGGCAGGAAGAACCCGCAGCGGCCTTGTGTAAAACCGCTTTTCGTTCGCTTGGAGAACTAAACGCCAGAAGTGATTCATAGACTTCGCGTAGAGGTACTCGCACAGCTCCTTATCGTAGGACAGCTGGAACGTCACGTACGCCCGCATGACGTAGCGTGTGTTCGGGTGAATTTTGTGTGCGCCGGACTCCTTCTGCTTCGCGTTCATCTTTTTCAGCTTTTTCCGCAACTTCTCGATCTTTTTCTCCGACAGAATCCCGTCCTGCTCGGCGTCCCGGATCTGTTGCTCCAGCTCCGCCTGCAGTTTGCACTGCAGCAGCGACCCGTTCCAGTCCCGGGCCAGGCTCACATCGCAAACCGTGGGCGGACCAAGGTCCAACGGTGGGGTGAAAAACCCCTCCTCCTGCCGCTTTCTCCTTTCTTGCACGAGGAGGTTTTCAAAATGCGCCTTCAACTCGAGCGCGTACCTCTCGCGGTGGAAGGGGTTGGTGGGCGGCGGGACGATGTTATTCAGTGAAAATTAACCATCCCCATCCATTTTGTGCATGACAAACAAAGGACTGTGTGCGTGTTTTGCATGACAAATTGAATGGGGATGGTTAATTTTCAAGAAATAGATGTCGATGTCGCTGTCTAGGGAGGAAATCGACGTGCGTATAGAGCTGTTCAGCTTGTTGTTTTCCTTTTCATCCGTCTGCTGGTCCTCCGGGGGTGTAGTTACTTCTTGTTCTGCATCTCCGCTCATGTTCGCGGCCATGCTGGCGACGTCCACGTTCGACTCCTTACCTCCGTTCGTGCTCGCTGTAGTCAACTTCGTGTCCTGCTTCGTAGTACCAGCAAACTCGAAACTTCCGGCCGGAGCGGAGTCTTTGTTCGCTGCCTGGTGCGGTGAGCCTTTGTCTGGTTGTCCATCTTGCTGCTCGTCTTGGTCCGTTGGAGAGTACTTCTTCTTCGTTGCGCCAGGTCCTGCATCTGCTCCCTTTGCATTGCTGTTGATTCCCTTTCCGATTCCCGCTCCGAACTGGAACGTCGCCCACCGTTCTCGCGTAAACGAGCGCCTCTTCAGATTTTTTGCTGGATGACCTTGATGACCACCGGCGTCTTCGCGTACTACATTATCTCCCTCGGTGATTTCGTCTCCTCCTGCCCCTAGACTGTATTCCGGCGCGACCTGGGAAAAACCGGCGTCCGCGGTCCGGCCGTTTTCAAAGAGCTCGTAGGGAATGAAATCCACCATGACCGTAAAATCCCCGGGCGTTACCGCCTGCTTATCGAGCTCCTCCTCCGCGGAAGCCACCACCCGCTTTTCGAAATAGACGCAGAAAATGAAGTAGAAGAACGCTCCGGCGGCCGCCAGCCAGGACAGCACCGGTGTGACGTCGGCCATGCGGTATTGCGTGCCGAAAATCGTGACGCGCCTTGTCCCGCCGGACTTCGTCTTGTCGGACTGCTCGCCGAAGCTCGCGAGGGAAAACAGTGCCAGTCCGCCCACCTCCAGTGTTTCGTCGTCCGGGGAATCGTCTTGCATCGCGATGTACAGAATCGGGGAAACCAGCAACACCCAGATCGCGAGCCACTTAGCGATGTATACAATACAAACTTCCTGTACAACAGGTACAAAATGCATGACAAATTTCGCCAATGTAGCAGAGTGTGTCGCTTGTCATGCTGAATAGGATTGACGGCAAGTTTTGTCATGCAGAAATCGCATTTGTAGTTGTACGTTTACGGGAAATTTACTGTGGATACGCTGCCTTTTAAGAACATGAAGTACAACTGCAGGCCGATCGCCTGACTCGCCCGCCCGATCCGCTCGGGCGTGGCGGTGCGCCAGGGAACCAGCTCTCCGTCCTCGGTGATTTTGGACAGCTTCGCCTCCTGCCGCTGCCGGTTCCGCGCTTCAATGAATTCTTCGCGGGTTTTAAATTTCGCCCGGAATTGCTGCCGGGTGTCCAGCTTCTCGACGGGCGACTGATCTTCATCATCTTCGGCGTTGTTGTTTTCCTCAGGAGGTTGATCTCCCGGTAAGGCGGAATCTTCGTGTAGTTTCCCCTGCTCCGCGGACTGGACCTTTTCATCGCCTGTTGATGCAGCTGCAGTGGTTGGACCATCGGCAGGTATTTTCACGTGCTGGTCCACCTCTTCCGCGGGCGCGGTTGGAGCCCCTTCCCCGGTGGTGTCATCTCCTGGAGGTTTATTGTCCTCGGCTGGGGCAGCTGAAGAGAGCTGTGCAGCTTCGGCCGCAGGAGGTGGTTCTTGACCGCCAGCACTAGCGGGTAGTTTCTCGGGCGAGGTGGAAGCGGTTGTTTTCGTCTTGGCCTCCACCCGCTGCTTGGCCTGCGCCCGGCGGTTCATAGTGATTTCTTTTTCGAGGGACTCGACGAATCAATGACGAGCTTGATTCATGCAGTGGTCTTCAGCTTCACGCCAACCGGCTTTGGCGTCCTTGGCTAGACGATGCAGGAACAGCACGATCTCGACCACCAGTTGTTGTACATGGTAAATTTAGAGAGAGGGCGCTGATAGATCTTTTCAAAAAAAGAGCGACCAATACAGATAAATCTTTTGAGTTCTAGTATTATCAACCAACTTATACTTTTGCTTCTTTGATTGAGGCACTACTAATTAGTTGTGAAAAGCAAATCTTTAACGATACGAGACGAAAATTTTGATTTGCAGCTCCAACTTATTCGATGTCAACTGGTACAACGTTGCGTGACACTTATCGTTTCAATTCTTTGTAGAAGTGGGCGCTTAGGGCCCTTTCCTAATCTGTCAGGAGTTTAGCGGGTGACACAACGACCGAGAGCCTGACAAAGACAATATTGATTTTCATTTTGCATTACAGGCCGCACGACATTCTGAAGAGCGATATGGTGCACCTAACGAAATAACATCACTCTTTCTTGATTCGCTCCGCAGATCCTGGTCGAACTCTACTTCTTGTGACTCGTGACTCTCGACAACAACTCTCACGATGGCTCGTTTTGGTTTTCAAACATGCTTAGTCGATAATTTCAAGCTTGTCCTATCTTACGTAGTCCTCACCACACGACGACCAATGCGAACAAGACAGCACTTTGTTCGCCATGTCCGCACCACGCCGAACTGAAGACATGATGCTGATGGTTGCGAATCATGTAAGCATGACTATGCTGCTTCTATTTCTTCTGGTCTGAACAGACTTTCGAACAACCGCGGCCATCACAGACTGAATCATGTGAAGATGAAACATCATAATGATTTCGTCAGTCAAAGCTCATAACTTCAGAAGTGACGGTCGGCCCACGCTGTCCACCTCCTCCACCCCCAGTGGGCTGCTGCAAGTCTTCCCGGGTCCAGGAACTGTTTTTGTCTTTCCTTGTTGCCTCCTCAAGGTTCCTTTCGGCGGTCTCGAGCTTCTGCAACGTCGCCGATTTGAGTGGCATAATCTTCGGCTTGCAAAGAATCTGCGATGTGATTTGGATTTGCCATGCCATCGTTACTCTGAGGGTTACCGTCTTTTGTCTCATGATGACAGATCCCTATCACAGTGCAGTTCGTTGCTCAAAATGAAAATAAGTATGCAACATCGCGTTTTCAAATTGAACCCAACGAACCCCAGCATCCAGTACCTCCGACAGGTTGCCTTTCTCCGAATAGACGAGGCCGGCCTTGGGCAGGATTTCATTTATCACCGTATGCGTGTGTTTGTCCGACATTTTTGTGACAGTCTGCTAGACCCCGTCTCGTCGAAGCAAGCGAGTGCAAAACTAACCGCTGCGGTCGAGTGCGAGGGGAGAGGGTCCTGAGCAGGTTGTGTCCTCAATATAACCCCCAGCAGCGGGCCACAATCTCAACCGAAGCGCGGAATGATAAAAAGCAAAAACGGAAAACGGCAATCTCTCGATAGAAGCCTCAAGGAAACGTGCGTCACTCCACCATAGAAGAAGTACAAAAAGAAAAACAACTAAAGATGTATAACTTCAAAGAGAGAACACTCAACGGCCCTGCTTGAGGGGCGCAGCAGCGCCTTTATCTGATTCGGATTTGCTCCCTGTCCGTGGTGCTGGTTGTCCAGGGACATTTTTCTTGATCATGTGGTATTTTGGAAAAAAATTGCTCGTCTACATCTTCAAAGGCTGCTTCATCAGAGAAGTTTAGTATAGCAACAGCCCTTCTTTTACTTCAGTTTGTTAGGTCCGCAGTACGTCGTCATACAGTGGCTTTTTGCATCAGCATCTTCTGCAGTTTACGTGTAGTGACAGCTCCCTCTATCTTCGAGGCTTGAATTTCGAAACCGAAGAGAAGAAGTTTTATTTCTAGTGTGTAGTGCGGTCGTGCGTCGAGCCCGCGAGTTTGTTTTGGTTTGTCTTTACTAGAGTAGTTGTATCCACTTGCACTACTTAAACTTCGTTGCATACATAGTATTCGTATTCTTCCTTTATTTTCTTTTTATTTTCTCCAAAAACTATATCACAGCGTTGCCGAATATCATCAAACGCAACGAACGCTGGGTGGTTGGAACCTAAACTTCTCATATCGCCCGGGAGCTGAGAAGTAGCAGCGGCGGCTCGCGCGGTGTCCACTACCACTTACTTAGATCATGGAGAATACGCTCCGGGCCGGTTGCTTTTGCTAAAAGTCAGAGTAGCAGGCATCACAAGCGTATAGACAATCTGTCCTCAGCAAAGTTGAGTGCAGTAGGGTCCGCTTTTGGTCAACATCCCCGACAGGAAAGCTCATCAGTAAATAAACCGCAAAAAGGAAGAATTTTTAGCATCCAACCTCTACGTCGTAAACAGGTGGGGAGTAGTCGTTAGCCCAGCAGCCTTTTTGCAGGCATGTGCGTGAGCAGATAACAACAAACTCTTCACAGAATAGTTTGCTTCTAGTTAGCTTTACTGTCCCTGTTTGTTTTTTTTCCCGATTCGTGACGGTGACAAAAAATCGAAGAAGATTATACGTCCTCCAGTCAGTTTATAGCTATGGGTGAGATACGTTTTTGCAGACTACGACTTCTACCTGTGATTTGTATCCCAATTATCCTTTATTTCGTGAGAGAGATGATGTGGTGCATGCCGTTCTTTTGTTCTGAGATGAATCATGGCGAAGTACTACACGAGGTTCATGATATCATCGTACAGGTTTAGGTATTGATTCATGTTGCCGTGAAGATGTGTAAGTAGTTGAGTCCACAACCACAGGATTTTGTGCAGAAAGCAAAATTAGACCACGACGCGACCACCCTTAAGAGATAGACATAGAATTAGATCTTGAAGAGCAAGAGCTGCGGTGGTACAATAGAAGATACTACAGCGCGGACAACGTCACTCCCGCCCAGAAAAACGCCCACCTTTTCACCCTGCTGTGCCGCTGTCAGTAAAACGTCTTGATACAGCCAACCGAAAGCCACGATGAGAACTGCAACTGGAACTGTCTGAACATTCGGAATGGCATAATAAACAGTAAGCGCCGCTAGCACAACCGTGGAGAGGTTCACCTGGATATTACGTATGAAATTCATGTTTTTGTTTATTCAGAAACTTTTACGTTTAGCATTGCATTTTGCAAAAAAATAAATCGGAATGTGCCCTGATTTGCATTCGCAAAACTCGGAAGCGAAACTTTCTTTTGAAACTTCAAAAAGGAAAAGACGTGTGCATTTTTTGCATCCCATCGTGCAATAGAGCAACATAGAATTCTATTTCTAGTGGAGATGACTACCCCCTCTCATAATCATTTCATGTCACGGTAGCTTTAGTGCTTACGTCCACCTACGGCCTAGGTCATACAGCCTTAGGAGAACAAGGAGCAAATGCTGGTTCAGATTGACACAAATTCGTCGAGTGATATGGCTTTTTTATTCGCTGCATCATACCTGCATAGATTTATATACTAAAGTTGCAGTACATAGTAGCGAGACATATTCGTAGTCGTAGACCAATACACTACACAATAGAACTCCTCGTCTATGGCTTTTTTTGTTCCTGCTGCGGCACTCGCACATAAAATTTTAGCTTCTGAAGAGGAAAGGCATCCGGTACTGCACCAGGTTCCGCACTCATCACTGCGTGTTTGCGATTCGAAATCAAGCCATACTCGAAAATCGCGTGCAGTGAGAAAGTGGGATGATTCAGGAGCTACAGCTGGCGGCCGCACCTAGTACTAGATATCGTGAAATTATTTGGAGTTCCAAAATTAATCTTCTACCTCGCAAACCAGTTTCAAAATCTTCACATCATTTTCTTACTGTAGTTTGATAGAGAAGTTGTTTGCTCATCGGACAACCTATACTAACGAGAGTGCACATCAAAATAATACTATTTTTATTTGTTGCAGTGTGTCATGCAGAGAACTACAACGATCGATGTTCATTTTTTACTGTCGTGTCGTGTCAATTTTCCCAAATAACTTTTATCTACAATGCCTGGGCTTCTATCAGTTGATTCGATTGCGATCATACTGTTAGGTAGCTACTCAAGAATACTACTGTGCAGCATAGATGCTCTTTAACATTTACGCCGTTGTCGTGCCTCCATGATGAAACTTTGAAACTCGAAATCGAAACTCGTTTCTGTAGGAGTTGGAGCAGTGCCTCCCTTGAAATAAAAAAATCGTGCAGTTGGTCAATAAAATTGCAATGCGAGTTGTACTTACGTCCAAAAAAAAAAAAACGCTACACCTTTCGTCGTCTGCGAGTACGGCAGAACTGTCGTCCTCGTCGAGACACACAATTTTGGAACCATAAACGTCGAAGATGGCAAAGAAAAAAAACGCAAGTCCGACCTTCCAGGCTTGAAGTAGTGGTAGATCTACTTCAACACCAGCCATGTAGAAGTATCTTCGAGCACGCTTGGAATTGTATTTCAAAACGAATTTCTAAAAAGAAACGGAAACAAAAAACGTAACTTCGACTCTTACGTAAAAATCGTAAAAAAACTCAATACCAAAAAGCGACGACGCCTGGTGTTGGCTCGTCGCTTTTTTTTTGGTGTTTAGTATTTGTTGACTTGTTATTAAGCAATCTGTTCTTGTAAAATCTGAAACAATGAATATTTGACATATTTTTACCCTTCTTTGGTTCTCCTGACGAAGAGGTTTTTTTTGTGGAAAAAGAAAACATCATTCAAAAATCGGTGCTCCCTGCTCCAGTCGACGAGGATGCTATTCCTATTCCCTCCAGCAGCACGGTAACGGTTGAAACCGATGTATCATCCCCCGATGATAGATGAACAGCTGCTCTAGGTCTAGCGTCCGCTACCGCAACATACTACACCTCCGCTTTAGAAGTACTTACATGTGGAAATAGATCGAGGACAGCTCCATCTTGTCCTCAGTAGCGTACTTCTGCTTGACGCTTTTCAGCTTCGGGTCGATTAGGTTTTGCCCGTGACTGGTCACTAATGGCACCTGAATCATGTTGTGTGTTTGAGGATTCTCATGCATGGTAGCACTTCTTCCGTTGATGTTGATGAAGATGATACCTCCAGGTCCAGTGATATGATTGCATGAGAAGTTGTAAGTACCATTCAGAGCAAAACCCCCCACCCTAGGGAAACCAAATTTCTTCTAGTACCAGCTCCTTCGCGCACGCCTTGAGATTTTGCGGACAGTAGGGTGTTCTTGCGATCAAGGGTGGTGGCCAGGACGGACTCACGCGCAGAATCTTCTTCGACCTGGTGTTGTCATTGATAAAGGACATGACGTTGCGCTAATGCTCTATCTTGCGATGATAATCGAGCTCGAGTACTTCTAGAGCAATAAAGTAGTAGGTACATCATGTGTTGCAAAAGGTAAAAAGTCGGTTGATGCGTTCTTAGCGTTATCCATCGCTATTCGAAAAAGCAGTACATGAACAACGCCGCCGCTGCGAGTTTTGAGAAGGGGTGCTTGTGCAGCGTCCTCGAGTCCAGGAGGCACATCTCGAGCGTGTAGCAGGCGAGATTGAACGCCTTCAGCTGCTCCTGGGGCCACATGCTCTGTGGGTACGGGTAGGCGAGGTGGGCGTAGTATGCGACGTAGTGATATATCGTCGGCCCAGATATCTGCGATGAGTTGTGGTTTTCACGATTTTTAGAGTGTATTTTCGTCTCTACGTCATGGTCATGCTCCTTGATTCATTTGGCATATTGCAGTGGCATCGGTGTTGTACTTCTATGCAAACAAGTAGGTGACTCTTAACTTTCTTGAAGAAGAACAAGTACGATGCAATTATACGTCGAAGTTTAATGTGTTCAGGATGGCAATCTCCGTGTCCAGGATATCGTTTCTTGAGGAACTATGGGTTATCCACCTGACGAACTTCACCATCGTGGGCAACTAGCAATGCGCTCTGCAGTTCTGCAGCGAAGCAGGCGCATTCTGGTGAAGAGCCAACATCATCAAGTAGATGTTTATAAAAACTTCTACTTGATGTTCTTGGCTCTAGTACATTGCAAGTTGAGAGCAAAGGCAAGTATTTCCGTGAAGTATGCCGTTACAAAAAACCTACCATCAATTGTGCTATCACATTTTTGGCATTTCTTTTGTGCCTCGTCTTCACACTCTAGGACGCAATAGCCAAAAATAGGGAGTGTTCATCCCGGTCTAGCATTTCCTGCTCTCGTTGGCTGCACTACAGCTGCTCATACTAAATGCAGAAAAAACGTGATAGCTTTGTTGACGGTACATTTTTGCAGTGACGTACGAGGTACGATCCGTTATGTAGACGAGATCTCGGATTTCCGGGGGATGTATTTCCTCGTACTTTGACGCTATGAAAAGGCACGTCACACCAACCTGCGTTGTGATTGATTTGGACATCAAGCACAAGGAAATAGAGCAGATGCAGACTCGGAACAAAAAAAATTCGTCCGTCGCATGACACCAACACCATCGCCAAGAAAGAGAAACTACACAAATAGACAACTAAATACCTGCTGCAGCTTTTGTCTTTCCACCGGGGCTTTCGCGAGATACCTGTCCAAAATGTCTACCGTTAGGTACAAAGTTTCGGCCATGAGCTTGAACTTGTTGCACGTATCAAAAGGGAAAAGAATTCGTCACAAGAACCACTGTCAACAATACAGCTCGACGTCTACTTGATTTCATTGTTCGCTGCTTTCGTTTCACGTGGTACTCTCTCCTGCCAGCTGCAGGGAAAAGCAACGGCAGCTCTCTGGCTCTGCAGATGAAGCCCGGCATGCATTTTGTGTAGCAGTCGGATTCTTTTCTCTTTTCATACTGCACCTCTACCAGCCAGTCCACCAAAATCGCTCGCATCTTTTCCTTCACCTCGGACTGTGGGTGCCTTTTTCGCTGTGAATCTGGACTCTCTTCCTCAACCGCGAAAAGCCGCTTGAAAATGTGCTCGCTGTACCTGTTACATTATGTTTTTTTTTTTATTTTTCACTCCTTGTCGTTCTTTTCGCATAAGTGCAACAAATCTTCTGGCATGCAAATGCATGTGAAATTTGCATCAGATGAATCAGCATCTGTATGCACGACGAGCGAAGCAACTACATCAAAACAACTATAATTATACTCTTCTATCGCCTGCGGGAGGTGGATTTTTTCTACCATTTGGTTCTCTAGTGATGATGGTGGCAGGTCCACGCTGGGCACAAAAGCCTCCTCTGGCATGCCTGAGGAGGGACAGGACTGGTCCGAATGCTGGTGCGCCGGGCCGGTCGCGCTCGAAGAACTCGACGCGAGATGGCTCGCCATGATGAGTTGTGTTCCTGCCGCAGCTATCGCCACCGGGGGGATTTGTCTGGATGACGTGAAGACTGGCACTGCAGTGCACTGCGTTGCTCTACTTTCTTCGCCGATTTATTTCGCGGGGTCGCAGCAGTGCAGAAGAATTTAAGATGCTGATGCTATTTTCCCAGGTCGTGGGGCAGCGCCGGTCGCCCGGTAATAAAACACTTCGTCTTTAACCTTACACCGTGAGTTGCAAGAAAAGCAAATCAGCACTCGCTAGGTCGAGATGTACGACGTGTTCTTCATGCTGCTAGCTTTCGTACGAGAATGTTGTTGTTCTCCGGCGCGCACGCAATTGTATCGCGGTCCGGGCGGGGTGGTGAGTTTTGTGATTGTAGATTCGAACAGAAGAATATTCCTCTCCGCCTTGCCGCGTCCGTCGTGGTAGGAAAGGTATTTCCAATGGACGAAGGGCAGGCAGTGGAGGAGCACTGCTAGCCGCACCAGGAAGCTCAAGATGTTCGTCGCGAGCAGTTGCAGTGTGTGCGATCTCTGCGACTGTGTCCGGAGTCCCGATTGAATTTGAACTCTTGTCGTACTCGTACTATCTTTTGAAAAATTCTGAAGCGAGCTTGTTGCCGCCGATGCTCCGGTTTCTGGTTCGGGATGATAGGTCAACTATGTGTAGGCAAAAGTGCGTCAAAATCTCGTCCGTGGAAGTGGGTCAACAAGCTGCAGACGAAATTCGTGGTATCGTCGCTGGTTTGTTGTTCTTGACGCTAGAAGAACGTGGTGTCTGCCGTCGCGGTTGTTGGTTTTAACAAAATCGGTATAATTTGTAGGTCGTCCGGTTTTATTTGTTCTTCCCTTACCTTCCCGTTCCCCTATTGGTCGTTACGACGTTGCTTCGACCGTAGCTCCTTCTCGATCAGGGCTGGAAATAAAATCTGCTTGTCTTTTAGTTTCTGGCAAACAACAAAAATTCTCAATTCAGTATAAAAGCACTTTTCGCAAACAACCTATCTGGTGATCATGCGCAGAAATTACAGTAAATGCGAAAAACCCTTCGACAGCCCGGCTCCAATTTGATGGAACAATTGCCCAGCTGAAACAAACGACATTCCACCTGCAGACAGGAGCCACTTTGCTTTCTAGGGTGGTTTCGCTCAAGAACTCAACTGGTTATTCTGTTCTCACGCTCACCCACCCGTTCCCATAATTCCTACATCAAGGCTTGCATCCTAGATTACTTATGTTGCTGTGAACCTTCACACCACACTCACAGTCAGACTCAACACAAGGCTTTTTTTCCCTCGCACAAGACTATTGTCCCCAATGAATCACGCGACATCAGGAGCCGTCTCCTGCAACAGGTAGGCAAGGACAACCTCACAAAACAACTCCAGCACAGCAGGAGACACATAGGTTGCGAAAAGCAACTACACGCCTGAACTACACTTACATTCAGATGCTGCTTTTCTATAAGCACAACCGCAGATCACGCTCCTGCAGATGAACAGAGATATCAAGCTTATCTTCACTTGTGGTCATCACAGCACCCAGTTGCACCAGGAGAGTTAAATTGATACAGCACTAGCTGCGTGCAAACGACAGTGCACAGACATTTGAAATGTACCAGCATAATTCATTCAGAATGCCATCGAGTTTCTTGAGTTTGACTTTGAGTCAAACATTTGTCCCTCAAAATAAGCCGTTCATCCGCTCTTGTTCATCTTGTACCCCCTGGGTTTCATACTCCGCATGCGGTCAAAGTACGGGTCGCTCTTCGCACTCCACAACATGTTACTCTTATGCATTGCAAAACTATCGCACTGCCACTGGTGGTTACAGGTGCATCAGAAATTTCGGCTAAAGGAGAATTTTCATGGAGAATCAGGGACAAAAAAGATGTATCGTCGTGCGAGATTGCTATTGCAATCAGTACGAGTGCGATAATTTTTTTGCAATGCATAGCTTTTCCTGCGCAGCATGTTTCGCACGAAGGCCCAGTCGCGGTGCGCACAGGTGGCCTGATGCTGGTCAAACCCAGGCGCGTCCGCCGTCGCGCTGCGGATCAGGTGCTCCTTGTTGGTGAGCTTCGCCCAATTTTCGTCGTCTTTTTCCTTTTCAAAGTCCCACTCCCGGTCACCGTCCACCCGCTTGCCGTCCCAGGTCAGCGGCCGTGTTTTCTTCTCACGCGGGTTCTTGTGAGGCGCGTCGGATTTATTTTTCGTCTTTTCGCTGCCCTCCGCGCCAGCAGATTCCACATCTTGCTCGTGGGTTTGTCTTTGTTCATCGTTTTTGGCCGCATGAAGATCCTGCCTTTTCCTACTAGTCTCCTCCTGTTGCTCGTCCGCAACGACGTGCAGGTAATCGAACGGCCTCTTGCTAGTTCGTGCTGTGTCTTGCTCCATCGCGCGCCGCTTTTCTGCGAAAGAAGTAGCCGTGCCACCGGATGCACCTGCCCCATCGTAAGAACCAGGGTCCCGGGAAGAGGACGAAGGTGTAGAAGAAGCTCCTGCGGCATCTTCACCATCTGCTCCCGTGAGCGCAGCTTCAAACGCCCGCCGGCGCCGCGCTGCGGTCCCGTTGGGAGAGTCGAGTAGGCCAATTTCCCAACGACCCTTCTGTGCTATGATTGCAATACAAGAAAAAAAAAATGGCTGTCGAATCTGGAGCGAGTGCTGAATTGTCGCCCTGCATCGTGGCACGCCCCCGGGTCATTAGAACTCCCACGGCTGCAGTGTAGAGCTCCTCGCTGTTCGCTGGATAAGCGGCTGCTCCAGTTGGGCCCCCTGGCACCCTAGTCCTACTGCGGCCGCGCCCCCGCCTGCTGCGCGCAGTCAGGGTCGCAGAGAATCGGCCTAATGCCCACTCGTTGCTATGCGTACTATGCGTGCTATGCTTGCTATGTTTGCTGTGTCGGGGGTGCCACAGCACACATAGCACACAATTTTGGCCCGCGCACGGTGCTGTGCGTGCTATGCGTGCTGTGCGTGCTATGCGTGCTATCGTTGCTGTGGGCCGCTCGCTAATGCGACCACAGCAACGAGTGGCTCGGCCCTGCACCCCCCAGCAACGGCTCCAGGGAATGCCGCCGGAGCGCTGGGCCAAGTGCGAATGGTGTGGCGCGGGCCGCCGCAACGCGGCCGCCAACGGAAATTCCTAGCGCGCCTGCCTCTGGTGGTGGGCGGCTTTGCTTCTGCTTACCATCCGAATCGCCCGGCACAATCTGCGCCGGCTCTTTTTTCTTTTTGTGAATGCGATCATAGTGATTTAGGGTCGTTGGGAATTGACCTACATAAGGAGAGTACAGGTCGTGCTTGGCCATGCGCATCAACTCGCCCCGCATTTTCGTCGTGAAGATACACTTGTAGGTCATGCTAATTGTTGCTTTCGAGGAATGTGAATCAATGTCAATGCCTGCCTGCTCGTCGTAGTTTCTTGTTTTCCACGACGACTCAGTCCACAGCGAGATACACGATTTTCTCGGAGCAGGCTGAGTTTGGTCGCGCAGCTGCGACCACCCGCTTTAATGCCGCATCAGGACCACGAGGTGGGCCACTCCCAAACACTGTCGCTGCTCCTGCAGTTTTTGCAGTCTTGTTTCCATTCCGGCTGGTAGATGTTGAACTTCGGCCGAAAACCAACGCGCGCAACATGTACAGCGGGAGAAACAACAAACACGAAACGACGCTACCTGAGTTGTGATTGAAAAAACATCAACATGCTGAATGAAGCATTGTTCACGAACGACGGCATAAGACGGTGAGAAAGAGGTACGGCAAATCTTGATTCAACAGAAGAGAGAGTAAATGCTTGAAGCGCAACTACATCCCTCCGATGTACTGATATTCGTCGTGTTTCGAAAGTCCTTTGAAATAGATAGAAAGTGAACACCGGGCGATAAAGTCTGTGACTTTGGGAATGGAACGGCGCCAACATCGTGCGCAGCTGTGCGAGCGCGCAGTTGTTCCAAAAAACATTTCACTCACCCTAAAAAAGCCAGAGCGTGAAGGCTAATGCGTTAGTAGATGTTGTTGACTTGTCGCACGTGATAATTTCATTTATTTGGCTTCAGCAATGGCGCTGCTGGTAGCACCATCAACCTTGGTGTCAATATCACCAGTTTGGACTGCAGCTTTCAAAGGTTGTTCAGAAGGAGGTGCATTAGCAACATCTTCACCGCCCTGCTTCTCCAGTTTTTCCCCTTCGTTCTCCTTCTCCGCAACCTCGGCTTCCCGTTCCTTCGCGGCTTTTCTCGCTTCCTCCTCTCGTTCACCCTGGTCCTTTCTCCGTTTCGGTAACACCGCCTCTAAAGACACCGTCCAGTCCTTGGTGCGCTGAAACTCGAGGAGGATCTCCACGACGTGGTTGACCGTCAGGACTTTGGAAAACGACCCCATGTTACTTTCAATATACTCCGCAATCGGCAGGCGCTGCGTTCTGATGTTAAAATGGTCGGCCTTCTGCTTGGACGCGTTTTTCAGGCGGTTTCGGTCAACAACGCCGCCAATGATATACGTGGTGTCCGGGTCGATTTCGGTCAAAACATCGTCCGTGTCCGCCGTGAGGTAGACGGTCTTTTCCCGGGTTAGGAACGGACACTGCTTGGAGGAGGAGGTCGTGTTGGTGGACGACGAACTAAAAGCTGGTGGTAGTGGTTGTACCGCGCTTGTTTCCTCCCGATGTTGACCTTCGCCCTCCGCGTCTGCCATCACGACATCCTCTTTCATCTCGTTAGTTGCATCACCTTCTTTATAATTTCCGCTCGCTGCCGGACTCGTCTCAACTGGAACTGTAGCAGCGGTGGAGGAAACTACTGCGGTGGTACTCGTTGCAGCCGGTTCCTCACTGGAGGGAAGATTTGTTGCGCCAAAGTTTTTCGCCAGCAGACATTCCTCGAACCTCGTGAAGCACGGCCAGTTTTCGCTCCCGACGATACAGTTCAAATTCTCCTTCACCAGACCGCTGCATTTCGATAACAGAAAGTTGCACGGCTCCTCCGCGATTTTGTTCCGCGAAAAGCTGTACATCAGTTGCGAAGCGAGAGATTTCACCTCCTTGTCCGTCATCAACTTTTCCCAGTCGCAGTCGATCAAAATCCGGCAGTTCTTCTCCGCTTTCTGCTTCAAAAATTCCCGCTTCTCCTTTTTCCCCGGCCGGAGAGGCTGGTCTGGAGGTTTCTGTCCGGGGAGCCTGATATTCGGATCGAAAACGCTTTGATTTTCATTCTCCTCGTCGCCATCGTTTTCATTACCTCTTGGACGCTGTTCCTGACCCTGCAACTTCCTTTCCTGCTTGTTCTGTTTGGCTTTCTCCTTTCTCTGTCGTTTCAACTCCTTCTTCTTAGACGCATATTCCTCGGCTTTCTGGCGTTTCTTTATGGAGTTTTTCGATTCCGGGTTCGCCTTTGTGGGGATCGCCTGCTCCTTTATCCATACGCCCGGCGCAACGGATATCTTCTTCGGCTCTACAGATGAAGCTGGTGCATTTGCAGCATGCTGGTCTTGTCCGACCTGTTGAGCGGCAGCAGGTTCAGGTAGTACAGGTCGTCCTTCATCCTGGTGGCTTTCCTTATGGCAGCTTCCCGCGTGCTCCGCAGGTAGGTCATTTTTCATTTTCGCGAGCGGCACTTCTTCAACCATAGCGGGAGTTGTCGTCGAAGCTGGAGACGGGGACGAGGCAGGGGACTCTCCTGCCACTGTTGCAGCGTCCGTGGTTGGGGCTGGTGGTGGCACAGCAGAAGGTGCTTCCGTTTTTACGACGGGCTGGTCGCTAGTAGCCTCGCATGTTGCTGCAGCTGTTGATGTCGCTTGACCTTGCGGAGCCGGGTCGGTCGGAGCAGTTGACGGTAACATTTCGGGATAAAAGAATATGCCCAGAAGGGGGGGAGTCGAAATCTACGGGGAATGGTTGTGGGGAAAGTCTGTCGGGTCGCGAAAAGAAGTGACAAACAACTTTTTAGAAATATTTGTTCATGAGGGCCTGGGGACGAAGATTTTTCCGTGGTCAGAAGAAGGTCGCGAATGTAGTTGTGCGTTAGAATGTGTACTCTGCAGCTTCCCCAGCACCTAGAATACCAAGCACTGGCCAACAGTTGTCTTTCCTGATCGTCAGAAGTAGAGGCAATCCAAAATAAGATCGAGTTCCGAGTCCTCACCAGGAGCCGATTTCATCCACAAGGTTCTTTGCAACACTACCCAAAAAACACTACCTGGTAGTAGGAAAGAGAAGTCAGTGGAAGTGCTGGACAAGCATCGTGGATTTCATGTTTATTTTTCATCTGTGGGGGCGGCGGTGTACTAGAGGTAGAGTTACAAAAAATTGAGCAGACAAATTGGCGCAATTATCACCGAGATGGACTACAAGGGCTAAAACATTTCATGGATCTTGATTTTGGCTCTGGAACAAGTAGGTCCTGCAAGAAAAGGCAATTCATCGGATCCGTCATGATCCTGCTTCGAAAATTTAGATTTTGATCAGACAGCGACGTGCGGTTCTCTCAGCACCGGTAATATGTTTGTTCAAGATCTTCTGCTGCGTGTCTGAGAAAACAACGAAACGAATACCACCACAGTATCAGTACGGCAAGTTTTATTTTCATGTTCATCAACCTGCTGCTGTCGGAAATATAGTACCACATTGGGATCCGTTTCTGTACTTTCTGTTTCTTTGTATTTGTTAGGCAAGATATGAAATCCACCAGGATCATAAGCCAAGCAAATTCCCTACGACCTAAATTGAATGCTCATTGAAATCAGGCTCTAAATTTGTCGTTCAAATTTGGATCCCAAGTGAAATCAGCATGTTCATACAAATGAACCAAAAACGAAGTTCATTCAAATCCCACACTGTAAGCTAGTGATGATCAACGATGGTTGATCGGATTTCTCATAAATTTAGGGTGATTAAAATAAATTTGAACTTTCATGTTTTACCCCCTGACTGAGACGTCAAAATTTGTGTGTTGTTCGGAACGCTAAATTTTTCCCCACAGGCTGTGACGATAGTCACCATAGATTGATTGCGACTTAGAAACACTGAATCCCACCTAGATTCTGCTTGACATGCAAGATGGCCAGTGTTCACACCGCCCGCGTTTCTTCGTCGTTGATTGTCTTCACACCGTGAAAATTCGGTTGACATTATACCGGCACAGCCTTGAGCGCTGACACCAAGACACGACCAGTGCCAACACGACAACAACTACCAAGCCTGGTCCCCCCGCAACACGACAACACCTACCAAGCCAGGACCAGAACCAAACCACCAACCACACCAAGACCCGCAGGAAGGTACTAAAAGCACGAAGAAAAATAAAGAAAATTTTGAATTTTTGGTAGTGTTTTTGAATAGAATTTTTGTTTGAATTTGAACTAAAAATTTAGGCAAAATAACCCCCAGCCACCGAGTTCAAATCAACCAACAGTGGTGATTTGCTGCCGTGATATCAATTGCTGATACACGGTCAGAGGCTGTTTGAAAGTAAGAGAGAATTTGTAATCATACACCTACACAGGTGCAAGAGAGACAAAGCGACCAAAGGTGCGCGCTACGAAGCCCGTAACCTTTGCCGAAGCATCGAGCGAGGAACAAGACAGGTACTAAAATTGTACTTATTTTCGGTCTGTTTTCTAAAATCATTGGAAATTTTGAATGCGAGCACACATGGCAAGAGCACAAAAATCGCATGTTAATCCTCCCCAACAAAAACTATTACAGTTTTGGGCGGCGGATTTAACGTACCGAGCAGCAGGCCGGTACAAGAGCAAGGACCCGACAGCAGGCCACGAAAAAGGTACTGAATTACATCGGTTTTTGAAAATAGAAGTCTAAGCGTAATTCTGATTTTGTCTGTAATTGCATCGTGAATTCAACAAGATGATCGCATTTGAAATGCTGAATACCATCTGAATTCGATTGCAAATTTCTTGTACAGGTAGCCGCCTACGCGTGTACCGAGTACAACAGACGACACAACCGCGACGCGCGTGCTCATCGTGAAAAGATGGGGGCGCCGGGTGATGACCATCGTCCGAGCACTTCCGGCACCGTCGGAATGCTGTACGACGCGGAACACGAGGGAGAAACTGGAAAGGACTTCCAGACGTTCAAGGGTAGCGTGATCGCTCAGGCGTTCTCGTTGAACATCGGTCCCCAGTTCAAAGAGGACTTAGAAGGAAAAGTCTGCATGGACAAGTGGGATGAGGTCGATCAGTTAGCCTGCGACCAGTGGGTTGCTGACGGCAAACACGAAAACGACTTCTGGCCCACCTACACAACCGAAGTGCGCTCAGCTTACGCGAAGTTGTATGGTACAGTATTCAAATCCTTAACCGGAAAGGCCCGAGCCAAAGCTCAGGACATTCAGGAAGAGCCCGGGGCTGACGCGTGTGTAGTCTGGTTGATGCTTCAGATCAAGGAAAAGGCTAACCCGCAGACCGCCGGTGCCCGCCGCATGTTGATCAAGGAATATTTCAACAGCAAGCAGGGTGAAGATGAAACCGTGGAAGAACATATTGACAAACTGAAGAACTTCTGGAATTTCAAACTGGGCGCTAAAGTTACGGCCGAAGAGTTACGCTATCACTGTATCTTCGGGAACATGCGCGAGGAATTCGATGAGTGCAACAAGCGTGCCTTGGCTAATGGATTCAGTTTCGAAGAAACCAAGAATCATATGGTCGAGGAAGAACGCGCTCTGTCTAGCAACGGAGAGACCACGAAGCACAAGGCTAATCTGGTCCGCAACAAGAATTCTCGCAACCAGCATGGCCCGCGCCCGGATCACGTTCAGAAGAACCGAGAGAAGCAGATGTTCTCCAATATGTTGAAGAAAGAGAAGCCGAGTCTGATCCAGCAAGCCGCTGCGAATCTGATCGCGCAAAATCCGAACTTGACCCAGAATCACACTGCTGGTAGCAATGACGACAGTCATGCGGCCAATTACGCAGGAGATTCCAAGTGGTGTTCGAATTGCAATTCGGAATCACATAACACCAAGGATTGCTGGTACAAAAACGGCAATAAGGTCAATAACAAATCTTCCAACAAAAATTCCGGTAAGGGTAACAACACGAATACTGTTCGCAAGGGCAACGACAAGCCGAAGGGTGGAGGTAAGAAAGGAAAAGGAAAGAAGGGTAGGAAATACTGAGTCTTAGATGGTGTTTCGAAGAAAAGTAGCTTGTTACACAAACTACAAAAAGTAAGAAAACTATTCTTACGGCTGACGAAAACTCGATGCTATAATACAAATTATTCGCGATGTTTTTCAACTAAATTTTTAACAAAAATACCCCCCCAAAAGAACCCCCCACAAAAAGAACAACCACCTGGTGATGAGCCACCAGCGACTACGAGTCTGCTTGAAAAAGATGAATGTGTGTTCGACAGCAAGCTTGACATCTTCAATCCAGATTCTTCATCATTAATCGATATGGATGATTTATTCTCGAATCTCGATAAGAATGAAGATGAAATTTGTACCAATGATGCAGCTGGTCCAACGAGACAGCTGACAGGAAAACGAAAAAGAGCAGAGCTGGAGCTTGCTGAGCAATTTGCAACCCCAGAGATGGCAAATATGACACAACAAGTCCAGGCTCTAGAGTCGACCGATCGCGAAATCCGTAAGATTTTATTTCCTCGATCTCATGATTCGGATGCGTCCAAAGCCGAACGAGTTGAAAAATGCAATCTGTCACAAGATGCAGTATTTTCAATCGTAGCAAAAGAAAGCGAGCAAAATCATTCGCCCGAGTACACAGCAAGAAAGCTAGCACACCTCTACAGCGTTCGCGAATCAGCATTGAGGAACGTGCGCGAGGCGAGCGATGCTCATCGGAATAAAAAGGACGAGCAGCACCGAAATCATGAAACAGCTTTTAATTGTGTCGATGATGCAATTTGCGACAGTGGCGCAACAAGTCACATGTCGGGCCGACCAGAGATTTTCGAATCTTGGGACGACAGTAATCCAGTGCGAATAACTGTAGCAGACGGAAAAGAGTTGGATGGCCCTGGATATTTTGGCACATTGAAACCAAACGCACTTGGTTGCAAGCGTGCAATATTCCATCCATTCCTTCCACAGACCCTCCTCAGTGTCGAGCAACTGAAGAAAGAAGGCTATAGAGTTGTTTTCGACGAAGGGGGCAACTACTTGCAAAGTAGGAAGACAGGAAAGAGAATTTTTCTTCACAAAGGGATCGGAACCAAGCTGCCGGCCGTGGCACTTGGGTTCAACGAAGATCCAGGTGAAAAGGGTTTGTTGTGCGAAGAGATCGAGACAGAGTCCACTATGATGACAAAGGCTGAGAAAATGCTTCTTGATCATCAGCGTGCTGGACATCGTAGTCTACCAGGAATAGTAGTCCGATGTCCTGCCTGCGATCTCGCGAAAAGCAAAGGCGCGCAACATGCAAAAGCGAAGAAAGAATGCTACAAAGTTGAAAAATTCAATGACCAAGTTGATTTTGACTTCACTGGACCGTGGGAACCTGACTACTGGTCGCAAAGATGGGTGCTAAATGCCATCGATCAAGCAACCAGCTGGCCTCGTTCTTTCATCTGCAAGAGCAAAGCAGAAGCAGGCGCAAAGCTGCAGGTCTGGATAAATGAAGAGGGACCACCGAAAAGAGTGAGATCCGACAATGCCAAAGAGTTCAAGGAACCAGGTAGCACTTGGAAAAAGACAGCACAGAAACAGTCCCCGCCGATTCATACTGACTACTCAGCTCCATACGAACCACAAGAAAATGGAAAAGTTGAAAGATACAATCAAACTCACCAGAACGGAGTGAGGGCAATGATGGTCGGAGTCGATAAGCGTATGTGGAGTTATGCAGCACGCACTTTCTCCCACATATTCGCCCGAACCCCTACAGCCAAAGGAGGCGAGTCGCCATTTGAAAAACGCTTCAAAAGAAAACCTTCCATCAAGTATTTCCGACGTTTCGGATGCTTGGTATACGCGAAGGATCACTCACAGAAGTCGAAGCTTGAAGACCGGTTTACCCGTGGAATCTTTCTAGGCTACGCCCAAGAAAATTCTACATACCTGGTAGGCATGTGGTCCGCAGATGGTCGATGTAAGAAAAGCTCCAAAATCCGCTTCGGAGTCCACGAGGTGAAGTGTTGTAAGTTTGATGAATCAGTGCTGGTCAGCAAGATAGATGATCTGAAGCCGGACGCTGACAAGTTGTTAATTGATTTTCCGAATCCGGCGCGTCTGGGTGATAGTTCGCAGCTCGTAGAGCCGAATGTGCCCGCTGTAGATCATGATCAAAGCAGTCGTGGTCAGGACGCTCCGAGGACCGATCGTTCGAAAGATGAAGAAGATGCGGACAAACGCAGTTCGAAGGAAAAAGAAACCGTCGAAAACGACGAGGGCAAGAGTTTCGAAGGGGGTGAGCAACCTGAGGAAGGGGGCGAGGAAAATCAAAACCCTAATCAGGATTGGCTCGATTTGTTTTCAGAGGAGGCGCCTGAAAAATCCCCGAAGCAGAAAAAGAAAGCTGAGAATGGAAATCGAAAAAGAAAGTCTAATACAGTTGATGCTGATGAAAAAGAGAACGAGACACAAGAAGCGCCTAGGATCCTCGTTGAAGGACCTACACGAAAGAAACTTCGCAAGAAGGGCCGAGGGCATGACAAGAAAAAGCGCAAAGAACGCAACGACAAAGGCCAAAGTCGTGGCCCTCGAGCAAAGAAAAGGCAGAAAGTCAATCTTGTGTCGTCATCTGACCTTTTGAAAGATCTACCGATGGAATTTGAAAAAGAAGCAGAAGCTATATTCCAGATTCGTCATGAATTAGAGGAGGACGAAACTCCTTACCTCTTTGGCTTGCAGCACACTTGGGCCAAGTGTCTGGAAAGTCCTGACGCAATCAAATGGATCGAGTCAGATACGAAAGAACGCCTAGCGCTAGAAGAAGCAAATACGTGGAGGCATGCAACCGCAGAAGACATCAAAGAGATGGGTGATAAGTTAGAGATTATCCCGACGGTATGCATCTACACGAAGAAGAGAGACGGACGCTACAAGTGTCGTCTCGTAGCACTAGGAAACAGGCAAAAGCTATCTCTTCAAGGAGAAATATACAGCCCAACTGTGAGCCATGCCGCTAACAGGTATTTACTTGTTGAAGCAGCAGCACGCGGATGGAAAGTTAGACAGTTCGATATTTCAAATGCGTTTGTGCGTGCAGCTCTAGGTGACGAGATCGTGTTATGTCGCCTGCCCAAGCACAACAGCTGGAGCAAGAACAAAGAAAAAGGCGATGTTGTCAGGCTGTTAAAGTCGTTATACGGTCTGAAGATCAGCCCACGCCGCTGGTATGACGAATATTCCGGCAGACTCAAGAAGTTAGGCTGGGTTGTATCCGAACACGAACCAGGTTTGTTCAAGAAGTTTGCAAAAGACAAACAGGGAAAAGAGCAAGAGCTCTGGCTAGCAGTTTACGTAGATGACAACATTATCTCAGGCGAAGATGATGACCTTGTCGCTGCAGAAATGAATGCAATTTTAGCAGAGTTCCCAGGAAAAGAAATTCTCGCAGAATATGACAAGGAAGGCAATGAGATCCGCGACCTTCTCGGCGCAAAGTTGACCTTCAACGCGAAAAAGAGAGTCATGAAAATCACTTGCGAAGACGCAATTGATAAGCTGCTTGAGAAATTTCACATGAAGGACTGCCGCGCAGTAGTTTCCCCATGTTTACCAAATTCCCACGCAGACTTGGACTCGCCGTCGAATTCCACATTTCCGATAAGATCGCTAGTAGGCGGAATGTTGTATATCAGTTGCGTTGCCCGGCCTGATATCGCATTCGCAGTACAAAGAGTAGCGACGCAGGTAGCTAGTCCAACCGACCAAACGGTAAAAGATGCTAAGCGTATTCTGGCGTATTTGAAAGGAACCAAATCGCAAGGATTGGAATACAGCAAGCAGCAAGAGAAAAAGTTCAAAGAAATCTACACAAAAGCCGCAGAGCTAGAAAACAAGGAATACAGAGACACTATTGCTTTCTGCGATGCAGATTTTGCAGGATGTTCTGTAAGTTTTCGATCCACGTCAGGAACAATCCTATATCGACGCGGAGTTCCCATCTGTTGGAAGTCGAAACGTCAATCGATTCGAGCTACGTCAACAATGGAAGCCGAGTATTGCGCGATGTATGACTGTGTAAGGATGACTATGGACCAAGGATATTTGAACTGGTTTTCAGAACAAGAGTCAGGATCTCTACCGTTGATCTTCAACGACAACAAGTCCGCGCTTGCGTTGAGTCAGACAACCGTAGCCACGAAAAGATCCAAGCACATGAGTCTTCGACTACACCTAGTACGAGACTACGTAAAAGACTTGTGCTATGTAAACACAGATATCAATCTAGCGGATGGATTGACAAAACCACTTCCAGGAGAGAAGTATATCCAAATCTTCAAAGCTCCCGCACGAAAAGCTAATGAAGTATTTGCGAAAGCCCACTTTGTTGACTTCAATAATCTCTAGGATTGATTGATGCGAATTTCACACAAAGTCATCTCATCTGATTCATTTCGATGATTTAATGTTCATTCGGAAGGGGGAATGTTAGGCAAGATATGAAATCCACCAGGATCATAAGCCAAGCAAATTCCCTACGACCTAAATTGAATGCTCATTGAAATCAGGCTCTAAATTTGTCGTTCAAATTTGGATCCCAAGTGAAATCAGCATGTTCATACAAATGAACCAAAAAAGAAGTTCATTCAAATCCCACACTGTAAGCTAGTGATGATCAACGATGGTTGATCGGATTTCTCATAAATTTAGGGTGATTAAAATAAATTTGAACTTTCATGCTTTACCCCCTGACTGAGACGTCAAAATTTGTGTGTTGTTCGGAACGCTAAATTTTTCCCCACAGGCTGTGACGATAGTCACCATAGATTGATTGCGACTTAGAAACACTGAATCCCACCTAGATTCTGCTTGACATGCAAGATGGCCAGTGTTCACACCGCCCGCGTTTCTTCGTCGTTGATTGTCTTCACACCGTGAAAATTCGGTTGACAGTATTCGTAAAGATGAGCACCATATCATCGACACAATCAAGAAGCAGAAATGAAAAAAAGTTTACTCGAATAGAAAATACTTGTAAGCAGCACGCCGAGCGAGACGTTCAGAACCGGGAAGTCGTTCAGAAAGCGCTCTGCAAGTTTTCCCGGGGACAACTCCGAAGCACTGGTGGTCCTCTGCACTCCCCGCGTAGAAAAAGTTGGTTCAGCTTTGGTGGCTGCAGATACTTGTTCCGCTCTATCAATGGCTGATGCTTTTCCTGCTGCAGCTGCTGCTGTTCCAAATGTAGTAGAAGTTTCGCCCTCGATTTTGGCGCCGCTTGTTCCTACGTCCAACTCCAAGGTGGACACTGCTTCCAGCACCGTAGAATAGGACCCGTCTACTTCCGATGACGGCGGGGACAAAAACGCCACAAGCCAAAAAACTGCGGTGTAGATCAATAGAAGTGCGAATCCGACAAATTGACACATACTTCAGTCGATACCAACAGCAGGATAATACATTTTTAGCATACCACCATCTAGCATAACTCAAATAGCACATTATTACCAAAACATGTTGCACGAACAAAACGAGAAAGAGGTCGAAGTTCTTGGGTGATACAACATGCAGGTTGATTTGCAAACGAAAAAGCAACACGGAAAAAGAAAAATTCAAACTGCGATCTCGATGGCACAGAAAGAAACGCAAAGTTGAAGAAATCCATGGCCAACCACTGCAAAGGGTTTGCTGCTCTATGTTCTATCGATCGACGTGCATTTAGCTTTTACGAAGATGACGGATCAGCATCACACAGAAAAACGGTGCGGCAAAAAATGAAAATGATCTGCACACGACTGTTGCTACAAAAGTTGAGCTGCGGAACACCAGCACTGTACACAACGCTTCAGCATCTCAGGACGCCGACAGCACCTTGTGTCGAAACAAGAGCGCCGCCTCTTCCTCGCTCTTTTGCAAATTTTATTCGTTTGCAGCTGCAATTCCTTTTAGAATTGCTTGAATACTCAATCCCAAAAAGCAGCGGTGCTGGTTTCCAGCATCCTTCTTCGGTGCGCAGTCAATTTGCGTGTGTAGTAGTAGACCATAACAATTCAAATGACCAAAGATTTCTATGAAAATGCGTAAAAGTGAGTAAATGACAATCACATCTTTCCGGAAAACAACATTTCACAGCGTCCTCTCTGACCGCGGGCCGCGCGTCGGCCGCGTCCTGTAGTTGTTCTATTGCTTCCTGCTTCCTTCGCCGTGACAGCATGCGAAATGTCGCTCCCGAAGACGCGTCGTTAGTTTTGTTCGCTAGATTTGAAGTTTTGTTCTGTTCGTACTCGTAGCCGAATACAACTCGACTTGCATTTATCCTCCAGTTACTTGCCCTTGCCGCCTCGGCCGGCGAACGGCTTGCCGCCACCCTTCGACACGCCGCCCTTTCCCGCGCCTCCCTTCTTTCCACCCTTACCACCCTTGTCGCCTCCCTTGCCTTTGCCTCCCTTTCCGCCCTTGCCACCTGGGAAAAATTGTGTATGTTTGACATTGATGATGAACGTGAAGATTCACACCAGTCAGTAGATTTTGATTTCTCATGCGTATTTGAGCATAAAAGCAAAGCCATAGTACCATGCGTGAAACATCAGCATCACAAGTAGTATACCTTTCTTTCCTCCCTTTCCGCCTGATGCGCCGGCCTTCTGCGGCAAAAACCTTGAGAAGTCGAGTGTCTTCATGGGGTCGATAAACACCTTGCTGTCCTTCTTGAATGACCCTGCTTTCATGCCCTCGGCCATCTTTACTGAGAACATGTAGTCGTTGATGGGCCCGAAAATTTCGTCGAGGTTACCTGTAATAGTGGGTTCATTTTCGGTTGGCAGAAAATTTGGAAATGCAAAATATGCATTGCTGCAATCGCATTGTGGGTAGTGTAAATCGCATGACAAATTGCGTCAAGAAGAACTACATTGGAACTTCTCATGCCGAACTAGGTATAAAAAGTAGATCTGTGATGCATGGCTGCGATTATCATTTTCAAAGTACCGATCTGCTCCTTGTTCTGCAGAAATATTCTTGCGTTGAACTGGGGTACTCGGTTGTGGGTGCATTTTACGATCAGCTGGTCTTCGCAGGTGTGCATCGTCTCGCCAAGTTCCTCCACTCGCTCCGGGGGTCCTTCTGGCTCAAAGGACTTTCCCTTGCCCTTCCCCTTACCGAAACCGCCCTTTCCTTTGCCGCCCTTTCCCATTTTTCGTCGTTAGATGGAGGAATAAAGGGGAAATCAAGCAAAGAAGTAAAGAAATTCTTAGACTTAGGTAGCGTAAAAGTCAAACTTCTCGCAATGATAAATTGAAATGACTCTGGATCTCTAGTACTTGCAAAGTGGGAAAAACTTGTACTTTACGAATCAATAGTTTTCGAAAATTTTCAGATTAGGTATTCTTTCGCTAAGTGTCCTCTCGATTTTTGGAGATACCACCAACTATCAATCGGGTCTATTTTCCAATCTCAGTCTTGTGGAGCCACCTTGACCTGAAATAGATGGGTTGATGGAAGAGCATCAAAAAACAAGCACGACAAGCAACAATTGCAATAATGAACGACTCAGGAGGAGTGACCACAAGAACAACAGCTGAAGTTCTATCATTTGATCGTCATTTTTCAGGCGTGAAGAGATTTCTAGTGATCACACATCTTCGGATCCAATTCATCCCCAACAGACTTCGAGGAGCAGCGTAATTCGAACGAGCACTACTTTGCGCTTCGATTTGTCTACGAAAGATCCATAATTTTCTGCGGAAGCACGACAAGATCAAGAAACGATAGATACAGATAGCATCTTCGGTTCCGGTACTATTCAAGATCGCAGTTCTTTCAGATTACTATTCATTTCGATCGTTTCGTTTTCGAGTTTTGATCGTGAGGAGAACTACGTCTGAAAAGATGATTTCCAGCAGTGCTCACGGCGCAACTCCGGCACCGCCCGCGCCCGATATTCAATGGTTCCAGTTTATACTTGGTTTACAGATTCTCGCTCTGATGTCGTCGGTCGTTTTCAATAAAAGTTCGAGTGATATCGCTTGTAAACAAACATAGAGAGGATGGCGCCAACGAGAATTCATAGAGATTCTCCACAGCTGCATCACAATGCCCTGACGAGCCCGTCCTCGTCCACTCTTTCCGTTGAAAAACTCTTGGCCCACTCCGGAACGGCCGTGCGGTAGGCCCAATCCGGGCCTTTGTACTCCACTGCGTGCAGGAAAATGCCCGAGTAATGGCCGCCGGGAAAGAGCGGGTAGTCGCTTCGGAGCTGTTGGTACTCAGCATCGACTGCCGAAGAAGTATCGACGTCTTCATCACACACACACTCATCCCTGCCACTATGTTCGCTGGTCGTGTTCTTAACAGTGAACGCCGAATTTTTTTCCGTAACTGCTGCAGCTTCTGCTCCGTCCGCGCCTGCTGTCGCACTACAACTACTTCCGTTCTTCGTTCCCTTCCGCCTTTTATGATACGCTTCGTTGTAGCAGGGATCATTGACGATCGGGTGCCCAAGAACTTGCAAGTGAATGCGGATTTGGTGCGTCCGCCCCGTTTTTGGTTTTGCGATTACCAGAGTGGTGTTTTGAGCTTTGTCGTAAAAAACGGGATAGAAGTACGTTTCGGACCATTTTGCAGGCTCTTCAACTTGTTGAGCTTCGGGCTTTCCGTGCGTGTCCGTTGAGGAGCAGGTTGAAGATTCTGGTGCGGGGGGATTGCTTGCCACAACATTTGTCGTCGCGCTCGTGCTTCGAGACAGCAAGCTTTCCTGGTGTTTCCGTTTCTTTCTCGCCGTCACTGTGACCTCGTCTTCTTTCTCCTCAGGTCTCGCCATGCGGCGAAACGCGTGCTCGCCCAGCTTGTGATTTACGCACGTGATGCCGCCGTGGACGAGGCAATGGAGGTTATTTTCGCCTAGACCGTCGAAATCGATCATAGGTGATATCTTCGTGTTCCCATCGCCCCCTGCCGAAGCTTGTGGTCCTCGTCCTCCTCCGGGCACTACTACTGTCACATCGGACGGGTCGTAGCACGCCGGAACTAAGTTTGTTCTCGCGTTCTTATTGCTCTCCGCTTCCAATAAAGTCTGAATCAAATTCCCTTCCGCTACAGCGAAGTAGGTTTTCTGAATTTTGTCGTTGACGAACTCCGTTTGCAGCTGTCTCGCTCTCTCTCTCGTTTTCGCTAGCAGCACCAGTCCGGACGTAAACCGGTCGAGGCGGTGGGACGTGTGGAGCGTCATGTTACGGAAACGCGAGTTGGAAGTGAGAAAGGGCGGCGAGGACTCGGCCAGTTCTGCATGCACCTGCCGCTGCGATGTTACATCCTGCTGTTTGCTATCGTCACTGTCTCGCCCTGCTCCAGCTATGTGAATGTTGCTCTCATCTTTCTCACCAACTTTGGCAACACACTCAGACTTACTCTCCGATAAAAAAACTGACGGCGAATTGGACGCCGTCGAAGGAGAGCATGTAACTCTACTAGATGAGTTTCGTGTGCTGCCAACACCTCCCTGCTCCGTAAACCTCCCCGCGGCCAACAACCCTGTCACCGTGAAGTGCTTGTAGCTGCCGCCCGGGTGCACGGGAACCGATGCGGGTTTATTCACGACGAGCAAGTCCTCCGTTTCGGAGACGATTTCAATCGGCTGGTTCAAAATCAAATTCTCTTCCATCACGACCTTGTGTGTGATGAAATCCCCATCTTTGATTCTGTAGGTCGCGTCGACCGGCCTTGGAGTATCGGTTTTTCCCTTCGACTTCACGAGAATGCCGCCAGATTGAAGCCGTTCCTCGAAATGCTGTTTGTCAAATTTCGTGAACTCTTTCGTGAAAACCTCGAGGATCTCGCGGTCGAGCCATCGTCGCTTGGCAAAGGTGGAAAATTCCGTTTCGTAGGGGAGGAGTCGGAGGAAGCGGTAGTTTTGTGTTTCTTCGGGGAGAGTCTCGACTGTGAGGGGCGGAGTTGTCGCGTTTGTCTTCTTGGTCACGTCCGCCCAGGCTTTGTTGTTTTTCGTCTGCTCCAGCAGGATAACGGGGGTGGCGTTACCGTTCTCACCGTCAGTTGGCTCCCCAACTGCAAGGACATCTTTTTTGGCCTGTCCGTGCTCGTTGCGCATGTTCGCGCCTTCTTCTAGAGGCGTCACGACACGCACGTCGCTGGCTACCTGCTCTGATCTCCTCCTTTTCGCGACTGGAGACGAGGAACAACCGAGGGCACGGCATTTGTTTGCAATTTCGACAGGAGACATGACAGCGAATTCAGATTCGCGAGTTTACAACTACGAATTTTAATATCGTGCTGGCGCCAGGCCCGTGTCCATGTGAGATCAAGAATTATCATTCAAAATAGGCACCGACGTGGGGCGGGGAAGTGTCAAAATCTGAAGTATTCCATAAAGGCCGACGATTCGAATGAATGCGTAGTGGGACCTGGATGTTGGCAAGAACGACACAGATTATCACGGACAGCTTGAGGGCTTCCACATCCGCGTCGGGCAACGTGATGTGATGATCCATGAGCTAGATCTTCTGGTACATTCGGATCCATCTTTTCCATTGCGCCAGAATGTTCTATTCAATTACTGTGAACACAAATTTCTTGGACCAATGATTTTATTTTCATGTCCAAGCTGACCGAGGATGATCTTCTTCTGATTGGTTTCAATTTTGACCTCATGGCGATACGCTGAATGCGTGTGCGGGTACGCGCCCTCAGAACATGAAGATCACCTCAACCATGAGAACTGGTAGTTTTGCACCAGACAATATCTTCAATACCAAACGCGACACAGCAGAACCGATATATGGAGGCACATGTTGTCAGGCGCATACAACACAGACGAAAACGTACAAAAAAAGCTAGAGTGATTCTGATCCAGTGGCTTCCAAAAGCGCCGACATTCAGATAACGCGGGTTTTACAATTCGGCCACAAACAATGTCAATTATGTTCTGTGTGCATCACACGCATGGTAAATTCAGGTTTCTCGTTCTTCGACCTGGCGTTCATCTGCTCTGTAGAGTTCAGTTCAGTTCAGTTCTACGCTTTAGTTAGTTAGTTAGTTACGGGTGCGGTGGCGGTGGCCTCTTACCTCAAAGCTCGATAGACAGGGGCAGGGAACAAGTCGATAAGTCGGTTTAGGAAAACTTGTCCGATCAAAAAGTCGATAAAATCGTGGCTGTGCGTGTGTTATTATCCTTGTTGCTTTTCCCTTCGGGGGTAAGGCTTCCTTCAGCGCACATAGTATGTGCCATCACTTTCTTTTTGGAACCAGACGCCCCCGACTTGCGCCTCCTCCTTGCCGGAGTTTTCGCAGAAGAAAAATTCGGTGACCTCAAAAAGCACCTCCGGGTCGCTGACAAGTTCCCATGCGCCTGGCCGGCTGCTTGAGCTTTTCCATTTTTTCCCGTGCAACATCTCTACCATCTCCTGCCTAGCCTGCTCGGCCTCAGCTCGCTGCTGCTCTAGCCTCTGCCGGCGTTCCTCCTGTGCCTTTTGGGTTTTTTGCGACTTCTTTCCCGGCGTTGGCCCCTTTCTTCGTGGCGCGCGCTTTGCTGTTGCGAAGGGTCTGCGCCTTGTCAACATTTCACGCACCACTGCCCCCACCGGCTTTTGCAATGTCAGATCATCTAGCTCCACGTTGTAAAAGTTGAGATCTTCTGCGACCATCTTCCCCCATGGCGTCTTTTCTGCGATTTCCAGCTTGATCCTATCGATGGATCCCTCTCCCGACCTATCCCGGGCCGCGTGTGCAACCCAGGAAATTCGTTTTTCCCGTAACTCTGCTCTGTAGAATTAAATCAATGTTCATCTTCTCCGAATTCAAACTACAAAAACAAGCCCACAACAGGATAATCCCTATATCTTCTTTCAAAATTCATCAAATCGGAATCACGGCTCTGGACGAACCTGTCACGGTGAGGACGCAGTGCGAATGGCGGATTACTTGCTTCGCTGCGTCCCGCCATTTGCTTATGGTTGTCCGCCGAGACGAGATGACTACTGCTGCGCGTCCGTTTTTTCCGTTGCCCGAGCGGATGACTTCTGCGCCGCGTCCATTTTCTCCGGTGTCCGCACAGATTACTTCTCCTGCGTGTCCGTTTTTTCCGGTGTCCGCGCAGATAACTTTTACGTGTCCGTTTTTTCCGGTGTCGTCCGGGCGGATGACCGCTGCTTCCTCGCTCTTTTCCTTTTCGTTCTTGTCGGAGTGGGCGCCTGCTGCGTGTCCGCTTTGTTCGGCCGCTGGGCGGATGACTGCTGCGTGTCCGCTTCGTTCGGTGTCGGACCTTCTGTCTTTTTCCCCCAGAAACGCCACGCCGCCGGTTTGAAAAACGCCGGGACCAAGCCTCCGAACGCCTCGTTGCACTCGTCCCACTTCTCACTGCCCTTGGTTACTTTTTTATTGTTCACACATCGTCCCCATGTACCTGTGATATTTAGGATCAGAATCGTACCACTCCACTTCCACTTCATCGTACCACACTCTTCTGCTTATCCTTCTCGTAGTTCATCTCATCTCTTACAAAAAGCGATTAATTCATTCTCATAGTCGTCGCTCCATGAAGATTCATATTTTTCATTTCAAATTGCAGTTCTAAGGTGGCCGGTAGCAGTCGAGATGATGATTGTTGGAGCCCCTGCGCAAGCCGAGCGTAACACCACAAGAGGAGGCTTTGTACCGTCTTTGTAATCGCAGCATTCTCTCGCGAGGGCGTCGTTCTTCTCCCAGAGTTTGCCATTTGGCGTACAATATTGACCAGCCGCTGCTCCCTGCGGCGGTGTGTACAGGGCACAGGTCTACCGCCGTGGATTGGGTTTCCAGCGCTTCAAATTCAGGGGGCGGAGATCGAGAAAGGACGGCGCCGGCGACGATCCTGTACGTTGTATATCTCGATTTTTCGCGACCACAGAATCAAAACTGCAACAAAGCACTTTGTGTTTGTTATTGTTTCCATTTGAAATTGTGCGTCAGAATCTTCAGAAAAACGGTGACGACACGACTATTGCTCGCGAGACAGCTATCTAACTTCGTCAGGTTGGTTTCTACGTCAAATGAATCCGCACCTTGTCGCTCCTGGTGCTCATCATCAACCCTATCATCGTCTACTTCTGCTCCAGCAGCTGCAACATTCATCGCCTCGTCGGTGAATTCTTCTTCCAGATCAGCATCTGCACTCACTACGAAGTCCCGATCCTCTCCGGGAGCGTCTTCCTTCCTCTGACGATCCTCCCGTTTCTCGTGCGAAGAGGCGACATGGCATTGCGTTGTCGCAGTGAGAACCAACACAACCGATTTTGTCAGCGCGCTCAAACGTCGGTCTCGCCTACTGCGACGGACAAAAGCACCAGCTTGCCTTCGATTGTGCTGCAAAATGCTCGCACACTCTCCCGACGAGGGCGGAGACGGCATTGCGTGATCAGCAAGCTGCATCTCTGACAGTGTTGATGTTCTGCTCAAGCACTACCAGCACATCGACGTCTGCTTTGTGCCGCAACATCCACCACATTTATTCGACCTAGTACAAGCCAAGTCTTGTATCGTATTAGCGAAGATATCGACTTCAATATCGTCACCCTTACGTACAGGGCTCAGTGAGGCAATCAAGACATCCCCCACCTCCAGGTCCAGCAAACTTCACAAAAAAAAACTGCCTGACGCATCGACAGAGTTGGAATGCGGTGCACTGCTTTCCGGTGCGAGTGTGATGAAAAGTGGAAATCAAAACAGATTTTCGACTACCAACGACAAGTATCCAAAACGCGTCCAGCCCGTGACGACCGAGATCTCAAAACATGGCCAAGGACTTTGGCATAGCAATGTTGCTACTAAAGGGCCAGAGCAGGATATGGGTACGACTACAATTACGAAAACGACCTTGCATGACGAGTTTGAATTTTTTAGATATCCATTATGTGGATAGACCACGAAGTACTCACTTGATGTTGATGCACCATGCGACAGACCGAATGATGCGAGCTAAGTACCGAAAGGCTGCTACGATTAGTACTAAAGGTCCACCAAACTACGTTGACACGTGCGAACACTCACTGCACCTGTTCACAGGCGTATTTTGCAGCTCAAGAGCCTTTGCTCTGCGCCACCTTTGTTTTTATCGTTAGAAAACCTTCTCCCTTTTACAAGATGCCAGTCAGTGTTTTACTCGTTCTTTCCGATTCTTTCATCAAACTCGTTTGCGATCACAGACATGTACAACTGTCACACAGAAACTTTTAATATCTCTTCCTCCACACGCTGGTGGTCATCCTGCGCTGCGTCAGCAAGAACCTCGGATACGAAGACCTGTTTTGAGGTTCAATATTGAATTGGGAATTGGGAAGAGCTTCAGGATATCCCTCACATACACATACACTTACACCGCCAGCATCATTGACCTCTATCTCTCAACAGAATCCTCTTTATTACGACGAAACCAAACTCGACTAAATTTGTACCTTGATGACTCTCCGCGTTTTGTGTACAATCGAAATCTGTGGTTTTTTGCGAGAAACCGTGGTACCCGCAACTGCGACGAGTGTGAATGAATCCTAATCTTCATTTGCCCTTGAGAACAACGCAACCCGGAACAAGACTAATACATTTAGTCCTCGTCCTCGTCATTGCCACCGGTCTTGTTCTTCCTCTTGACACGACCCGGGCGGCCCTGACCGAACGGAGAGGTCATGGCGAAGTCGATGTGCTTCTCGGAGTCGACGCGGACCAAGAAGGACGGCACGTTGCAGATCTGCTTGCCGACGCGGATGTGGCGCTGACGGATCAGGACGCGGGCGTGGTGCATGGAGCGGGCAATCTGGAGCTTGAAGACCTTGGTCTGCAGGCGGCGTTCCATGAACTTGGACAGGGTCAAACCCAGCACGTAATCCAACTTGCGCTCGGACTCATTCAACAAACCCAGGCGGGCCATGCGACGCAGGAGGGCTTCACCCTCGAAAATACGGCGCTCGTCCTTCTCTTCCAAGGTCAGCAGGGCACGGGCGGCCGAGCGGATCTTGGTCAAAGCGTACTGCACACGCCACACCTGTTGGGAGTTTAGGATTTTGGATTTGACGTTTCATGAGTGGGATTCATTGAAAGGAGGCATTTGTTCTTCACGTGAGACACGTCGAAGGTAGACCTAGACTGTAACGTGAGAACGATCTGCTAGAACCAATGGATCACTCTAAATCTAATTCGAGTACGTGACCGATGACCAGATGGAACTGTACACAAAGAAGTGCGACCATGAGTGCAAGTCGAAGTCTCTACCATGGGCACAACCAAAAAGAAAAAACTGAACAAAAATCTCTCCTCTTCTTACCTCACGCTTGTTCTTGAGACCGTACTGACCGACGATCTTCATCTCGGATTCCAGGCGTTCCTTCTCGAACGGGCGCTTCGGCTTACGGAAGTTCGAGTTGGAGTTGCGGTAGGACTTCGGCATCTTGTCTGTGTTGTGGGAGGCTTTAGTTGTGGAAACTAAAAAGGTTTTCTAACCTTAAAATACTCGTGGTCCCTGGAGGTTTGGTGGGGGAGAAGTGAATGTTAATTCGTGTTGTGTGGTGGAGGTGGCAGTGGTCCAACTAAAGTTAGATTGTGATTGATGGTGTTGGACAAATATTTAGAACGGATCCATTTTCGACCGATCTGCTTTCATTGTGGCATGGGCACGTGATCTCGAGCTAAAATCCGGGTTTCATTTCAGCATTTTAGATCCCGGTGCGGTGTAAAGGCTTTTACTTCAGCGATTTAGAACAACATTTCGGGGGAACATTGCAATCATCCGATGATGTGCCTCGAGATGCGTTGGTGCGGAGCTCTAGAATTTTGCGCAAGGATCTTGATCGCATTCTTCTTGTTCGCGAATTGCACATTTTCATTTTGGAGATCCTTCTTGGTAGCATTGTCACATGCAGATTCGCGGGCACGTCAGACTATTGGGAGCTCAGCGAAATGGTACATTTCTATTTGACTTACACGATCGGTTGGATTTTCATTTCAGAACGGCATTTACCGACGCGTAAGCACAGCAAGAAGATGAAGAAACCGAGTTGAAGTCACTAGATCAGTTTTGTGTTATCCGTAGTACACATAGGCATTCTCACGATATCAATTTCAAATTTCTTCACGGAGAACGCATACTTTGACGACACGTGGCGCAGAGGCGTTTTGGTTCGACATCAAGGTCGCACCTGTACAGAGCTGTTTATTTTTCAGGGGTCGAGATCGCAAAAGAATTTAGAATTTACTTAGGCCAGAATTTGACTAGTCATGCCATGCGACGAGAAATGGCATAATTTCCGTGCGATGAAAGCAGTCGTCGCATTTCATTTTCTCTTCAGCCTTTAGATTCATGCAAAAACCACAGGGCAAGTGAATCTTAAGCTGTCGTCTCGTAAAATCTGCTGCTGGCTGCTTCCGTTGAATCTAAATCTTTTTTATCTTTCAAAATTGCGAAAAAGGGGGAAAAAACGCCACTCGTTTGGGACGAGTAGAGCTGAGTACTTACTTAAAGTGCGAAGCAGTAAAAAAATGTCCTTCATTCGCCTTTGATTCGACACGGCGACGGCTCGGCTCTGCCCAGAAACATCAACTTCCGACTACGTCTGAGCTGAAACAAAAACCACCACTTGTGTGTTTACAAAAGGCAGAGTGCGTGCTCGCAGCTTCGACAGACAATAAATGGGGGACTGCAGGAATAATGCGCTAATTTTCAAAGGACTGTGTAACCTTGTCATGTAAACTGAAAAACAGAGATTGTGAATGCCAACGAATGTAATGTAAAAAAATGGGAAGTAGGTACTGAAAAATCCTACCTGCGTATGCGTATGATCAAACCTAAAAAACAAAATTCAGAGAGCTCCCAGCGGGAAAAGAAATCATGAGAGCCATTTGGTGTGTATAATCTGTGTGTAATCAAATGTGAACAAGAAACTACTACTTGGATACTAGAAAAAAAAAAGTTCCAGTACGTCGGTACCACCTCCGATTTAGTCGTCTCAACCTGGCTTCCTTACTTCGTTCCCGCGATTTTCGATCGGCTCATGTATTTGGGATCCACTTGCCCCAAAATCTCGTGCAGTGCCTCCGTGATGTACTCCTTCTCGTCATCGCCCTCACCGCCCATCCCAGCACCAGGCGGCAGCAAGTCCTCCACGCCGAGCTGGGCCGCCACGGACTTTCCGCCGGCCGGCACGTCGTGGTCGAAGCCGTGGACCGCCTGCTGCACACTGGCCAAACTGGCTTCCATCGACTCGACTTTGCCCATCACCCGTCCGAGCTTCTTGTTCACCATGTTGACTTCGTTCTTCAGGTTCGTCAGGATTTTCTCCTTCTGCTTGTGCCGGGCGATCATCTCATCCTCGCCCGAGTCGTGCATTCGCTTGGCCTGCGCGAGTTCCTGCTCGTGCTGTCGCTTCTCGAACGCGAGCGTCTCCACGTGGCTGTCAAAGTGCATCTTCAACAGTTCTATCAAAAGGAAACTTCCCGTACACGACGCACAGCACATCCAATGCAGTTTCTCCATGAGCATGACAGACCAATTCTACAAGCCTACTCCGCATGACAAGTGGCATAGTGCTCTCAGTTGGCAAAACTTGTGATGCATTTTGTGCGGTGTACGGAAACTTTGTATTGCATAAATTCCTTGTGCTCCTTCCTCAGCTTCTCCTCCAGTTCGGCGGCAAAGCCCTCCTTGTCGTTCTTGTGCGCGTCCATCATGGCGGCGATTTCCGCCTTGTGGGAGTTCATGTACTCCTCCAGAATCCGGTCGTGGTAGGTCTGCTGGTCCTCCAGGCTCGCGTTCTCCTTCTCCACGGCCATGCGCTCCGTGTGCGTGATGGCCTCCTCGACCGCTTTCAACTCCAGCCGCTTGTGCCACATGTCCTTCCACCCCTCGAACACGGTTTTCAGGGTGTGGTTGTCGGCGGAGATAAACCAGGACTTGCACAGGTTGTCCAGCTGACCGACGGCTTTGAAGCGGATGCGCATGTTCTCGCGCTGCAGTTCTTCGACCGTGTTGATCAAATCCGGCAAGTTTTGGTACATCAACCGCAGGCGGGAAGACGGCAAGTCGTGCGGAAGCGAGTCATGGTCCTCGTCCGGGGTGTCCGGCACCCGACGGACGGGCGTTCGTGGCTTGCTCATGGTCTTGTTTTCGGTGTCAGTTTCTTCGAGAGACAAGTTTTACGTTTAAGTGAGGCTGAAGATTTTTCTTCTGCTGAGTTACTCGCGAGTTCTTTTTCAAACTGAAGTTGGATGCGATTCAAAAGTTGTGAAGCTGTTGGTACGGTGTAAACCACTGGTGTGAAGATGAAAACGACGAACAAACGGGTTCCGTCTGCACGATCGACCTGAGATGTTTTGAAAGACGAAGACACTGTACTTCAATTACCTTTGCGCTAATTATTATTGCCGCGGTGTGCAGCCGTGCGGTCTGTTCATCACTTCTTGCGTACGACAAGACATTTGCGTTGCTTTTGGACGGGACCGAGAAGGATGTTGAAATGGCTTTCGCCAGAAGCAGATTTGAACGAAATTGAACGACAGGCAAATAGGCGCTAGCGCGGCACTTACGACCGAGTGACTGGAGATGAATACGAGCTTGTTCTCAACCGATAGCAAAAGTCGCATGTAGTCACAAGCCGAAGAGCTTCTTTGTCGTACGAGAACCGAAAAATCAATGTGAATGTGTAGCACTAACACCGGACGAGTGATTTTTTCCGCATTAGCATTCGGGTTGAACGAGCAGAAGACCGACGCGCGAAAAAGTACGTTGAACATGCAGTAGAAGGTCAGAATTTCCTTTGATGCTTTGCCGCATCGGATGAGGTATAATTTGCGGCCTTTGCATTGCGTCACAAAAAAGCTAAATGAAAGCAAGAGAGCGGCACACACAGAGGTGTGTCTGTTCGTTGTAGTGGTTCGTCTTTTTTACACAACATGAAAAGCAATGGTACGTGGCCATCGTAAGCCAAATACGGTCGAAATAATTCTTGCGTGAGGGTGAGGTGGGAGGATCGGATATTTCTGCCTCCATGTATTTCTCCCACGCTAGGTTGCTCCAACTCGACCAGACGAGGCGAATTCTACTTCTTCCGACTAACCGACTCCCACTTTTTCTTGATCCAGCTGCCGAAGGACAAGTTGTGAATTTCTGCAAAGCTGCCAATACTCGCGACCAGGTTCTGATACTGCTCCCCGCGCCCACTCTGGTCCGTGAACACCGAGTAGACCTGTCGCCCTTGGGACTTTGGCGGCGGCGGAATTTTGGCATCGTAGTTCGGGTAGTAAAAGAAAACGACGGAGTAACGGTTGTTCACAGAATTTGTTGAATTCGTTCGCGCATTGGTCATTGACACTTGTTCCTGCCGCTGCTCCTGCTGGAACAAATCCTGCAGCTTCTTCTTCGTCTCCGCGGAAACATCAGAAGTCTTCTTCTCGTTCTTCTCTGGTGCACCTCCAGCGGTCAGCAGGTCATGACGATCTGGTGCTGCCACGACGTCGGTACTTCTGGATTTGTCCGTTCTAATATTCCCTCCTGCTATCTTCAAGAACCCGGCGTCCTCTAAAACTTGCGGCAAAGCCGGCGCCATCGTTTCCAGCGACCGGGCGTTTTCTTGAAAGGGCGTGGGTGCGTAGAATGGCGAGCCCGGCGGTTCTGTTGCTGGTTGGGTTTGTGTGCTCTCAGGATTTTCAAATGCGGTTTCAAATTGTTGTTCTTCCTCTTTACCGTTGCCCCGCGCTGGTCGTGTGCTCTTGACAACGTCGGCTTGCTTTTCAGCATCACCACCAGGTGATCCTCGTGCGTCAAATTTGGTCTTGTCCAAGAAGAAATCCCTTGGCGCCCGCTGGTCCTCTGGCTCCCCGGCAACGTCGCTGGAATCGCCCCCAGGGACGGCAAGGGAACCCGACATGGTCCTCGACGGGCTCCTCGGGGATGAGTTTACTTTATCCAATGCAGTAGCTCCAGTTTGAGGTGGATCCTGTGGCGGTTGTTCCTGATCCGGCTCTGTAGCAGAGCCATTGCCCCCGTCTTTTGACTTTATTGCGTCTCCTTGTTCCTCCTCGCCGGACGTTACGTCAATTTGCGATGCTGCATTGGTCTGAACGACGAGGGTGATAGCACTATTCTTCTCGTCATGAGCTGCTGTTTCAGCTTCCTCCGGCTGCAGGTCCGGCGTCCGAGTGCTGCTAGACGGCGGCGAACAGGCGTTTGATGTTCTGGCGTCGACTGGTAAGGATACAGCAAGTGCCGATGTTGACCCAGATTGTTGTTGTACTCCTGGTTCGTCATCGTCCACTTGTTGCTTGATGACTGTGTCGCTGTCTTGCTCCTTGTTGCCGTCAGCTACAGAAGCACTTGTTGTCTTCTTGTTCTTATCAGTGGCTGTGGCACTACTCGCGCTAGTACCGCTCTCCTCCGGATCCGTGTTTGCACTCTGCTCTGTCTGCTGGTGCAGCTGCTCCATTGCGCCTACCGCGGCACTCAACAACATGTCCGGATTCACCGATTTGGACGTGTCTGTTTCCGTCTCCGAAGGCCTTCGTGACGAAGAGGCTGCGCTGCAGTGGTCTCCACCAGCGGCACTTGACTCGGCGGGAAACAAGGCACTTTCTTGACTCCCGTCTTTATTCTTGTCGCCCCCGCCCGCCGGACCCCTCAACGCGTCTGCTGCACTTGGCGACGCTGGTGCGGAAGAAGTTGCAGCCGCCACGGCATCGTCGACGTCCCGGACTTCCTTGCTTCTCCGCTTGCTGTAGAAATTGTCTATTTGCGACTTCGGGCTCCCGCTCTGCCGCGAGGACATCGCTGGAGAACCAACATGGCCACCGTCAACTTCGAAGCTCCCGGGCGACAGAACCCGGTGTATGGGGGAGAGAAATTTTCCACAGGAGAGCAAGGACATGAAGTCGCCACAGTTGACGAACAGCAGATTCTGGTCAAACCGCGGCTTCACCGTGTGGTACACGCCGTCTAGGCACAATTGCAACCCCGGAACATCATCCGCGGTGATCAACGTGAGGAGCCCCCAGTCCGTGTGCGGGCTGGACCCGAGCGACTTCAGCTGCGACTCGTCGTTCAGCTGCCGTAGCTGGGTGGCGGACAGCCGGTCCATTGCGTTCGGCGAGTTGCTGTCAAAACTGCTGTTGGCCGGGCTGTTTCTAAAAGATCCACTATTCCTCACGATTTTCCGACTCGGGCTCGTCATGCTTTGGTGCGCGATACTGGATTTCGACCTTTTCCGAATCTCCTCACCATTCGGGGTTTCGAAATACCGAAACACGCGCGCGAGGGAGATCGTCTCGCCGCCCTTCCACTTGTCGGCGAGTAACGCTTCGTCCTCGTACAAATGCAAACTGTACGCGCGGACGAGCGCCTCCCCAACGGCGACGAAGAGGGAGAAGAGCTGTTTTTCGAGTAAGTTTTTCGTTCCACCGTCGAGGGATTTCGCCCACACGTTGTAGCCCTCCATGTCGTTTTGCGGCAAATTCTTGTCGTTTAACGCAGCGGAGCTTATCTGCTTGTCCGTTGGTAGTTGTGAGGTACCAGATGAAGTAGAAAAATCGCTCCAGCCGGAGAACCCATAGGCAAAGCCCTCCTTGTTTTCGAAAAACGCCGCGGATCCGGACTCCGCGCCGAAGGGGATGTAGCCCCGCTGCGGCTGGTGCCACGCGGCATTGAGTTCCTTATCCTTCTGGGAAACCGTCTCGAACAAATTCTTCACACCCTGGAGGACCGTGTCGCGATGGTAGCCTTGTTCCGGAGGGGGGGAATTATCGTGGCGATCAACATGGTTACTCGAAGTCGTAACTGAAATGTCAGCTGGTGTCGCAGATTTCAACGCCATGGTGGACTTGCCCAACGCTACGCTTTTTTGCTTGTCTTGCTTGGTCGTGGTCGAAGCAGACGAAGCCGAAGATCCACTCGTCGTGAATAAAGCAGTAGAAGATGTTGCCGCTGCGTCCTCGCTCCTGGCACTGGTCGCCGTCGTGTAGTAATACGTACTATCCGTAGTTCCAGTCCTTACCCCTGTCGTGGCCTTCTCCGGTGACTGTGCCGGCGTCTCCAAAATCTCCGGGGTCGGGGGCACCGTGCTGTCTCCGAACACGCTCGCGAAGGGGTCGGTCGCGAAGTAATCGCTGGAGAACGTGCTAGCGGGTATGGGAAAAGAGAAAGAATAGGGGTCTGTGGATAGCGTTGCTGCGGCACTTATTGGGGAAGTGGTGGCTGCGGTCGTGTTCTTCTGCGGCGATGATGAAGTGGTCGGTAAAACAGCAGCAGCTGGCGGAAAAGATGCCGCTGTAACAGCACCTCCTGCTCCAACCGCAGTGGCGCTTGGCATGGCCGGCGACACGTCGGGTGTGGGTTCCTCGTTGGGAATACTGTCGCGGCCGTCAAAGGAAAAGTGCCGCGTTCCCCTAGACGCGGACATCACGCTGCTTCCACGTGAGAGAGGAGAAAAGTTCTTCGTCCCACTTGACGTGGTTCCCCGCTGCTGGCCGGTACTAGCGAGTTCTGGTTCTCGTCGTGTCTTCTCTTTTGCATAAGTTCCACCACCAGCAATTACAGGCTCTGCAAGAGCTACGCTCGGACTGCTCCTCGTTTTCATCTTGCTGTCGGTAGTACTCTTCGCGGCTTCTGCCACTGCCAGTGCGTGCTGCTTCCACACTTCGGTAAACGCCGATACGTCCACCCAGAAACTGCCGTACTTGGAGCTGGCCGCGGCAATTTCGCGGGACACGGCTTGCTTTTTCGGGTCCTTTTTCGGCGAAAAACTCAGGTAGCTGCTGGAGGAACTGGAGAGGTACGACGCGGTGGAAGCGTAGAAATCGTAGGCGCCAGAAGGGGTGGTGTGTGCCGCGGCGTCGAAGCCGGTCGGGGTGGAGGACATCCAATATGGCTGATCCGGGGTAGCCTCTTCGTTGGACTTGCTCGGATCATCCTGGACGAAAGGCGCCAAGTCCACAATCGGAACATCGACCCAGGGGTACGACATCTTAACTCAGTATTTCCGGGGCAGTTATGTCTTGGACTTGGGCTCCTTTGGTACTGCGCAGAGGAAAAATGACGGCGATAAGTGTCTCGACGCGGGGGGCTGTTGCTGTTCTCTAATGAGGCAGATGGTATGATATGGGCAAAAATCGACGGGCCAGCTACAACACCTTGCACAGAAAGCCTACCACTTTCTGCATTTCCAGTTTCTCGGAGTTCTTAAGGATGTTCATGGGTTAATAGGGATGTTAGGGACAGCAGGGTACGGGTAGTGTAGTGACAGGAAGAAAGCATAATTTTACAAAAGGTCCTGGACGGCATCAAACGCATTGGTTCAATCGAGGTTGGAACTAAAAGCACCAAGAAACTCAGTCGTGTATACCAAGCGACTCCTCTTGCTCCAGCTCGGTCGGACAGCAGCTCGCGCGAGACGATCTAAAAACGCACACGTAGTTGGCTAACACAATGTTACATACATCAGTCGGGGCAACTCTCAGACGCGATTGCACACAAGCTCTAGTTCGTAGTGTCGAACAACGAATTTGTGTCACAGCAAGTAGTTATCGTAGCTGCTAACTTGTTGATACGAGAAGCGATAGGATACCTCCTCCTCTACTTACGGTTACCTGATGATACATGCATTCTCGGACTTATTCGCATTTGGCATTCTAGAAGCTGTTCTATTTTCCGGTCGTCTCTGGAGGGTGACAGAGGATTTCGCGGCCAATCTGTACAAGTAATGGAAGAAAGCGGTGGTCGCAACCGTGACAAAAAACAAGATAAGCAAGAATTCATTTCAACACTCACAGGTCGATGTAGCGACTGCGACACGTGGTCGTGAGTTGAGAGGACGATGCGTGCTAATATCCAAAGCAAGAATTCCTCCCATACCCGCAGTCTTCAGAGACGAAGCGGCAACACAACCACTCTCATCTTCTCAACAATTTCGTTTTCATTCAAAAAATTTAATTCATTCAAAGAAGTTGTCGGCCTCCCGCGACGAGTTGGCGTTCAGGACATCTTCAACATCAAAAAATCATTTGAGCAACGAGCTATTCAGGATCGCGCAGCCCAGGATCAGGACCGTACCGACCACCAGCACGAGGGATTTCAGGGACTTTTCCCGTTTGAGCGACGCTTGCAGCCCAGTAATGACCTCGTGAGCTGCGGTATCCGTCGATGAGCCTGAAATAGTGAAACGATATATTTTTGTTGACAGCAGATGTTGAGATCATCATGGATCATCACAAACGCACGAAGAGGTCGGTAGTACTTAGAAAGAGATATACCCGCAGGTTTCTTGCCCAGCAGCACGACAGGAGCTTCATTCCTTTTCATCAGTGCGGCTGCTTTATTATTGCCTTTCTGTCGTCCCTTCTTCAAGACCTGCTTTGCGGCTTTGCCGGTAAGTTTTGCCGTGTTTGTGGTGATTGTTCCACACGACAGACTCGGTGACGCGAGGGTGGATGATGGCGCCACCGTGCTCGGAGTTGCGTCGTCTTGTTCGACTTTTACACCAGCAGCGCCAAGTGGCTTGTTCAACGGGGAAATAGCCCCCTGCGCACCACCGACGGATGCAGTAGAGAGCTTGAATTTGCAGGTCATCCGACTAGTCGCTGAAGCTGCCGGAGTCCGTGTGCTGGAGGCTGCTGGGCTGTGGGAAGCCTGTTGGTGTAGTTCTTGCTCCCCAGCGTGGTCCGCATCCAGTTGCAACCTGGTTGTTTGAAATTGCAAACGACCGTCGCCTTGTGGCTCTGCTACACCTGCAGTCGTCTGTCGTCGGTCCAGCCCGAAATCCTGGTCGTGATCCAACGCGCTGATGCTGTTGCGTCTTCTGGCGTTCCGCCTGGCATTCTTGCTTTGCTTGCTGGTCGTAGTGCTACTACTTGTTACGCCGGCTATAACAACCGCACGGGGCGTTTGCGCCTCACTCGGGATGGAGGAGCTTGCGTCCGGGTCTTGGTGCGCAGCTGCCACAAATCCCCCCGTTGTTCCACCTAAGATCCCGACGTCTTCTGCTCTCGGTAAAGCGGACATCGACGCACTGCCTGAGAGGCTCTTTGAAGACAGCAATAAAGAACTCTTCGGCTGCTGCTGGTGCTGGTGCACTAATTGCAAGCTTTTCATCTCCACTTTTTTCAAGTCGTTTTTCAGCTTCACATTCTCCTTCTCCTTCTCCTCCAACATCGTTCTTAAATTCTTGATCGTCTTCTTCTGCTCGCCCGAACGCTGCTCCAAGTCCCGCAGTGTGTTCTTTTGCACGGTTTCGGATTTTATCTACTGCAAAAGTACCGCTACCGCACTGATAGTAATTGCAGCCATGCATTACAAATCTCCATCCCAAGGTAAAACAGCATGACAGATTCCATTTGTCATGCTGCGTGAATTTGTATTGCAATTACTACTAACGGTACTTTTGCACGTCATAGATTTCGCCCGGTCCTGCAGCTTCCGTTCCAATTCCGTTCGCCGGACCTGCTCGGTTTCCGCCTTGTGGTTCTTCGCTTCCACTTTTTCCTTCGTCTGCTTCAAAATCTCTTCGTGTTGCTCCAACTTCTGTTTCCACTTCAGCACCTCCTGCTCTTTCTGCTCGAGATCCCTCTGCTGCTTCTGCTGCTGCATCGCAGTGGTTTGCTGCAGCGATTCCTTCAAGGATCTCTCGGTGGACAAAGTTTTCTCCAGCGCGATGGTCTGGGCGCGGAGCTGCTCCTGGAAGTTTTTTCGTAAATTGAAATTTCATCAATTAGAATTTGTATTGAAAGCAGGGAACAATCTGGTCAATTAGTGTGTGCTGCCTGGACGAGGTAATAAATTGATCTACCAAAAACAATGCAAATCAACACCAAAAAGAAGAACTGCGGCATCTTCAAGCACGGTACCACATCCGCCTCTTGCTCCTTTTTGCTATGCTGCAACTGCTCCAAGGCGTCGTCCTCCAGGGCTCGCAAATCCTCTGTCAGTTTCTTGTTCTCCTCCAGCAACCCCCGGATCAGCTCCTCATTCATCTGAAGTTTCATAATAAGAAATCATATTTGGGGCTCGCGCCGCCGTGGAGGGCGCACAACGGCGCGAAATATTCCACATAACTAGAGAACCAGAGCGCGCAAGGGGACTAGGGTTCTGAAGGGTCGGGGCGCGCACGGCGCCCATCTGGATAATGGCTCTGCAACACCAAACGTGACGCAGCGCAGGTTCGGGAATGGCAATGGAATGAAATTAGTAGCACGAAAGTCGCCCCTTTTTGACAACCGAGCACACGCCGCAGCTTGTCAGGCACAAGACCCAAACGAGAGAGCCGGCCGCCTCTGCCCTTCCATTCACATGCAAAAGCGCGGGGGAAATACGCTGGCCCCGGCGCCTGCGTTATTACGGGCCGGGCCGGCGGGGGCCGCGCCGCTCTCGCTCTTGCTGCTGACCCTTAAAAAGCACTGCAAGTGCCCGCGGCTGCCGTCCTAGGCAAACCATTTGGCCTCCGGCCAAAGGCGGGCCGGCGATTCCTTCGGCAAAAGCCAAAGCTCGCGCCCGACGAAACACATTCATTGCGCGCAACACCCCCGCCCAACCGCGAGGCCCAGACCTAGAGTCAGGGCCAGCCCTCCGGCTACGTGCGGTTCCAGCCGCGGACGCACAGACCCTGCAGGGCTTTGCGCTTGCGAGCGGGGCAGTCATATTCTGAACCCGTGCCAGTGCCAGACCCTCCACCGTTCCAAGAAAGGCCCACTGACCGCAGCCCCTGCCAAGGAAATGCGCGCGCCGTCCTACTCTGCCAAGCGTCTCGAATCAGGGCGCCGGGAAAGATTGCGCGCCATGCATCCTCGGGCGCGCGCTTGGAGTGGCCACAACCACGGGCAGCGCCAGCGGGCGAACGAGCGCAATCTGTGCACGTAGCCGGCCTGCGTTGCTTCCCAGGTTGCGGGGGGAGGGCTCGCTGCAGGCACGCCAGGCCGCGTTGGTTCAGACAGCCAAAGGCCACAGCAGCGCGCTTCCCGCGATTCTTTCTGCCCAGTAAACAGGTTCGGGCCTGGGGGTGTTGGGGACAGAAAATCTGTGTGGGCCGCGCATTGTTCTCGAGGGCGAGCCCATGCGCGAAGCATTTGCCCACAAGCCTGTGATCGGGGCCACGCCGCATGTTCAGAAAGGGCCGGCGGGCGGCCTCGGGCGGAGCAGCCTGTGCCTGCCGCATGTAGCACGAGCGGTGCATCCAGCAACCCCCGGATCAGCTCCTCGTTCATCTGAAGTTTCATAATAAGAAATCATATTTGGGGCTCGCGCCGCAGTGCAGACACAGCGGCGCGGGGATCTGCACATAACAATAGAACAATAGCACTGCAGCAACTAGATCTCCTGGGAGCGGCTAGATAAAGAAGCTTGGCCGAAGGGAAGGCGCCTTCTTGGCGAGGGGTTTTGGCGGGAAGGGCAGCCGACGCACGAAAAAAACTTCAGTTGTCCTGCCAAGCAGCAAAAGGCAATGCAGCAAAGTGTGTAAGTACTTCAGGTATCCGATGCTCGCAAAAGCACGAACAAAAGACAAAGAGAAGAAAAACCCAAAAGAAAACTCGCTGGCGCAAACCGCCAGCAGCAGCCCAAAACTTAGAACGCTTGGCCCGGGCGGCGCCTGTAGTGCCAGAACGAGAAGCAGGGGCAGGGCCCAGCAATCGAGGCAGAAAATAAGCGCGCGCCCTCCAGGTTGTTCTCGTTGCATTCGGTGACAGGCGCGCCCCCTATCGGCTGGGGACTAGAAATCCGCAGCAGGTGCGACCGCCCTCTCTGTTTTCACATCATTGCATCCACCCCCGCGCAGCTAGGGCCAGGGTGCCGCTCTTCGGGGTACATACGTTTCGGCTACCTGTAGCTGCGGTTTGTGGAGGTAGGGGTCACGGTGGTCGCTTGGTACATACAACACAGCTGCAACCCTGTGAACCGCTGCGCACCTGCTGGCGCTATTTGTAAATCGCGCGCACCGCTGTAGTAGCAGGGCTCCGCCACGCCTTTTGCTTCCCAGTAGCAGGCACCCCTGCAGCAGCGCGCTTACTTGGTCCAGATCCTCTACCTTTTTTTACTACTTACATGCAAAGCTGATGAAAGAATATTTATGAAAGTAGGCGGCCGCCCCACCTGCCTTCACCGCCTGAACGCGACAGGCATTCCGGTGGTTGTTTCTGTGCCCCTCCCAACCCGCGCGAGATTGGTCGCTTTTTTGCTTCCGTCTTCGAGACGGCAGGCCGGTCGCGCGTGCAAGAAGAACAACAACACAGGCCTGCTTGCAAAGCAGACAAACCACGTAGTGTTCTTGTATGAGCAGAAAGAAATGACTTTTGGGTCGCAATCTGTAGGCGGTTTTGGGACAAGACCTGTAGAGGTCGACCTCTAGAGGTGGACCTCTCAGCAAGCCCCGGATCAGCTCCTCGTTCATCTGAAGTTTCATAATAAGAAATGATATCAAATTTGTATTTGCTCCTGCGCACCACGGACCACGGAGCGCTCGTCACTTTATCGGTGTAAAATAACAAGTTCTACTTCCAGTACCTGCAGCTCCTCCCGATAGGTGCCATTTTCGAATTCAATGACATCAAACAGGCGCGCCCTTGTCTCCACCGCGGTTAGCGGAAATTCCCAGCTCAAATCTCGCCCCCCGTCTTCCTCCTCATATAAAGTTTCCAGTGGGCCACCAGCACCAGCACCTCCTGCTCCTGATGAAGAAGACGAAGATGCCGAAGTAGAACTCGAGGCCAGAAGCTGCATTTTGCTAAGAGCCGCGGAAGATGATGCTGAGCCGCCTGGTCCTCCACCTAGCACGGACGACGCTCGAGCGGAGGCAGATACTAGACTCTGCTTGCTCATTGTTCCGCTTGTAGTTGATGCTCCTCCTGCGACTAGACTACTCCAGGACGGTGAAGGGAAGGTAGCGGCCGGTGACCCTGCAGATGTGGTGGAAAAAGAAGCAGGAAATGCTCCACCACGAGAACCTCCGCTTATCGGGGAAGTCGACGATGACGACGAAGACGTTGCTGTTTGCGACGCCGGCAAATAGCCTATGCCTGTTCCGACGAAGGTTGCGCCGGTGGAATGGCTTCCGCCAGAGGAGTTCGCTGCTCCTGCCACTCGCGCCATTTTTCCGCCAGAGCTGAAGGAAGCTTCGTTGTTCCGCACACAGAAGATGTTGCCGATGTGAAGCTTGTGCGTCTCCGTGCGTGAGTAGAACTTCGCGGAGCTACGAAGTTGTGTGGCGTTTTTTCCGTTTTCGTAAATAACGCACTGGTCGCAAGGAATTCTGCGGTTCCACCTCTAGCACACCCAGGACGTCGTGGAGCTCCCCCGCCCGATAACACTCCGGTAGCTGTCTGAACAATATCCAAATTTGCCTGCTGTTTCAGCCGCCGAAATTTCGCCCGAAAAAGTTGTTCAGAGGCCGCTAGTTCTCGCACAATCAGCCCCGCTTCGTCGAGCTCGTAATCGTTGTACGCCTCAATCCCGTGCAGGAAGTTCCGCACGCGGGCGAGGTAAAAAGTGAAGAAAAGCTGCGCAAAAATCAGGTTCACCAGATGGTAGAGGAGCATAGAATAAGGGTTTGCTCTACTTGAGAGGAAGTCTGTCGAAGAGCTAGAGCTTCGTTGTTGTTCATTGATGGCTACCAATTCCAATGCCCGCTGCCAGAGTCTAGTAATTTACTTCGAAACAAATTAAATTTTAATGTTTCTTTTTCTCGTCAAGGAAGGGAAGACGTTGCGTTTTTTTTTGCAATGGTGATATTGAAGACCCCAACTACATCGCCGCCATCCGCGAAGTAAATTGTTGAGCAGTTCGCGTATACAATCAAGGTGTGAGCAGGTCGCGCCAGTGTACTCTTATGTTCGGAAATAAACTTGACAGCAAGTGTCGCTCTCCACCACCGCGCTTTGCAAACTTATTCGTACCCCCGCCAAGACCGGACGAACACGCGAGCAGCAGACGTTGGCACTCAGTTGAGTTTGCCTTCCTGAGGCGCGTTCGTATCACGGAGGAACGTCATGTAAAAACGAGTGCTCTTGTTTCTTGTACTGCTACTGACAAAGTTTTTGTTTTCCCATGCTGTACGCCAGGTGTCTTATTGATATTGCAATCGGGCTGCACCTGATTCCAGTACTAATTCAGCTTCGAATATGAATTCTAAGGATGGAAGATTGCTGGCGCTTCTTGAAATTGAAAAAAAGTAGGTAGCACTGTCGTAAACATACGAATATCCCGATCTTCGAAAACAGCAGTTGCAAAATAGTAATAGAAATTGTGGCGCAAAATATCCACCAATCCACACCAACCCGCAAATCCTCAGTCCAACTCCACCAGCGCTGCCGGTCGCGGTTGCGGCTTTATTTTTCCCAGATGACCACCGCCGCTTCCGACATCCAAATTCCCCGGGGGCGGCGACGCCTGCGTGGAAACAGAGGATTCCCCGGCCGGACTGATTTCCAGCTTGCTCATCGGATTGATGTTCTGTGGCGGGACCCCACCTCCGATCATTTTGCTGTTGAATTTGGACTGCGATTGCAAACTCTGCGACATGGTTTCCGTGAGTGCGGAAAGCTTTTTCTTCTCGTTGTTCAGCGTCGCAACCAAATCGCTCAAGTTTTGCAACTTCCCGACGAGGTGTTCCTTCGTGTGCCGGATTTTCTCCTTGTCCTGGAGGGACAGCTTGTAGTTGTTTCGTGTGGAAATCGTGGTCTTTTTTGACGAAGTGTTCGACGATATCACAGCGTTCTTTGCACCCCCTGCTCGTGAAGTAGATCCTGCTTTTGAAGAAGTCTTGCTATCCGGGACCGGATTCTCTTCTGCGTCCGAGGTGGAAGATGCGGGTGCGGTGGTGTTTGCAGATGAATTTGATGTTTCTGTTTCATGCAATCGGATCATTTCCTCCGCGATCTCATTGTACTCTTCGATTCCGTACTCCAGCTCAATCTCCTCCCCGCTCGCGGTCTTCACTTTCTTGCCCCCGACGCTCTTCAAACTGAAATTCTTCTTCGGGCCGGTTTGCCGTGCTACTGGTGGAGTTGTTTTCGTCTTTTTGTTCATCTTTTCCAGCAGCTCTTGCGGAACTTCTTTCTGGTCGGAAGATGTTGATGGCACTGCTTCATCTTCGATATTAACCAACTTTTTCAAACTTTTCATCTTCAGCACCTCCTTCTGCCGGGCCGCCGCGCGCTTCGTGAAAACGTGGTTTGGCCCGAAGAAGCGAAACCGCTCGACGAACGCTAATTTCGCGTACTGCTTCGCGAGTTTGACCGAGTCCGGCGAGCTCTGCATCAACTCCGCGACGTACTCGTACAGTGCGCCGAGTTGCTCGGTGCCCTTCGGGAATCGTTTCAAAACCAAAGGGAAAACATCCGCTCGCCACTGTTCTTCTAACGCTTCGAAACTATCCCACATCTGGTTGTCGCGGTACGCGAACAGAAAGCGGTTTTGCTCTTCTTCAGTGAGGTCTACTGTGGTTGCTATTGTGTTTTGCGTGGAACCAGCAGTACCAGATGTTGAAGAGGAACTAGCTGCGATCGCCATTTTATTTTCCTCGTCTGTTGCGGTTGATTCTTCCGGAGATGACCCGCTTGCAGTGGAGGATCCAGCAGAACTCCCTTGTCCACTTCCTTGCAAGGACTGCTCCAGATCTCGCAAATTGTTCAACAGCTGCGTGCTCTGCTCCAGCGCTTGTTGCTTCCTGCTGTTGTTATCAGCTTGACTTCCGGCTTCCCCCGCACCCTTTCCACCGCACAGGGACACTGTTTCCAAGTCCCCCATCTCGGATTTCACAAAGTTCCGTTTTTTCACACACAGCATGCTGTTCTCCAAACTCAAGCGATTTACTGTTATTTTTCTCCAGTCGGGGACGTTTTTGTCGTAGCTGTACAGCTCGAGTTGCCCGTTGTGGACGGAGAGGAAGCAGTTGGGATCCTTGTCGCTGTGGGGCAGAAACGCCATGATGTCAAACAAACCCAGGATTCGGTTTTTCACCTTTTTGTTCATCGAACTGTTGCTCACGTCAACCGCATGTAGGCGGATGATGCGGAAAAGCGATTGCACGTCCGTCGGCGCAATCACCTGCTTCAAGTGCGGCTTCAAAAGCTGGTAGAACTCTAACGGGGTTTCCACCGCCTCAACCTCCTCGCCATAGTCGGGGAGCCCGCGTCCTGAGGGGTTAGTTTTGAAGCAGGATGTGAGTTCGTAATCTTCTTGTGTCTTCATGCGACGCTGACAGGAGCGACCGCGCTACGATGATGAAAAAAAGCTAGTAAAGGGAACAAACTACTGTTATTCCAATTCAGAATCATCGCTAGTGAAAGAAAACACGTACTAAAAAAGTCCACATGTAGAACAAATTATACTCTTCCCCGCCACTAATTCCAGCGCCCCCTCCTCGACCTTCTTCTCCGTTCTCGTCAAAAAATCCGACCGGTAGCACAGCGCCGGCGCCTTGTGCGTCAAACCGATTCCGTACAGATCCGTGCTGTGGTCGAACAAGTAGTCCAGCTGCGGCGCCATCGTGCGGTAGTTTTTCAAGAACTTGAAAAACGCGGCCGCTTTTGTCGCTTGGTACCCAGTATGAACTGCAAAAGTATCGCACTCGTATAAATGCATTACAAATTTCCTCAGCATGAGAAGTAAAGTTTGTAATGCGGATTTACCTTTCAACAAAGATTTGTAATGCATGCTCGCAATACGAGTACGATACTTTTGCACAGGATACCCAGTCCCGCCCGCGATGGTTCGGTACAGCACATCACAGGCCAGGTCCCACAAGCTCTATGAAATGCAAATATGTCTGGGTCTGGAAGAAAGCCAGGTTTGTCATGCATATCTTCTATGTCGCATGATGCCCGTAATGCGTGACCTAGCATCACAGATTTTTGGAGGGCTTCCTGATGCATATTCCGCATGAGAAATTCCCTCTCCGCGTAGCACAAAATGGACCCCTCTTGTTGGTCACGCAATACAGATTTTTTCAGAATCCAAAGACAGCATCACAGGTTGCATCCTTCCAGACCCAGACATATTTGCAATGCATAAGCTCGACCCTTGCACGATTTTCTGCAGCACGTGCAACGACTGGGTGCCCTGGCGGCTGCCGGTGAAGGCTGGCTCACGCTCGACGTAGAGGAGGGTGGATTGCTGTTGCAGTTTCTGCGTACAGGGGGCCACGCTGGAAGACCACAGGTGCTCGATGGAGAGCGCAGCGGAGGAACAAGAGCCCTCTGTTGCAGGTGGCCCCTGCGCTTCTTCTCGTGTGACACCCCCGATGGCGGAGGGCGACTTCTTGTCCTTTTCGACATCCTTCTCCTCCGTACATGGTAGAAGTACTGGTGTGGAACAATGCCGGAACTCGATCTGTACTGGGTAGTGGGGATCCGCGACCGTGACTTTTTTCCAGTGCTTGTTCCCAACCGCGACGGTGGTGCGCAGCGTGCAATTTTCAAAGCAGCTATTGACGAAGAGAATCAGCTCAACGACCACCCGCACGGTGAAATTCACTGGAAACAGAATGACCTTCTCGATTTTCCGGAAGATCGACGCCTTCTGCCGCAAAATCAAGCCCGCAACGGCGAAACCCAGGACGGCGGCAAGCACGGTGGGGTACCCGGCCGCAAGACCGGCGGCCTTGGGCGCCACCCGATCGAAATACGCAGACCAAGTGGCGACCATCTTGATTCTTGTACTTCTAGTTTCAGCCTTCAATCCTTGACGATGAACACCGCCATGCTACTCGAAGGAAAGCTAGTACCATCTCGATTGTCTACGACCGTGAAAATGAGCTGAATTCGTGTAGTTTATCATTTCCATGCATTCAACAATACAATTTCAATTTTGACAGGAAATCCTGGTTTGCAATAGAGCAGGTGCGTTTTTTTCCAACGGGCAACTTTGAGAAAAATTCGTATTTTCTTTTGTGATACTGAATTCCCTCTGCTCTCCGTCTCACCATTTTTCAAAAATTTTGCGTGCCGCCGTTCCCTCATCTCTTGTGGCCACTCTTGGTTTTGGACTTCTCTCTGGCACTCTCATCACGTACGCTTTGTTCTACTTTCATTTTTACTTTGACTTTGTTTGGAAATCTCTCCTCTCACATATCATCTTCTCAGCTTTTGTTTGAAGAAGTTGAACATCAATTTTTCAAACTTAGTTGCACAACAAGCCAAGAGGGACGAAAGACGAGCTCGCAGGTGTGTGCAGCAATGCTCTGTATCCATCTGAAATTCCGTACAAAATTTTTATGAGGTGGGACTAGACGCAACACATACTGTCTGACAACGTAGTTCGTTGATCGATAGAAGACAATCTAAAAACTTCTTTCGGATGGAAATCTTTCTTTAACCTTGTCGTTGTCTCGATGAAAGGGGGGACCTTTCCTTGCACTTGCTGGTTTACTACCGAAAATGCAGCAGATATCGCAAATAAAATCTAGAAGATAGAAACACAATGAATGGGGAACTAACATATAATAAACAAAAAGAAAATGGGTCGTCACTTGATAGGAAGTGCATGAAATGCTCGTAGTTTTGCGAGTGTCGTTGCACGCCAAGCAGGCAATGTTCGCCCGAGTTCTTGTACCTACGAGGCTTAAGCAGTGGCACCAGCCTTGGACCGTTTGACCCCAGCGTAGCTGGAAATCATACCGGCATCCAGATCCTCTTCGTCTTCTTCTACTGGAACTTCTTGTTGTGTAGTTTCGACATTAGCTTCATTTTGTGCTGCCACTTGTTCTGCAGGTTGACCACCTGCCTCCTTGTCTTCAGCTGAAACTACTGTCGGAGGAGCCGTGGACTTTTGCAGAACAGGCTGTTCCGTTGTCTTACTGCGCCTGACACCACCGTAACTGGAGATCATGCCCGCGTCCAAGTCGTCCCCTTCATCATCGTCACTAACTGGAGCGGGCACGACGTGCTCCGCTACTTTGCTCTCCCCTGCAGTTGAGCCGTCTTCCGCCCCCACTGCGGTTCCACCTTCGGCTGCACCTGTTGTAGGGGAAGTACCGACGGCGCTGGCTTTGCTCCTTCTGACTCCGCCATAGCTGGAAATCATTCCAAAGTCGATGTCCTCTTCGTCGGACTCGAGAGGGGCTTGTTGAGCTGCTGGGACGATAGTTGTTTCTCGTACTTTTGTGGACGCTCCTGTCTTTGTTCCTGGTGCCGTTGCCTTGCTTCGCCTGACACCACCGTAGCTCGAGATCATACCGGCATCAATTTCATCCTCGTCTTCGCTCGCAGCGGGAGCCTGCTCTGTTGCTGCAGCTGTAGTTGTTGAAGTAGAAACCGCATGTACAGGACTGGCTTGTCGCTGATGTGTCGGGCTAGCCGTCGCTTTGCTGCGTCGGACGCCCCCGTAACTTGAGATCATGCCAAAATCTTCCAGGTCCTCTTCCTCCTGCTTCGGCGTCTCTTGCACCGCCCCAGAAGTACTACTCGGCGACTTTGCATGCTGAACTCCAGTTGCTTTACTGCGTCTGACGCCACCGTAGCTAGAGATCATCCCAAAATCGATTTCTTCGTCGCTTTCTGGGGGCACATCAACTCGTCTACTTGCGGTGTTTTTCTTACTTTGCGGTGGTCCTGCGCTCGAAGTCGGGCTGGAAGTACGACCCGACGTGGCCTTGCTCCTCCGCACTCCGCCGTAGCTAGAGATCATCCCAAAATCGATCTCCTCGTCGCTTTCTGGCGGCATATCAACTCGTTTTGCGGTGTTTTTCTTAGTTGTCTTACCACCTGCTGGTTTCGAAGTCCTCGGGCTAGAAGTACCCGAAGCCTTGCTCCTCCGCACTCCGCCGTAGCTGGAGATCATCCCAAAATCGATGTCCTCGTCGCTTTCTGGCGGCATGTCAACTCGTCTTGTGGTGTTTTTCTTACTCCTACCGCCTGCTGATTTCGAAGTCCTCGGGCTAGAGGTACCCGAGGCCTTGCTCCTCCGCACCCCACCATAGCTGGAGATCATGCCAAAATCTTCGTCCATATTACTTCCCTCGTTGTCACTCTCTGCCGAAGCTGCAGCCCCACGCACGGCAACTCTTTTCGCCGCCACGCGCCCGCTGCCGGCTACATGAGGAGCTGTGCCAGTAGTTCCACTCGCTTTGCTTCGCCGGACGCCCCCGTAGCTGGAAATCATCCCGAAATCTAGATCATCTTCTTCCTCTTCCTCTCCAGATTTATTGCTCTCCACTTCCAGCTTCTTCACTGCCGTTTCCATTTCCGCCAGACTCTTTTCCAGCACGCTCTTCTCAATTTGCGCCGAGAACACCACTTCGGGCTTACTGCGCAGCGCCGGCCGGGGGCCGGAGGAGGTTTTTTCCTTCATCTGCTTGGCCAGAAGTTTCTCCTTGGCGCGCAATTTCGCCTGCATGGCATTGCCGTCGATGTACACGCTGTAGTTGTTTTGCGGGCAGGGGGTTTTCAGGGCGTTTATTGCCTTTTTCTCCATCTCCATCTTCTTTCGGATGTGCGCCGCGCCCGGACACTTCTGCTCCTCGACGGTTTGAGGAGGGAGAGGCGTGGTCTGGTCCTCGCCTGAAGTAGAAGTGGATGGGATTTGCATTTGGATCATGGAATTACTAATTCTTTTCTGCTTCTTGTTCTTTCTCTTACTCTTTCAAGAAGGAAGGACACCTTTGCATGCAAGGGGACAATCAATGAATCAGTATCAGAGTGGAAAAGAATCTGGCCGCACTAAAAGAAAAAACAAGCCCTCCTTAGAATCAATCATGTGTACCTCGAATTTTCGGCAGTTTCACGCCAGCAATTTTCGCCCGGCTCTGCGGCCTGCGCATCACTTGGTAGCCGTTCTCCGGGCAGGGAAAGGTGTAGGCGTAGCTCGCCTCCCGCTCCACCTCCATTCTTGCCACGATGTGCTCGGCGCCGGGGCACTCGCGCCCCCGGAGCTTGGGCTTCTTCGCGAGTTCCTGCTTTTTGCGCTCCTCCGCCTCCTTCTCCTCCTCCTGCAGGCCGAATGATAGGAGGGAAGCGAACATTTTTGGTGTTTGTGGTTGCGGTTTAAGTTTGTGGTTCTTGTGAGAATCGTTTGAATGAGGGTAACACTTCTTCGCCGGGTGGGGGAGGACATGAATATATGATCGACGATATACAACTTTGGGGACAGAAACGCTTTCGGGTGCAGAGAAACAAATTTACAATTATAGGTCGTGTACTGACTGACTGGGGGCCTGAAATTTGATTGGTTTTGGTATGCGGAGTTTTAATTCGTATTTTTTGAGAAAAATTCGAGTGGTTTCACCGATTGAAAATGCACTGAATGGAAGCAGACGAACGATTATTTTCAACAAATGAACGACAACAGAAGCAGAAGAACGAAAAGGAAAAACGACGTATGAGAGAGTTTCAATACGAATACGACCGAAATATTTTACCAAAGGGCATTGGCATCGTACGAGTCGTGAGACTGAGATGTAGTAGAGTCTACTCATGAGAGCATTGCACTGCGCGCACGACCGATTGATCGAAATTTTTTTATCAGGGCAGCTGCAAGAGTGGTGTCCGTCTCCGTATCTACTAGAGTCATACTATGAGAAGTGAGAACAAAAGTCGGCCTTGCTGTACGCCAAGCTGGTGCAGGAAAAGATGGAAGTGCGTCAGGCATTCTTCTTTTCGTTCGTCCTGATATTAGATCAGCTTCGTCTTCGTCAAAGTCAAACTGCACTGTCACTTATTGCTATTGGTCGCGCCTGATGACTTTTTCCTCTTGAGCGTTCTTGCCTTTCATATCTGACCTTTTTTCTAGTGAACTTAAATCGCTAGGTTTCGAATTGCTACGGGTATTGACGACGTTACTAGCTTAGCAGGACGACGGGCGGACACGATGCAGACTTTGCGCCTGTGCGACGTGTGCCCGCGCCCGGCTTTGTAAATTACAAAGGAAAATGGCTTGAGTATTAGCCTAGAAATTCTTTGTTCGAGAAAAAAAACCGTGTTTATACTATTAAATCTACTTCTGGGTCCGATTCAAGACATCATATATCACTCGTCACTTCAAATAATAACTGCCTGAAAGATGTCACTGTGTTCTTGTTCACTTGTATACTGCGTTGTGAAAACCTTAATTCGAGTGTACGGAAAGCCATGCTCCCCATCCAAAAGATGTACAAATCAGATTGAGATTCTACCTATACCTCCTGCTTCATCTGCACAATTCCTACTGCTCCGGATACACTTCCGGTTCCTGGCTGGTGGTTTCTTGTTGTTGCGAACGACCAGGAGGACCGGCATCTTGATTCGTCGTTGGCCCTCCTGCTCCACTACTAGTTGTACCACCGCCTCCCCCCGTGCTGCTGTTTTGAAGATCTTCCGAAGGTGTTTGCACGAATTCCCGCTCGACATTCAGATCTGTATTGATCTGCAGCTTCTTTTTTACAGCAGCAGCTGCGTTGTTCATATCCAGTCCAAAGGAGGACGTACTACTGTTTTGACCCCCGCCACTTTCGTGCGACACGATCTCTACCAACGCTGCCCCTGAAGGACCACCAGCTGCGCCACTACTCCCTGGTCCACCCAAAGACACCGAGCCTCGACCTCCCGGAACAATCAGGCTGCTCCGCGCGCCGCCCAAATTGCTCGACCGCCTTAAATTCACACTTCCGGTCCCCGCACCCCCACTGCCCGGCAGCGTTTGGGACGCTCCGAGCCCGCGGTAGAACTCCGAGGAGGTGATGATACTGGTCCTGGATGCGCGTCGGTGGTTTTGGGAAGAAGTGCCCATCAAACTGGTGGACGCGACGAGTCGGTCCAAATTCAAAACGCCGGCAATCTTCTCCAAACTTCCGCGTCTGTGGTTCTTCAACGGCAGGGAAGTAGAACCCGGTATGGTGACTGTCGAATTTGCATTTGCAGTTGGTATGACGCCATGCTGCTGATTCATCTCCTTTTCCACACTCCCCCTCCTACTCGCAGTGCTCCCTCTCCTGCTGACCGCACTTCCCCTTCTACTCGCCGTACTGCCGCGCCGACTGGAGCTGCTGCCGCGGCGCTGATTCGAAGACTGTGGCGCTTCCAGGGTCAACGATGCCATTTTCGAGACTGAGGAAGTCTGGGAAGAGGACGCTGTGGAACCAGCAGCAGCTCCTGCACCGTTTGGTGCTGTCGCGGTACCACCATTGCCTCCGGCATTAGACGGCGAGCTGGTGGAGGACAAGTTGGTCGAGCTTAACACCGCCAGACACTGCTTTTGGAAATCAGCGATTTGGTTCAGCTGCTGCTCCAGTGTGGTCACTCGTGCGGTGACTCGTTGTAAAACGGTCGGAAGGTCAACATTGCTGTTCCCAGCACTGCCACTGTTGCTCCCGCCACTTCCTCCGATATTTGAATTATTTCCACCGCTGTTCCCGCCCACTGCACCTCCGAATCCGCCGGCGAGCCAAAACCCACCCGGACCCGGCGGACCCCCTCGTGAGCCCACGTGAGTGCCGAAGAGAGTACCGTTTCCAGCCTGCTCCCGGTGCTGCAGGCTCGATAGTGTACCTACGCTGTGGGGTAGCGAATTAGGCACGCTGCTTGCAGCTGTTGATGTTCCCGTGCTGTTGTTCAAAGGATCAAAACTGCCGCTGATTATTCCCCCAGATGATCCCGTTCCGTTCTGGCCTCCTCGACCTCCACGCTTGTTCTGATCCTTTGTCTTCATCCCCCTTGACCGCGTTTTCTTCACGGGGCCACCGCCTGGTGCTGCAGTTGCGCCGGTTGTAGTAAGACCTCCGCCAGTGGCTGTCACGCTCGTGCGCAGGAGCGCACTATCGGCGTCTGAGACTGCCGCCACGGCGGAGTTCGGGTTATGCAACAGGCTTCTGCGGCTATCTGTCGCTGTATGCGACTGGCGAAGAAGGTGTGTGGCGCCAAAACTCTGGCGGAGCGCGGCCTCGACCTGTTTTTGTTAAAAAGCTCATCATCTTTCGTGCGTGCAAGCTGAGCCACAAAAAGAGCTGCAGCGGCATAGACGATGAAGAAGAAGGAGCTGAAAGTAAAAAAGTATAGTCCGATCAAGATCACCCACGCCCCTCTTACCGGCGACGCGGTTTTCCCGGTAAGAACGCCGAGTTTGCTTTATCAAATGTAAAAGTGTATGGGTCTGGAAGAATGCAACTTGTGATGCTACATTTGGATTCCAGAAAAATCTGTATTGCATGAGTACCAAAAGGAATGTAATTTTTGCTGCGCGGAGAGGGCATTTGTCATGCGGAATAGGCATCAAGAAGGTCTGAAAAAATCTGTGATGCTAGGGCATGCATCACAGACATCAGGGCTCATGCAAAACGTGCATGACAAGCGTCAGAATGTTCCAGACCCAGACATTTTTACATTCGATATGCTTGTTGTTGGCACGATTCCACCTCCACCTCCCCCCATCGCAGCGCTTGTCGTGATCTCTGGGGCCCCCCTCGCTGCGTCGGTCTTCCTCGAAGAACTCCGACCAAACAGGGAACTGAAAATGCCGGCAGCGCCACTGGCCGGAGACACCCTGGCGGCGCCGGCGGAAAGAGTGCGAGCAACAGGGACGAGATTAATATTTCCGTCGACGGCTTGTTCAAGTGGTCTGGCAGAAGATTTGGTGGAACTGGCCGTTGCTGCGCCGCCAGAAGGTCTTGATTGTAGCTGCTCTCCACCCGAACGTCTGCCGCGTGGGATCGGACCTGTTGTAATGGAGGAACCTCCAGGGGTGGGTGCGATTTTTTGTTTTCGAACAAGGAGCTTGTTCTTCACTAGAAGAAATACTACATCGGCACTTGCATGTCTTCCATCAAGATCATCTTCCCGATAATTTTTTCGGCAAAAAGTTAGTATCTACCACCAGAGGCCATGGCGGCCAGCGCGCCGCCCCGTGGCGGCGGACTGGTTCCGCCGGAGGCAAGCCCCAAGCTGCCGGTGAGCGAGCCCGCCGCAAAGCCGTCGGTAGACCGGGTCCGGCGCATTACGCCCTTGTCCACCACGATGTTTTGACCCAGCAGTTCCTCGTCGTTGGGTCCGAGGGAAACCTGTGTAGTGCGATTGCGGTTTGCAGGAGTGCTTCTACTGTGCGACACCTCTACTAAAAAATCAAAATTCTGCGAGGTGGATGAAAATGTTGCAACATGGTAGAGCATCATCTTCTCACAGCCAAAATCGATACCATGGAGCTTCCTCTTCGTATTGCCGCTTTCCCCAGATTTAACGCCGCGACGCTCAACGCCGAAACCAGGGAGCTGTTCTTCTCTACTGCGGAATTCCCGCCGTTTTCGTCGCGATTAGACGACCGCCGACCACTGCTCTCCCGCCTGCTTCGCCTCCCGGACCGCGTGGACCGCCTCGACGCTCGTGATGCTACGGACTCCACTGTGCCAATCCTCGGACGGGCGGTACTGCTCTGCTGCCTTCTGCGCGGGACAACGCGCTCCGGGACGGGGTCGTCGGGAGGCGGTGATTCTGGCTTCATTTCTACTTGGGTAGAAGTTTCTTCGCCGTTTTTCTGAGGTGGTGGGGCGTCATTGGCTCCTGCTGCCATTGGTGACGCAGGATTCGGATCTGCTGGGTTGTCCGCCTGCTCTTCCTTTGAGTTTTTTGAAGATCCAGAGCTACCGCCGATTTCCTCGCGTGGATTTGTGCCGCCTGGTGCTTGTTTCTGTGACGTGGCTTGATTTTTTTTCCCGGATGATGCGAAAGAGGTGTCATGATCTGGAACGTTGATCAACATGCTACTGTCGTTCAAGTCGGGAGTGGGGTTGTCTTGTTGCGTGACCACGCCTTGTTCCGCTTTTGCATCATCTGTACCATTTTCGCCACCCCCGCCGGCTGTGCTGTCATCTGCTGGTGGAGGTGGTTCTGATGCAGCTCCTACTGTTGCAGCTGTAGTTGCACTCTTATTGTCTTTATCAGGCGGTTCACGACCAGCATCAGGCTTTTCTTCCTTTAGAGGATTGTGCACGACCAATTTTCCCTTCGATATCAGCCCCGGGATGCTCAACCGCGCCGGCCCATCCTCGTCCTCCTCCTCGTCTTCGCTACTTGTCTTCGAAAAGTTCACCGACTTTTTGTCCAACGACTGCGATCTAGATCGTTTTTGCAGAAACGACTCCGAGCTCTCATCATCCGCACCACTACTGCCGGTACTGCTGTACAGGGCGGAGGAGTCTTCTTCCAAATCGGATTCCACCTCCTCTATCACCTCCAAAGCGTCTCGATCCACCCGTTGCGTGTCCCAGTCGACAATGTCGGTGATCTCGGGAAAAATGACGCAGACGAACTCCTGATAACTTATTGAGCCTGTCCCATTAGTATCGAAGTGGTTGAAGAGTTTCCTCGTTTTCCCGATCGGCGCGAAGAAGTGGAACGCTTCGAGCATGCGCTTGAACTCGTAGAAATCGATCTCGCCTGACCCGTCCTCATCCACCTCGTCAAAAACCTCCCGCAAGTCGTCCGTCGTGTACCCCTGCTGCCGCATTCTCGATCGGACCTTCTCCACTAACACGATTCTGTCCTGGTCGAACCAGGTCTGGGAGAAGCACGTTCCCACGATTGCGATGGGCATGGAGAGGAAAATCACACCCAAATACATCCACAACACCGCGATCGCTTGCGCCAAGGCGGATTGCGCCGCGGTCCCGTAAACTGGTGATACGTCGATGGAGATGGTGACCACCATGATGTAGTGAAAAGCCTTCATCCAGGAAGAGATCTGCAAGGGGATCCCGCCGTTCACGGCAGAAATCCAGTCAAACGTCAACACGAGCGACGCCCCCGCAACACCCATCATCAACAGGAAAAACACCGGGATTAACAAAGCCGCCATGCTGTTCCGCAATGCCATGCGGAGTAGGTACCAACCTGGGAAATATCTGCAGAGCTTGACCAACCAGAAAACCGCACCGAAAACGGAGATGTAACGGAGGCCGGGGGAGACGTGTTTGTCTAGCCGGAAACAATTGTTGATCCAGAAGGGGAGCACCGCCAGAATGTCGAACAGGTTCGAAACTTGGTTTATGAACTTCATCTTCACCGGTGCGACCGAGAAGCGTAGTGCGGTCTCCAGCGTGCAGATGAGGTTAATTGCGAACGTCCACCAAAAAAGCTTCTCCTCCACCCAGGCGGTATCGTGGAACTCACCGGTGAAGGCTTCGTAGGTCTAGTTTTTGTCGTCATAATTGCTTTTAATTTTATTTTTATGCATCACAAACACAACATTCGCAGCATTCACAGCATTGCAAGAAATCGCAGCAGTTGTTCTGAATGCTCGTAAAAATGAGTACCTGTGGCTTCACTGCAGTGTAAAACCCAAACACGACCAGCACAATCATCCCGAGGGAGTAAGCCGTGGAAACCGGGGTGAGAAACGGTTCTTCCATGAACAGCCAGAGCAGCAGCTTCTTCTTCGCGACAAAGGCTCTTAGAGAATGCGGATTCTGGCTGTCCATGAGCTTCACTTCGTTCACCACCTCGTGAATGTTGTCCAGAACCGACCCGTATCAAATGCAAAAATGTCTGGGTCTGGAAGGTTGGAACTTGTCATGCTAAGTCTGGATAGTGCAAAAATTTGTGTTGCATGATTACCAAAAGGTGTCCACGTTTGAACAAGTTTCGTGGCAGTTTGTCATGCAGGATAGGCTTGATAGAGACTTCGCAGAATCTGTCATGCTAGCTCCTGCATGCCAAACCTCCTGGGACATGGAAATATGCATGACAAGTTTCCACTCCTCCAGACCCAGACATTTTTGCATTTGATAACCCACCGTGGTGAAGAATCTTGTCCAGCTGGGTCTGCGAGTTGGCGCGGGGAACTGCCGGTGTTGATATGTTTTCTGCTATCTGGTGATGTGCGAGTGCGATTAGTGTGTCCTGCGACTATTTGTGCAACTGCTTTTTTACTTGATATCCAAAAAGCAGATGCAGCTTGAGATTGTCGTTGGAAAGAAGGGTACACTGGCTACTTCCACACGTTCGTTCGTTCCCGCTTTCATACAATCACAAAAATCAAAGAAAAAACCAGAAACCTATTCCCTTCGCCGGACTGTTTCCTGTCGGTTCCAAAAACGTTTTCAGCAAATTATTCCCCTCCTGCACGTCGTCCCATATTCTCGACCTGCTCGTCGACCGGAACCCAAAGCCGTGGTGCTGGTGCTGCGGTTGCCCCCCACCGCCGCCGCCCTTCAAACTTTCCCGCTCGCTGGCCTCGATGATGTCAGTCCCACCTACTCCTCCGCCCATCATGTCTCTGGACGACGGCGGTGGCCCGGCGACCACGGACGCGCGGCGACTCTCCGGGGAATCCAGGGTGCCCTGGCGGGAGAGCTGGGGGCGAAGGAAGCTCCGACGGTTCGGACTGCCCACCATGAGCCCACCTGATGGTCGTGTGTGGGTGTATTGATTATGCAAAACTACTGCTAGTTCTAGATCTAGTGGCTCTGATGTTACACTGTTGTCATTTATTTTCTCATATGCTATCGTTTGGTAATTGTGCCCTACCACCATAGTTGTACCTGGATCCAGCAAGTCTGACTCCGGCCGTGTTTGCGAGCGTCGCACGCTTCGAACAAAGGGTTGCGAGGGCTGTTATGGGCGTGTCAGGATTGAAATCGTCAAAGTTGAAATTGAAATAGTTTGTCATGCATAAAATGGATGCCAGTCGGAAGCCCACATATCAAGCGGCGCATGACAAATTTTCCGAGCATCGGAATCCAATTTGTCATGCTGTTTGCGCACAGAAGACTGCTTTTGTCATGCTACTTTAGCAGCTCTATTTCAAACCCGAAACAGGCTCACAATCGGCCTCATTTGCCATCCCGGCAAGACAGGCACTTCGTGCCTTGCATTTTATGCATGACAAATTATTTCAACTTTGACGATTTCGATCCTGACAGTTCCATAGCTGGCCAGATTCGCGTAAAAGAGTCGGTCCGCCGTCAGGATTCTGAATGGTCGTCATCGACCGCGACATGCGCCGCACGGGCGCGCCGCTCGTTCCTGTAGGGGCTTCCAGCATGATCCACTAGTGCTGGTTGCGGATGGGATACACCTCTGCCTACCACGAAGACGACAGCCCGGTTGAGGTTGACGCGGTGGTCGTGACCCGCGGTTCAGCACGACTGGCAGGTGTACGCTGTGCTCCTCCAGTTACACATGGCGAAGTTCTCTTCCTCAGCCAGGATGAGTCGTGTCTGTGCAGCGACGAATGAAGCATCCACAATGCCAGCATTTTTAATGATGCGCAGTGTAGGTGTAGCTCTACTCGTGACAACAAGATGTGCAACCTCAACGCTGCTACTTGAACATCATAACTCTCGTCTTTGTTTACACTCCGAACATGCGCCGGCCCGCCCTTCCAATTATAGGTACTCTCTTCTTTTAGAAATAAGAATAACGTCGTGACTCAGTGCCACATCCTGACTCTCTGAAAGTTCAGTAAATCCGGTTTTTTAGTGCCACCACTACAGCTCGGATATTCACAGAGGCAAACTATCGAAACGAAGCTTTCTCCAACACTTCAGTGTCGAAAATGTTTTCTGGATGTAAATGGTTTGAAGTGAAGATATCTTCCCCAGAACCGATTTGTCCAGACACTGTTGCTGGAAGCAGAAAAAAGCTGCGATCGCAAGAAATAGATCACGTCGTCGAAACGATGTACTTTTGAAAAACTTTTATGTAATGCACTGCTAGGGTCACGGCACCCGCATGGTCGACCACAACATCTTCATTCTATCGCGTTGGCGTTCATCACTACTAAAATGCACTGGTGGTACTTTTGGTCACAGAACAAGAACTCGAAGCAGGCGCTTAGTTGTCAAAAATTCAAAGTTAGTTGTTTTTACCCACACGGATATGAATATAGCGCAAATGGAATCACTTCGCGCGCGCGCAAGAGCCACCTCCAAACGCGCAGAAGGTGCTCTTCGGTCTTTTACTATTCGACGAACCAGCTGCCTCTAGCAGGTTTTCTCTTCTCGCGAGCACTTCCTTTTTGTACTTTTTGTACCCCGCGTTCCACCGCATTTCGGCGTAGTTCTGGTAGTCAAAGCCCACATCGGACGTGGCGCTAAGAATCACCGCCCAGAGGATCCAGTACAGCTCGGCCAAAGGGCAGTACTCGAGGAGCGCGTCGAGCCCGGAGTCGGAAGTGAGGACCTCGACGACCGCGGAGGTGGAGGACGAGTCCATTTGCGGCTGAGCATTTTCTACTGCAGCCTGCTCTGCAGTTTCATCTTTACTTATGCCGTGCTTTATCTTGAAAAGCTCCTGCAGGTAACTTGCCACGTACTTCTTCACGTGCTCCCTACTCGGAAAAAATTCATCCGGGTCAAACTTGTTCGCGACGATAAGCATCGACTCCGGTATCGCGTTGAAGTGGTTCGCGATGTCGTGACCCCGGTGGTTCCAGCACGCGTACTCGAAGTCGATCAATCGCATGGAGTTTTTGTTGATTTTCATTTCCTTCGTGTTTGTCGTGTCAGCAGAAGTAGTTGTACTTGCGGTTTTGTTCTGCTCATCTACCAGCACGTTGCCTCCGAGGAGATCCTGGTGACAGAAGACTACTTCGCTCCAAAATCGGCGTGCGGTGTTGTAGTCGGATAATCTTTTTTCGGATGATGTTCTTGGTGTAATGGTGGTGATCTTCTCCTTCTCCTGCTCGCTCGCAGCGTCATTATTTTCCTCGTCGATTTTCGCAAACCACGTTTCCCAAAATGCGAGCTCGGCGCTCAGCTCTTCGACATCTAGCCTGTTTTGCGCCTTCGGCGAGGCTGCGGCGTGACGAGCCTTCTCAACCCAGTCGTGCAGTTTGCTCCAGATCTCGCTTTTGGGTGTCGTTTTCGTGCTGGCTTCGTTCTTCGCTGGCCGAGAGGAAACGTCGAAGGCCACCTGTGGTTAGAAGAGAAAGTTGAGCAGGCAGTAAGTACTGACTACTGGGAAGTAAAAACAAGCCAGTACTTATGCAGTTCCATTGCGCGTACCAAACCAAACCAACATGCTCATGTAGTCGAGCTTGAGATGGTAACAACTGACCCAAAACTACACTCGAAAACGAATTATTATTATACCTGATGAAACTCCGCTTGTTTCTTGGCAATCTGCACGGAAATCTCTCCAACAAGCATTTCGGTCGGCTCCAACGCCCTTGACCCCGTGAAGAACCGCTCTATTCTTCCATTCGCGAATGTCGCAAGCACCCCCGCTCCGATGTCTGCTTTTGCGAACAAATCGTAGCAGATTTGGTTTTCCGTGGTCCGCTCACACACGGACATGGCTTTTTTCGTCTTACTGTCGCCGAAGAGACGAATTAGGACTGCGGTATGGGCTGTACAACTATTGGCGTGACTGCTCTCCGCATTTTTTCCTGCTGCGCCGCCTTTATTGTTCGTTGCCTTGTAGAGCAAGTTGGAGATTCCGCCTTCCAAAGGGTCAACAAGAATGTCCTCTATGCAACGAAAAGAGTGTTAAAGCTACACATTGACATTGTGTTGCAAGACATGCAAGACAGACGACCTCTGTCATGCTCAAAATGCTTGCAGGTCTCGTTTTGCGTGTGTTTTGCCTTATGATCCCTGCATTACAAGGCAAATTTGTGATCGTGATGCTGAATTCACTACAAATGTGTAACTGTAATTCCTTTTTCCTTGGATATCCTCCGTTGACAATCTAACTTCTTCGTCAACAGGCGGCTCTTCATGCTGTGGTCCCGCAGAAGATGATGCTGTTGTACACGCGAAATATCGCACAGCAAGCTCGGCAACAGCGTCTTTCCGTTCTTCCTGCAATTTTTCCGCCACCTCTGCAGACCCATCCCCCCGGGAAATGTTTATCCAGATGTCGGGGAAATGCAAACCCCAGGGGCGAGGCGTTGTAGCGGTTTGATCCTGCAATGCGGCAGGCTGAAGATTTTCCGTACCACCTCCATCGGCAACAGACGCAGTGCCCTGGCCGTCCTGTTCCCCAACATCAGCAGAGGCGGCCATAGTCACGTACTAGCTGCTGGGTTGAGCTTGCATTCCCTCTTGTTCTTCGTCTTCATGCAGTGGTAGTTATCGAGGACTACTTCCGTGTCAGTCGACGCCTATGGTAACCTTGTTACCTTTCAAAACGCCACTCAAGTCAGCGGCCACGACACAACACGGCACTTAAGCAGTGTGCACGCACCATCGTTTTCACAAGAACGGCGGGCGAAACAGGAGCGTCGAAGTGTCGTTGTTGCAAGCGAGCATGTCGCTGCTATTGAACATCGAGGGTCGTTCAAGACTGCAACATCGGAGCCTGGGCCTTTCTTTTCTTGGCGCAGCAAGGAGGCTGTCTTTTTTGCGCGAATCGCTTCTATTTTCATTTTCTAGTACAGGGCTTGTTGGCTGGCAAGCTCACTGAGAGCTGCATCTTGGTTGTAATACCAGTGGGTACAACTACCTGCACCTAGTACGTTCTTGTCGTAGTCGTTGTCGTATATGTCGCTTAGGTCAAATAAAAGACACTTACTTCGTTTGATTGACCTAAATTTGCACGATTTCATCCTCAACAGCATCATACACGAGTGAGGAGTTAAAACTTCTATGCGATCTCCTCGTACTAAGCTACTTGTGGTCAAAATGTTAGACGACAACCTCGAGTCAGAAACTTACACGACATCGTGATTTTTCTTTCGTGTAGTACTCCAAAATTTTATATTTCAAAAGCAGGGAGCTGCGTCATCAAATTTTTGGAAGTAGAAAGTCCTCCTCCAACGGGGCCTGCTCTCCTTCAGGTTGCTGATGTTGCTGCTCCTCTGCGCGTCGTGTACTAGTGGTGTACTCCATCACACCACCAGCAGGAGCTCCAACATCTTCTACTTCTGCTGCAATGAAATACGTCCCACTATTACTTTGCGGCACGACCATATTACCGTTGATTCCTTGGGCCACGAGTCCTTGCTGTTGAGACACATCCCGGATAGAGAGCGCGCGAACTAACTGCGCGTCAAGCCACGGGTTGTCGTTTTGGAGTCTCCGCTTCGCCTGCGAGGAGGTTAAATTTAAATTCATCCTGTCTTGCTGCTCCATAATTCCTGAAGCGTTGGTCTGGCCAGATTGGTTCTGTATTGGATAGTATGCGTTCGAATAGCGGCGGGGGCCTTGAGGTGGCGAGAAAGAAAGCTCCAAGCCGGGCTGCAGGAGAGGCTGACCTGCTTATCCAAGAAAAAAACATTGTAGGTGTAACTTCTTTGGAGGAACAGCATTACAAATATGTCTGGCATGACAGCAAAAACCTGTCATGCGCAGATAGTACGCGAAAACGCCCTTTATTGGACCCTACGATGCATGCCAAGCATGACAGACGCAATCGTCTTGCATGTTGCGCATCACAGATTTACACTAACAACGTTTTTTTCTTGGATACTGCTTGTTGGGGGACTACTGGGAAATTGCTTCCTGCTCCTCGTTATCCTGTGCAAAAGTATCGTACTCGTATGAATTGCAATTATGCATTACAAATCTCCATCCCAATCGAAAACAGCATGACAAATTCTTTTTGTCATGCTGATGCAATTTGTAATGCATTTATACGAGTACGATACTTTTGCACAGCATACTCGTAGTTCTCCGAATGAGGTTGAGGAGCTGGGTTTAGAGCTTTAACACCCGTTAGCATGAGAAGTGGTGAGTTTGTAGTGAATTTTGCATGACAAATAGCAGAGGAGACTGCCGGGACATTGTCCCTTTTGCTCTTCTGGGAAGTGGGTTCTGCACACCGCAGAAGTTAGTTGTCCAGGCTTATGACGCCCGGGCCATGTCATGGCCCGGGCGTCATTCTTTGGCCATGTCTTTTCGTCTTCCTGTGCTTGCAAAAGAGCAAGCACTGCAGCAGCCGCGGCAAACACGCCAAAAACAAGAGCCGCGAAGCACATAAGCGCAGTTT